>LPNX011048974.1:481499-675579 GCA_001517045.1 Pseudotsuga menziesii
GATTTCTATCCTTCCAATTTTTTATTGCAGGTTCAACATCATTGACTGGGAGCATTCTGCTGACTGAAGGGACAATTTCTGAGTAATGGATCAATCTCAGAAGATCATCTTGACTCCATTTAACTTCTTTCAATGGAAAGTAGAGATGGAGATACTGTTGAGAGCGAAAGGCCTCTACAGAGTGACTATGGCAACAGAAGCAAATCCCAATGTAGCTACAGAGAAAATTAAATGGCACAACAGGAGGGATGAGGCCTATGGTCTCCTGTGTCTGAGCATATCCAGAGACCTCCTTTTCCATCTTGATGGATTGACATCACCAAATGAAGTATGGGAGAAGCTTGTTGAGATTTTTGGTGAGATAGATGAGATGAGGGGACATCAAATTGAAAATGAATTGATCTCCCTGAGTCCCAATAGCTTTGAATCCCTGCAACTCTATTTTTCCAAGTTCAAAGCCCTTGTTTTGCAGCTAAAACAGTGTGGGATCGAAAAGAAGGATGAACAACTAGTTTTGGCCATACTCTCGAATATTGGCCCTGACTATTCAGTGTTTTTCTCAACCTTCTATGCCACAAAGTTGACAGCTCGATCCTGGAAAATGCCTAGCCTTGCAGATTTCATGGAATCTCTCACACAAGAACAAGATAAACTATTGATGATGGGAATCACCAAACCTTCCAAAGACCAAGCTCTAGTTGCTGGAGATTCAAGGGTGGATTCAAAAGTCAAGAAGAAATCTAAGAAGCCACCTAAGCAAAAGAGAGACAAGAACAAGTCTCCAGAGGATCCCCAAGGTTCCAAGAAGAACTTCCAGAAGAAGAAGAACAAAGGAGAAATGAGCAAGTGTGCATACTGCAGTAAGGGAAATCATCCTGAAAGCTCCTGCATGAAGAAGCAAATTGACATGCTGACCCAACTCCTGGAGAAGAATGGAATCTCCCTTCCCGATAGCTCAAAGAAGAGGGAAGGAGGATAAAATTCAGAAGACATAGAGAGAGTTCATACATTGGTTGTTGGCACATCAAGCTCACCTAGTTTCGTCATTGATTCTGGAGCTTCAAGACATATGGTTTCGACCAAGGAGGCATTCACCTCACTTGACATGTTGAAAGGTCCACCAATTGTACTAGGAGATGACTCTCTCACTGAAAGTTTGGGCAAAGGGAGGATTGATATTGACCATGGTAAGTTCAGCAATGTATTGTATGTTCCAGGTCTTGCCTCTAACCTCTTATCAGTGTATTAGATGACCCACACAGGGTCTCCAAAGAAGGTCATATTCTCGCCTGATGAAGTTGAGATCCCAGAGATCTCAAGTGGTAAAGTCATTGCAAAAGGAGTTGCAAATCACACTTCGAAGGTATACATGTTCTCACACTTCCTACCCTACTCAAACCCCTCTGCTCTTCTGATTCATGGTAATGAGGCAAGCAAGCTTTGGCATGAAAGATTTGGCCACCTTAATTACAAGTATCTTTCTGATCTTAGTGAAAAATAAATGGTCATAGGGTTACCAAAGATTAAGTTTTCCAAAGGAGTCTGTCAAGGTTGCATCTTAGGAAAACACCCAGAGCATAAATTTGAGAAAGCTAGTTATGAGAGAACCTCTGCACCTATTGAGTTGATCCACAGTGATGTTGCTGGCCCATTTCCTCATATGTCAATGAGTCCGGCCAAATATGCATTGACATTCATAGATGACTTTTCCAGGTACTGCTGGGTTTACTTCCTGAAACACAAGTTTGAAGTTTTTGGCCTCTTCAAAGTCTTTAAGGCTTTGGTTGAAAACCAGTCTAAGAGGAAACTCAAGGTCCTCAGATCTGACAATGGTGGTGATTATGTCAAGTCTGAGTTCATTCAATATTGTGTAGATGTAGGTATTCAGATGCAACATTCTATCCCTTACACACCACAGCAAAATGGTGTTTCTGAGAGGAAGAACAGATCACTGAAAGAGATGGCAACATGCATGATGGAGGCTAAGACTTTGCCACCAAAGTTTTGGGCCAAAGCTATTAACTGTGCAGCCTATATTCAGAATAGCTATGGTGGTACAGGATAAAAAGGCCAAAGGTGAGATTAGGATTTGTGTGGACCTTAGGAAGTTGAATGATGCCTCTGTCCATGACCCATTTACTACCCCTTTCCTTATATAGGGGGAGTCCAAAAATGAAAGTCCCGGGTTCCCTCCTTAATATAAGATAGTAAGATAGATTAGCCATGCCAACGTATATGAAGCCCTTCAATTGTCCCAACAACGATATAAGCAGTTCCCTTATGCACAATCCCCTCTGCATTTTGAACCGCAGTAGTATGGGCGAAAGCAACAATTATTTATAAAAGCCCCAATAATGGAAGAGTTGGAAGGTTTAAACTACTCGCTATGGGACTGGATCCAAGATTGAATCTTAACGGATCTCATAGAAGGTTGAGCATCAAAAAATAAAGTGCTCCTCTGACTTGACCCCCTGAAGATGGCACATCTGGAAAATCTTGTATGACCGGTCAAGTCAATCGGGTAATCCGCCTCCACCAGGTGCCTCATAAATAGCTTGATGGTATGACTCCTTTCGAAGCATGGAGTGGGCACAAGCCAAATGTGACCCATTTCAGGATTTTTGGCTCAAGGGCTTGGGCTAGAATTCCAACAGAAAAGAGGAAGGCTTTGCAGCCCCAAATCCAAGAGTGTCTATTTGTTGGGTACTCTAAATATTCAAAAGGGTACAAGCTGATCAATTTGAGCACAAACAAAGCCTTCATTGAAAGGTTTGTTCAATTCCAAGAAGAGCCTTTAGCAGCAATGGAAGTTAGAGAATCCTCTTCACCACCAGAACCATTGAATGTAAGTGAAGAGATAGTTGAACTTGCTGATTCTAATATGTCTGATAATGATGATTTAATTTCATATCCTAATAGTTCTACAAGACCAAAATGGGAAGCAAATACCATTCATGCAGCTGGAGAACTAGCTGGAAATCCTAATGATCCTAGGAGGACTAGATCTCAGTTTGAGAGTGCTCTGTGCATGAAAGATCCTATGTTTGCAGAGAAATTCTATCTGATGGTTGAATCAGACCCACCAACATATGAAGATGCATCAAATGATCCAAGATGGCAAACAGCCATGAAAGAAGAGTTCAGCTCACTCCAGAAGAACAACACTTGGGAGCTGGTTGATCTTCCCCCATGGAGGAAGCTAGTTCAGTGTAAGTGGGTTTACAAAACCAAATTTGCTGCTGATGGTTCAGATTTGAAATAAAAGGCCAGAATGGTAGCCAAGGGCTACTCACAGGTACATGGCATAGACTACAATGAGACCTTTGCACCAGTGGCAAAGATGGACTCCATCAGGCTAGCCTTAGCCATTACAGCTTCGAAGTAGTGGGAGGTACATCACATGGATGTGAAGTGTTCTTTCCTGAATGGAGATCTCGCTGAAGAGATTTACATGCAACAGCCTCAAGGATTTGCTACTAATTCATCTCTCGTGTGCAGGCTAAAGAAGTCATCATATGGGCTTAAGCAAGCCCCCAAGGCTTGGTATTCCAAGATTGATAATTTTTTGCTATCACTGAATTTTGTTCAATGCAAGTCAGATCCAAATGTCTATTTGAAGCTGATTCATGGTTCATTAATGATTATTGTTTTGTATGTTGATGACCTTCTCATTACAGGAAGCTCAAAGGATGAAATTGCCTCCTTGAAGGATGCAATGAACCATGCATTCTCAATGATTGATTTGGGCTTATTAAGCCAATTCTTGGGGCTCAAGATTGCTCAAACCATACAAGGAATCAAAGTACATCAGTCCAAGTATGCCTTGGATTTGCTGAAGAAATTCAACATGAAGGATTGCAAGCCGAGAAAGACTCCCTTCCTTTCAGGAGTTAAGCTTGAAGAAGTTGATTCTTCACCTATGGTAAACAATACACTGTATAGGCAATTCATTGGATGTTTGATGTATCTTACACATACTCAACCTGATATTTATTATGTAGTAAGTGTGGCTTCAAGATACATGGATCAGCCTCATGAGATCCATATGAGAGCAGCCAAAAGGATCCTTAACTTTGTTCAGGGAACAAGGACTCATGGGATCTTCTACAAAGCTAAATCTGATCTTGATTTGATTGGGTTTACTGACGGTGATTGGGAAGGTGACAACACAGATCAAAAGTCAATATCAGGATATGTGTTCATGCTTGCTGAAGGACCAATCAACTGGTTAAGCAAGAAACAGAGTGCCATTGCACTCTCATCTACAAAAGCAAAGTACATAGGAGTTGTAAATGCAACAACTCAATGTTTATGGTTGCAGGGATTACTTGGTGAGTGTGGCTTCGAATCAGAATACTAAAATACTATCTATTGTGATAATCAGAGTACCATTCGAATCTGCAATGATCCAGTTCAGAGACAGAGAACCAAACACATTGAGATCCATATGCACTACATCAGACAACTTGTGCATGATGGCACCATTCACCTACTCTTCTGTTCATCTTCAGAACAAGTAGCAGATATCTTCACCAAAGTTTTTCATGAGAAGACATTCAGCAATCTCAGATCACTGCTGGGGATTGCTGATCATGCTGTGAAGCATGACTGATGACAAGATTTTCAAATTTTGTTTTACTATCCATGTTTAAGGGAGGATTTTTCCCACTGGGTTTTTTCCTCTTTCCTTGGTTAAATGGACATGCAGTATGTAAAGGGTGACTAAGCCTTGTTGCTATGCCCTATAATTTTCTGATATTTTACTCTTGATTCAGGCTTAATCGGGGGTGTTAGAATAATCAACCCATAGTTAGCTTCCTTAGACATTAATTAATCCAAATTTTGTCTTATTTGCCTAGTTTCCATATTCCACCTTATGCAAGTTGTCCTCCACATCTCCAAAGTGGTCAAAATTGCTAAATTTGAGTCATGGAGCACTTGTGAAACCACTTGGAATCAAATCTGCTTTATTCTTGGCCTTCCTAGTGCATGTTTGCTTTTTCTGCTTTATTGCCTGTTTTTTCTGAGTTTTAAGGCAATTGGAAAAGTTTGACTAGGTGAAGTTAACTTGTTTTTTGTCCTCATCATCCTCCACTCTTTTCTCCTAAGAAAAGCATGTATGATTTGTACTTCCATAATGTATTAGCTTTCCTAATTGATTTTTCCAATTCGTGAGCTCCTAGAAAGATTTGGAAACTGCTTTATGCACTTATGGGGGATTTGCTTAGATTTAGTAAGCCTACTTTTGACCAAATTCGAATGGCATCCTTATGCATTCGAATCTCTCATGTAATTATTTATTGTGGCAGCCTATGACTTCACAAGGTTGGCTATTGTACACTTATTCAATACAGATTAGTGTTCTACTCCATATTCAGTCTCCTTTGTGTGTAATTTGCATGTGTAATTGGCAATTTTTGTGAGTATAATTGTTCTAACACCTGGGTTCAGTTTCCACAAACGCACCCATCAAGGTGTGATAGATATTGATGCCTCAAGATCACTTTCCAGTTGTTCCCACTCCTTTGGGTATTTTTCCACCGCTTACAGTTTGTTCGAGGCGTTGAATTTTTGCCTGATGGTTTGTCAATTTGGGAGGTGAAGACTAATTAATCTAGTCACTAAAGTGATTTTGATGTAGCTTGACTAATCATATGAACCACAACCAAGTACATATCATACACACTGGATTCTTTGTTATTTTAAAAAAAAATTAAAAGAGGTGTTCTTGTTAAAAAAGAAAACCCTCCAGGAACCTCTTTCGGTCCAAACATACCTCAATCGGGGAATCAAGGAGGGGTTGATTTTATTATGATTATTAAAACAATTAATGATATCATATGAAGCATAAACAAATAAGCAAACCACAATTTTCTAATTAGACTACCATGAACCTTTCTTCACCTTTCGGCTCAAAAGGAGGCTCGTGGGGTAAGTATTAAAATTAATTTGAAACCACTAGATATGGAATATGACAATTATTATAAGTCAAATTATACTACCCCTATAGATTAGAACTACACTAGATTGAAAAAAGATGAAAAAATGTAAAAAATGACACGGACGCGAATCCCCCCAGGGGGGATGGTGAATAGGCTCGAAAGAGCCTATTCGAAGAGATTTTTTATTTTATTGGAAGAAATTAAAATATCAGAAAACTGAAATTAGTCCACTTGGTCCTTATATGGAATGAGACCAAAGGTTTACAAATTGCAAAATTTTGAAATTTTGGGAAGACGGAGACCCCCTCGGGGGTTTCGAATGGTCCAAAAATGATTTCCGGACAGCACCTACTCCTCTTTTTTGTTATACCTAATAAAAACCAGAAATTTTATCACAATTAAATATGCTCAAAATTACTTTGAAAGTACTTTTGGATGAACACACTTTTCTACCCAAAAATTCTAAGTTAAATCTAGTTTTTAAAGAAGCGGAAAAAGAACCAAGGAAAGCAAACTTTCCTTGGGATCCTGGCCTGATTTTTGGGAATCCAATATGAAGCACTTAAATTTTTGAATATAACTTTTTAGATTCTAAGGAAAAAACCATGCATTCAACAAGCTTTAGATCTACTTTCACAGCCTTGAAAAATGACAATTTTCCCTAAAACTAGATCTAGAATGCTTGTAAAATTTCTTTAGGAATGAGATCTAGTTTATGAGCTTTAAGGAAGCAAGATATATGTAAAATGAATTCTGAAATTGATATATCTAAACAATTTTAAAGCTGCAAAACAAGTAACTGGACTGATTTTAAAAAATTTGAAGGAGGAAGAGGAAAAGAAGAGCGCTTGTTGTTGGAATGGATCTGCAAAAAAGACTAGTTAGTGGAATGCCGAGGGATAGTGCCTTCACAAAACAGTCGGATGCCCAGTGGATTCAAGCTAGATCCATAGTTCGTCCAACCCATGCTACCTAAAAACTAACAAGCAATCCTGCACAAAAACCTTATGAGATATGAATAGAGATATATGAAAAAAGAAAGGGATTACATGCAAATAAACTTATTTAAACATGTATAATCTGAATATTCAAACATATATGCTATGAGATATTGAAAATCAAGTAATCTTACTTGCCTAACTATACTCCTATTGATTCAGCTGAATCATTCAAGCGATACAATATTCAGATGCAGATATTGAGAGAAAGACATTGGTAACAACAAAAGCTGCAAGACAATGTTAATTCCACACACATAAGAGAATTACACCGTTTTGGCCTCCAAAGCTTCACTTTATTCCAATAACAAAAGATATTACACAGTATTACAATAGCAATATCTCCTCAATCCAACTCTAACTAACTCAGAAAGGAGGCAGCCATGCTTTATTTATCCAAAAAATTGAAACCCCTGCCCAGAGGGGGCGCAAATCCCAAGGAGATAGACAACTGTAGTTGAAGGAGAGTCCATCAATGCCTGATCTGACGTTGAAATGAGCTTCTACTAAGTCTAACTATTAATCGGGGGGCTGATTGAGCTGACACATCAACTTTCTAACTGAATCATCAACCACAGAGCTCCCAAAAGAGCCCACACGTGTGGGGGAGAGAGAGAGGGTGCAATTCCCCATAAAGGAGGCTGAAGTTCAACTCTGGATCTTCCCTGATTAGCCCCTTCAGTAAAGGAATCGCAATCTCTATTTAATATAGTGCCGATGAGACTAATTTCAATCAAATCGGTTGAGAATACATTGATCTAGGATTTTGGATTTGCTCCATTATTCATCAATCTATTAATTAAAATAATCAATAATTGATTTTTTGGGGCTTTCTGACCTGAGTGATGGAAAATCACTTAAAACTTGGAAATAGTGGGTCTATAGGTTTACATGGTGCTCTTATCATGAAAATGAGCACCCCCATGACTCAAACTAATTATTTGGCCCACTTTTATTACAAAACCAATTTTCCCAATTAGACTATTAAAAAATAGCCTAAGTTTTGGGGAAAAATTAAAGATTCAAAAAAAAACTTAAAAAATTAAAAACCTAGGGGGACTTAGACATGTTCATATGACTCGACAATAATGCCTAGCATGTTTATACATTGACACATAGACTATAACAACCTCAATAGGCCTAAATGCCAAGCCGACCACCCCAACTTTGGAGGTATTGAGTGAAAAACTCAGATATTATCAGTCGTTTATTCAACAACCAATAATAACCAAGGGAAAAAACACCCTGGGCTGATCGGATTGACAAATAAAGTCTAAGATACCGAGTCTTTTATAGACACTATCATGCTAGAACATTTTATTACAACTCCCATATGGGGTATGAACATGTGATATAGTACAACAATCACTTCCGAGAAGCAATTCAGAAGGTCTTCTGAAGTCTGAACAAATCATCTTTGTCTGGTTTACCATGCTCACTTGATGAAAAACCACTAAGTACAACTTAGGTGGTAACATTTGGCTCCAACTGTGGGATGTGTGCTCGATCTGGTATTTAAGGCTAGCAGAGGATACGAGAACACTAGAATCTTTGGTTTATACACCCTGTAAAGACATCTCAACTTGACAAGAAAACCTTAGTAGCACAAGTTCTATATAAAATCCAATTGAACCATTAAGCTGATTTATTCAAACAAAATAAATGTAGCTAACTAATGAAAGAAAAGTTTTGTTATAGCTAAGTACAAAAAAAATGCGGAAAGTAAATGCTCTTTTTCAAAGAGTTTATTTTCCTACTCTAAGCATGATATAAAAAGGGTTAAGTGTAATAAAAAATCCAATGTAACCACCTAAGAATTTTATTAACATAAAAAAAAAAAATTCCTTGTCTTTGGTTACCAGCCAAAGTAAGGATACTTTATTCAGAAAATGCAAACCTGCATGATGATCTGGAATGGGTGGGATGGATGGGAAATCATAGGCATGAATAATGTCGTCAAACTTCTTCCCAAACTGGTAGGTGCTTGCACAGGATGCTTCTATCCATGACTGGATAGGGTTGATATACAAATCGAAATGATGAGGCAGATTGACTACACCATCATACTGATCATCAAGGCTTACCGGATGATAACTCATTGTATAAGCGCCAAGCGGCTCCAAATCATAAGGAAACTCTATATGTGAAGATGATTGTTGAGACTGATATTCTACTAACTGCATCATATCTTTCTTTTCCCAACACTGCTTCTCAAAGTCTTCATTATTGATACCTTTGTGTGGCTCTGCATGATATCACTCTGAATGACCATATAAGAGTTTTGAATGCTGCTCTTCTATACTAGGATTTTCCCAGGTCTCCATATCCATGCTTCCCTCTATGGAAGTATAATAGATTGGACTTCCACAAATTTCTAAATAGACACTCCCCTTACTGGATATAGCATAGATAGGATTCTTAATAAGATGTCCACAAAAATCCCAATAGTCATCACCACCATCTATGTCAGATGTGATGGATTCCCCATTGCTGATATCAAGTTCCAATATCAAGTTCTCTTTGTCTTCATTACTAATACTGATATATGGCTCAGACTGATCATATAGATAAACTGCATGCTCCTTTTCCATATCAAAGTTTCCCAAGGCCAGAAGGTCCATGCTCTCTCCTTTAGATATGTCATAGAGAGTAGAATCAACAAAACCATCAAAAGTTTCTGGTTCATTATTTTCCTCTTTATTCATGTCATAGACTGGATTTTCCATGAATGTCCAGGACTCCTCATCAACATCTTTGTCGGAGATAAGGGAGTCTTCATCACTTGTATCATCCTCCAATTTATACTTGTCCTCATTTTCATACTCATCTTCTTCAGAGAAAAGGTCATAAGGTAGTAAACTATCCAGACTGTCATCATTATATGGAGAACACGTAGGAGTCCCAACATGCACATTACAATTTTTGTCATAATTTTCACTATAAGATTCTGCAATGGTTTCATCCTTAGGTTTGTATTGTTTAGCTGGTGACAAAGGGTAGGCCTAGCCTACCATGTATATATGATCAGGCTCGCTTGGAGTTTTTCCCTGACTACTGACCTCGGGAAGTCCATGTTCCATGACTTGATTTGCAACATAACAGGTGCTTTCTTGGTGGAATTGTTCACAGGGTCTACACCATGGAATTACTTCTTCTACCATGTTAGCTGAGTCTAACTAGTTTGGAATCCTAGGCTCTTGCTAAGGAACTTTATTTTGATACATCTGATTCTACTTGGGCTGAAAGTTCCTAGGTCCATTATTCCTTTCCATTGTGATTATTCTATTTTGCATATGATTCAATTGTGCAGAATGATTGGCCATTAGTTGGTTTTGACTAGTAACCAAGTTTTTTTATCATATCTGTCACCTTCTCCATGGGATCTTTAGAAGTTCCCTTTTATTCTGATTCAACAACTTTATCCTTGGTCTCTTTGTTGCAGGAAGTGTTTCCCCTAGTGTAACCTGGAATGTTGGCCTTGCCTGAATATTGCATATTCTTTTCTATTTTCTCGGCAATTCCTGGGCAGTTTTTAGGTCGACCAGTTCCTTGTCTCTTAACTGGTACCTTAACTCATTGGTGAAATCTTCATAGTAATATACGACGATAGAGGCATATTTTGGCTTGATGTCTCTAGGAAGGTCCACAACCACACGTCTAAATTTAGTGTTAAATTCATCCATGGTTTCATTCTCCATCTTCTGTATGCTATAAAGGGCAGCAAGCAGATGTCTTGGTTCCTTCTTTTCTCCCCATTTCTTCCTAAAACCATATTGGAATTGACTAAGAGTTTTATATGAATCATCATCTAGGTCGAGATACTGTTCTTCAGCATCCTCTTCTAAGGATAAAGAAAAGAGCTTCATTTTGACATCGTCATGGTCATGGCCATCATCATTTGAATAATTGACCACGTGCTTTTCAAACTTTTGAAGATGAGACTTGGCGGTGACAGCATTATTGCCCTGAAATATGGGGAGCTTCTTGATAGCATATTTTGGAATGGCATGTGGAGCACCTGCTATCTAAGAAAAGTCAAGGGGTTTGAATAATTCTATCATTTCTTGAGATTGGTGAACATGACTCCCTACAAATAAGTGATGGATATCTGAGAGGGATTGGTCTCCTAAATTTTCAAGGTTTTTACGAGAAGTCTACCTATTCAACCTTTCCCTAATAAACCTTTCAGGATCATGGAGAGGATTGAATAATTGATGGCGGTTTCTTCAGGTAGAAATTCTTGGAGGGACGTTAGACACTGGAGTCGCCAGATGGATCGAGTTTTAATTTTTATGTTTTTTTAAGACAAGATCAATCAAAATTTTTATCTTTTTAGTTGTTTAGAAAAAATCTAAGCTAAGTCGTACTCGGGAATAAAAAGATTTATCCCCGGCAATGACGCCAAAAAGTGTTTCCGCCTTTCACACACCTGGGTTATGTGGCAGAAATCTTTAAGCCACTCGGTGTGTCCTTGGGGGCAAGTCTCGAGTCAAGGTTGTCACCTTGTTCTTGACTCCTCTGTTCAGGCTAACTCCTAACGAAGGCAAGGAGGGTAGACCCTATTAAATTACTAAGGCTAATTACTTGGTGTCATGGTATTATCTTGATTAAGTTGTTTAGGAGTTTTGAAATTAACCAGTGGAAACAAAAGATAACAAGATGCAAGATTTAAAGGAGATAAGCATAGCAATGACACTCAATATATATATATATATATATATATATATATATATATATAATCAAAAGAATTGATCAAATAAATCACCAATGCCTTAAATGGAGTCAACAAAGAAAATAATGTGCTTGCATGCGCTTGAAAGAATATTTTGCAAATGCCTCTTGGTAGATTTTAAATTAATGTGGAATGTGAATGAATTAAATTAGGAGAAAAGGGGACTCTAGATATACCCGAGGGGTACTTGGAGTATGTCCAAAAGTAAACTTTCACGACTACCCGCAAGGTGTTTGTGGGCTGGAACGGAGTTTCGGAGACTGTTGTTCATAACGCACCCCTCAGGGTGTGACAGAGATCGGTGCCTCAAGGTCACTTTCCATTTGTTCCCACTCCTTTGGGTATTTTGCCACTGCTTACAATTTGTTCGAGGCAGTGGATTTTCGCCTGATGGTTTGTCAATTTGGAAGGTGAAGACTAATTAATCTAGTCACTCAAGTGATTTTGATGCAGCTTGACTGATCAGATGAACCACAGGCAAGTACAGAGCATACACACTGGAGTCTTTGTTATTTTTAGAAAAATTTAAAACAGGTGTTCTTATTAAAAAAGAAAACCCTCCAGGAACCTCTTTTGGTCCAAGCGGACCTCAATCGGGGAATCAAGGAGGGGTTGATTTTATTATGATTATTAAAACAATTAATGATAGTAGATGAAGCATAAAAAAATAAACAAACCACAATTTTCTAATTAGACTACCACGACCCTTTCTTCACCTTTCAACTCAAAAGGAGGTTTGTGGGGTAAGTATTAAAATTACTTTGAAACCATTAGATATGGAATATTACAATGATTATAAGTCAAAGTATACTACCCCTACATATTAGAACTACACTAGATTTAAAAAAAATGAAAAAATGTAAAAAATGACACGGACATGAATACCCCCAAGGAGGATGGTGAATAGGCTCGAAAAAGCCTATTTGAAGAGATTTTTTATTTTATTGGCAGAAATTACAATATCAGAAAATTGAAATTATTCCACTTGGTCCTTATACGGAATGAGACCAAATGTTTACAAATTGCGAAATTTTGAAATTTTGGGAAGACGAAGACCCCCTAGGGGGGTTTCGAATGGTCCAAAAATGCTTTTCGGACAGCACCTCCTCCTCTTTTCTGTTATACCTACTAAAACCAGCAAGCTTATCACAGTTAAATATGCCCAAAATTACTTTGAAAGTACTTTTGGATGAACACATATTTTACCCAAAAATTCTAAGTTAAAACTAGTTTTTAAAGAAGCGGAAAAAGAACCAAAGAAAACAAGCTTTCCTTGCGATCTTGGCCTGATTTTGGGGCAACCAATATGAATCACTTAAATTTCTGAATATAAATTTTTATATTCTAAGGAAACAACCATGCATTCAACAAGATTTATATCTACTTTCACAGCCTTGAAAAATGACAATTTTCCCTAAAACTAGATCTAGAATGCTTGTAATTTTTTTTAGGAATGAGATATAGTTTATTAGCTTTAAGGAAGCAAGATATATGTAAAATAAATTCTGAAATTGATATATCTAAACAATTTTAAATCTGCAAAACAAGTAACTGGACTGATTTTAAAAAATTTGGAGGAAGAGGAAAAGAAGAGCACTTGTTGCTGGAATGGATCTGCAAAAAAGACTAGTTAGTGGAATTCTGAGGGACAGTGCCTTCACAAAATAGTCGGATGCCCAGTGGATTCAAGCTAGATCCACAGTTCGTCCACCCCCTGCTACCCGAAAACTAACAAACAATCTTGCACAAAAACCTTATGAGATCTGAATAGAGATATATGAAGAAAGAGAGGGATTACATACAAATAAACTTATTTAAACATGTATAATCTGAATCTTCAAACATATATGCTATGAGATATTGAAAAACAAGTAATTTTACTTTCCCAACTATACTCCTATTGATTCAGCTGAATCATTCAAGCCATACAAGATTTAGATGCAGAGATTGAGAGAAAGACACTGGTAACAACAAAAGTTGCAAGACAATGTTAATTCCACACACATAAGAGCATTACATCATTTTTGCCTCCAAAGCTTCACTTTATTCCAATAGCAAAAGATATTACACAGTATTACAACAGCAATAGCTCTTCAATCCAACTCTAACTAACTCGGAAAGGAGGTAGCCATCCTTTATTTATACAAAAAATTGAAACCCCATCCCAGAGGGGGCGCAAATCCTAAGGAGATAGACAACTGCAGGTGAAGGAGAGTCCATCAATGCCTTATCTGAAGCTGAAATAAGCTTATATTGAGTCTAACTGTCAATCGGGGGGCTGATTGAGTTGACACATCAACTTGCTAACTGAATCATCAACCACAGAGCTCCCAGAAGAGCCCACACGTGTGGAGGAGAGAGAGAGGTCACAATTCCCCATAAAGGACGCTGAAGTTCAACTCTAGATCTGCCTTGATCAGTCAAGGAATTGCAATCTCTGGTTAATCTGGTGTTGATGAGACTGATTTCAATCAAATCGGTTGAGAATACATTGATCTAGGATTTTGGATTTACTCCATTATTCATCAATTTATTAATTAAAATAATCAATAATTGATTTTTGGGGGCTTTCTAACCTGAGTGATGGAAAATCACTTAAAACTTGGAAATAGTGAGTCTATAGGTTTACATGGTGCTCTTAGCTTGAAAATGAGCACCCCCATGACTAAACTAATTATTTGGTCCACTTTTATTACAAAACCAAATTTTCCAATTAGACTATTAAAAAATAGCCTAAGTTTTGTGAAAAAATTAAAAATTTAAAAACAACTAAAAAAATTAAAAAATTAAAAACCTAGGGGGGCTTAGACATGTTCATATGACTCGACAATAATGCGTAGCATGTTTATACATTGACACATAGACTCTAACAACCTCAATAGGCCTACATGCCAAGCCGACCACCCCAACTTTGGAGGTATTGAGTGAAAAACTCAGAAATTATCAGTCGTTTATTCAACAACCAATAATAACCACGGGAAAAAACACCTTGGGCTGATCGGATTGACAAATAAGGTCTAAGAGACCGAGTCTTTTACAGACACTATCATGCTAGACCATTTTATTACAACTCCCCTATTGGGTATGAACATGTGATATAGTACAACAATCACTTCCCAGAAGCAATTCAGAAGGTCTTCTGAAGTCCAAACAAGTCATCTTTGTCCAGTTCACCAGGCTCACTTGATAAAAATCCACTAAGTACAACTTAGGTGGTAACATCTAGCTCCAACTGTGGGATGTGTGCTCGATTATGGATTTTTTAGTAGACTTCCTTAAGGTTGTGGGTGAGGACTTGCTTTGGGTTGTAGAAGAGTTTAGAATTACAGGTAGTATGTTTGGGAGTGTCAACTCCACTTTCTTATCTCTTATTCCTAAGGTATATGCTCCCTCCTCCTACAATGACTTCTGACCTATCTCGTTATGAAATAGTCAATATAAAAATACTGCTAAGGTCATTGTTGCCATACTCAAGCCTTTGTTATCCATTTTCATTACTCTTGAACAATTCGGTAGGCTTATCCATGCAGCCATTGGATTGACCTAAGAAGGAATACACTCTATAAAAATTACTCCTTGACATACTACAGTCCTTAAACTTGATCTTTCCAAGGAATTTGATCGAATTTCGTGGACATATTTGAGAATGTCGTTGCTTCAAGTAGGGTTTGGGTTTACTCTAGTCAAGTGGATTATGGCATGTGTCCCTTCTTCCTATTTTGTAGTCTTTATCAATGACTTGAGGTCAATAAATTTTAAACCTTCCTATATCTTGAGGTAAGGTTTCCCACTATCTCCTTATTAAGTTTCTTCTTTTAATGGAAGGATCCAACTAGATTATTTTAGAAACCAAAATTCTAAGTAAGATCCAGGGTGATCAGATCGGGATATATGAGCAGTTGACCCACCTTTTTCTCATGGATGACATCTTAATTTTTTGTTTTTTCTCAGAGGATAAAATTAAAGTCTATATCTCTTAAATATCTTTTGTGAAGCGAAGGGTGTGTTGGTAAACCTTCATAAATCAACCATATACATTCCAATGTGGAGGAATAGACACAGAAGAGATGGGACTTTGTATGATTGTTTTGTTCTCCTTTCTGGCCTTCGATTTGGATAGAGGATTCAAATATCTTGGTTTTAACTTAAAGTCCAATAAGTATGGAATCAATGACTAGAAACAGTTGTTTTCTAAGGTGGAAAAAATATACTTTTGGTGTAATCGATGGATCTCTTGAGGCAGTGGATCGATTCTCATTAATTCAATCATTGAACCAACTCTTATCTTCTAGCACCTTTTAGCTTAATTCCAAAGGGAATTCTTAACAAGATTAGAAATCTATGCTTTAATTATCTCTAGAAGGCTAGTGCCAAATATCTAGGATCTCATTTGGTCAAGTGGAAGATAGTGACCTCAACCAAGGAGTAAGGAGGACGGGGTTTGATGAATATATGCTTCTTCAACAAAGCATTTGTTGCAAAATCATTATGGATCCTTATGACCATAGATAGTTTATGGCATATAATTATTATTTCTATATATATTGTGCCATGCACCATAATGGATTGGATTCAAAGAAGGAATACGAGTATTTCAAGTTCCTCCAATCAATGGAAGGTACTCACCTTAACTCTTCCTATTGTTGGATGTTTCTTATCTTGGGCTGTAGGCTCATGATCTCAACTTCGAATTGGAGTTGATGAAATTGTAGGGTGTAGACATAATATCTTACTCCCAAAAGATGTAATTAATGACCTTTAGGTTGTAGGTATATGTACCCTAAATAAAATGAGGGACCCCCTCTCCACTGACCGTTATGATTAATTAATCCTCCTTTGTCCAATATAGTCTATTTGGTCATTTTTCCTAACTTAGGAAGTTATTATCACTGTACTAGAGTATGGGGGACACACCTAGAGGTTATCTGTGACTTACTGCATCTTCATGTATGAGTTTATGTGCCTCTAGGACCAATCCCTACATTATAGGAGCCCACTCTGAGTGCCACCAACAGTCTCCTTCGGTAGAGCTTGGTAGGTAAGTAGTTATGTTGAGTTATGTTCCAATTACTATCAGTTAGATCACAATCAATTAGCCTAGCACCAATTTTGCATGCGTGCAGGGAGTGTGGCACCTTTTGTCCACCTACCTCATCAATTAACTAATTGTAGACTGATTTACACATCCGTAGTTAAACTAATTAGCTCCAGCTGTGAGTTTTCCACATTGAGTTTGCTAAATAGTCATTTAGAGTTGGTAGATTCGAATCCTATCCACATTATTCGAATTCTATTTATTGTACTACCATTGTATTACTAATTAATGAATGAAGATTAATGTTGTGATTATCTAAGCAATTCTTGTCTGATTAATCTGAAATTTGTGTCATGAATTCTTTGCTTAGTTTATATTGATCTTAATTATTCCACTGCATAATTACATTCCAATAGCTATCATATTGGCATGTAGATCTATGTTTCTCAAATTTAACAAGAGGCAAGGGTGGCTATAGGCCCATGAGATTAACTTAATTGAGGATTTCCATCGGCATTGGAAACTACATATCTTTGAACTTTCTAAGGCTCATGTCAAACTTCGTGATATAGAGTATGGCTTGGTTTGGGCATATACAAACTCTAGAGGTTATTATTCGACGAAACTTGGGTATGAAGCCATGTAGGAGGGTGGGAAGGTCAATCTTGTCTGGTGGCTTAAAAAATTATGGAAGTCAAAAACTTCACCAAAGTTTATATTTTTCTTATAGTTGTTGCTTAAAGGAAGAGTGCATATGTGGGATAGGTTATAGCTGAGGATAAAGTCACGCCAGGGATTTGTTATCTTTGTTAAAATAATGTGGAAACCAATTTCCATCTCTTCCTAAGTATAGAAGGAAATAGAACAATAGTTGGACTTGGTACACCTTTGGGACAATGGTCCGATTGAGGAGTGCTACATGAATACTTCACAAATATCTATCTCAAGCAACTTAGAGCTATTTCTATTCTGGCAGCACGACGGATTTGGATGGTGTGCAATGCCACATTTTTTTTAGATAAACCCTCCCCTTCCTTCCGAATCTCTCATCAAATACTTACACTCCTCTCTTTGTTTCAACCTACTCTAGAAGTGAAGAATTATCAATCAATGAGAGAGATCGACATTGATAAGGAGGTGGCATGGCAATTTTTTTGATGGTGCTTTCCAGAGTGCCAAAAGCATGTTTTCCTTAAAGTTTATTCTTTACTTTTCCAACTTACATTTCATTGCATCTAAAGACAACATGTGCCAAGGTACAAACAACCAAGGTGAATTTAATGCGCTCTTTGCTCTATTGCATTGTGCTTTGGACAATAATGTAAATTCTTTGTGGGTTTTTGGTGACTTGGAGTTGATAATCAAATGGATGAAAAACCGAACTCAAAGATGTAGCTTGGGTCTTTTGCAAATTGCTCAACAATTAAAGGTTATTGCAGAATACTTATAAAATATAACATTTACACTTATATCAAGAGTTGAACAAACAAGTAGATAAGTTATAAAAGGAGGTTTTGCTTTTGGTTCCAAACCTTATTGTTTTTGAAGAATTATATGAAAATCAATTGGTCCATCGGATTAAAAGTAACTTTGATACTTTATAAGTGATGGGTTAAGATTGGTGTCACTTTTTAGTAAGGAATAATTAGGATAGTTTTCTCTTTTTTACGATATGTTAAAGTCTTTCTATACATTTTTGGACTTGGTGATGGAATAAATAATTAGTATTTGCAAAAGCGTTATACACCTAAAAATATATACTTTCAATTTTGTTCTCAAATAAAAAATATATATATAAATTTTTTAAAATATTAAATATAAATATATTTATGTTTTTCATTATCTTAAGGAAACCATGGAAAAGAGTAAAAGAATGTTTAAAAGGTAAAAATGAGTAAGAGGGATGCAAATAATTGTTTAATGTAATAAAACTCAAAACACATAACACATCATTGAAAATGCTCTTTATCTTTATAATAACTAGCAACAACCATATTACTAAGATTAATATGTTTGAAATACGCCGAGAGGTATATATTTGACATATTGATAATGTTCTTTTTACTAAAGAATGTGTCAATTACTTGTATCTAATAGTTAATCTTATATAACAACCACTTAATTTATGGTTGTTAACCTCATAGTTGAAGTTAGGCTCATAGGTGTATCATCATTGGAGTTAAGCTAATAGTTGTATCTAATAGTTAATTGAAAAGTTAATATAAAGCTTAGACTAAGCCTTATCCACATTGACTTGACTCTCAACTGCGAGATGGAGTTCAACTGTCACATAAGCTGCACATTACCTAAGTGATTGTTCTTGGTGCATGGTTTCACTGCAACCAAGGTCAACTTCTCATGTTAAGAGATGGAGTTCATCTAAATTTAATTTAATAGTTGTATCACTATTGGAATAATCTAATAGTTATCCAATATAAGCGTGATTAGAGTCGAATCAAGCTAATAGTTTTAGAATCATTGGAGTTAATCTAATATTTATTCAATATAACCGTGATTAGAGTTTAAGTAAAACAAATAATTGTATAATCATTGGAGTTAAGCTAATAGTTGTAGCTAATGGTTAATTTAAAAGTTAATATATTGGCAATTGCAATTCAAGTAAAAGTAATGATTGGAGTAGAAGTTAAGCTAATAGTTGTATCATCAATGTATTTAAGCTAATAATTGAATAGTTGTATCTAATAATCGAAGTTGAAGCTAACGTTTGCTTTTTTCCAACTATCACAAATTGTACTTATCAGATGTTAACTAAGCTATTTTTTATTTTTTTGAAATTGTTAATTACAAGTTAGACTAACTTCCTTTAAAAAGAACCGAAAACGTAATTATATCTATATGGAAAACCTAAACATGTAATACGAACTGTATATTATCTTAGCTAGATGCCCAACTACTAGATGCAGGATTTTATTAGGAGTTTGGAGGAGTTTATTAGGAGTACGAACTATTTTATTAGGAGTTGGACTCTTACATCACGACACATTAGCTGGACTCGTAGATGCCAAATGCAGTTTGACTAAGCCTTAAGTGATTAGAGTTGAAGTTAAGCTAATAGTTGTAGAATCATTGGAGTTAAGCTAATAGTTATCCAAGATAACTATGATTAGAGTTGAAGTTAAGCGAATAGTTCTAGAATCATTGGAGTTAAGCTAATAGTTGTATCTAATAATCGATGGAGTTAAGCTCATAGTTGTATTTAATAATCAAATAGTTGAATATTAATTTTAATTTTTACAACTATCACTAACTATACGTATCACATGTTAATTAAGCTATTTTTTTTTTGAAATTATTAATTATTAATTTTGGACGACGCCCATATAATCAATTTGAACAGTAAACTTGTCTCATTCTAGTTTAATCTTGGATGGTTCCCATAGAATCAATATGGACAGTACACTTGTCTCATTCCCATCCATAGATGATACTCCACCCCAAAATTCTAATATATATATACGCCTATTGACGTAACAAGACATTCATTCTGTGTCCCCTTGAACACAAGAAATAAATAAATATATATGCACATTCTTGAGTTGTTATATATTGCATTCCTTGATGTTACTAATTCTACTCTTCTTACGAGGAAATAATCACTTCACTTTTACAACCACTCAAAAAGTATACCTTTCAATGTCATTATTTTCCCTTTCAATTTCATTATTTCCCATCCTCATATGACCTCAAAGAACACCATTCCACACCATTCCACGTTGCTTAACCCTCTTGTTTGTCTTATTACCTTGTCTTAAGCCCTTTCAAACCTTGGTGTCTCTACGCTCCTCCATTTAAACTTTCCCTTAACCCTTTTGTGTGTCTTGGTACCTTGTTTTTAAGCCCTTTAACATTGGTATCTCTTACATTTCTCCCTTTAAATTTCCAATAACCCTTTTGTTTCTCTTATTACCTTGTCTTGAGCCCTTTTAACTTTGTAAGGATGAGGAAAAAATAAACCTTTTTGTTTGTCTTATTACATTGTCTTCAACCCTTTTCACTTGGTAAGGATGTGGAAAAAAGAAACCCTTTTGTTTGTCTTATTATCTTGTCTTAAGCACTTTTAACGTGGGTTGGTAAGGATGAGGAAAATAAAGAAGAAGAAAGCTCATTTGGTCAAATGTCAATCATGGATGTGGAAAAAAGAAGCCCTTTTGTTTGTCTTATTACCTTGTCTTAAGCACTTTTAACTTGGGTAAGGAAAAAAGAAGAAAGCTTATTCGTTCAAATGTCAATCATGGGATATGTTATTCTAAGGTCTTTTACCATTGAAAAGAGAGGAAAAAGAAAGATAATCAAGTCAAATTGAGAGGGAAAAGAAATATAATCAATTCAAATATCAACCATTATATGTATTAATAAAACAGAGTTGTTATATATATCTATGTATATATAATTTTTTGAAATGTGTAAAAATTTATTATAATTTAACTAGTTGTAAGCTAATTTATAATTATTATTTAAGAAAAATCATGCTATTATGATTTGATGGTGGTCAATAAGGGGGGCTTTCATTATTGTTAGATGCATATACCTTTTAGGTTGTTAACCTAATTTTCTATGTTTAAGGAATATGAACTCTTAGCCAAATATAAGTAGTTTTAGATCATACTTCAAAACCAAATGCAAAGAAAAATGATATAACTTTCGTTTTGTAAAGGAAATTGTTTTCATTATATATATATATATATATACTCGTGCATGGTTTGAAAGTTGGAATCAACAATAATATTTCATTTGTAAATTAGTTTTTGTTAGTGCATGAGAAATCATGACAATGTTTATTATTTGAGCATTTTGTTTGGTTTGAATTTTTCTACGTTGAATGTGTAGGAATGGTGTTTTAAAAAATCACAAAAGAAAATACAAAGTTGGTTGTTTGTATGGATATTCTATTTGCAATAAAGTTGACTGTTCTTAGTAAGATTATGCAATATCTTCAAATTACTATGTTTCCTTATTGTTCCATTCTCCTTTCATTTTTCTTCTCGATAGAAATCGTTAAGGGGTTCCTTTGCTCTAAGTTTGGAGGCACTATAACTCTCTTGAGAGTGTTATGGGAAATATGTATAATTTCCAAGGGAAAAGGGATTTTAGGCCTTATTGATGTCAAATTGCAAGATTCAATGATATTTTCTAAGCGGATTATGTACTACATATTTTGAGGTGACCCTTGGAAATGTTAGTTGCAGTCCAAAATCACATCTAGCCAACGTTTTTAGAGGTTAAGTGGTGCTCCACATGGTTTTAGGGTCATTAGTTCCTTATGAGGTGTATAATATGGGTGTCTTGGAGAAGAGATGCATTGGCACTTGATTGGAAATGGATTAGTCATAGGAGAGGATTTGATATAGCTTGTTACTTTATGTGGACAATGAAAGTACAATACTCAATATTTCCCCTAAGAGGATAACAAAGAAAACGATTTTTAGATGTGTTGATTTGTAGGACAAAGATGTTATGACATAGGAGAATTCATAGGATTTGTCAAGGGTGTTTCTATTATTTCATTCTCATTAGTATACATTTCAAGAGCTTAAATTCAACAAGGTATACAAACCCCATAGTTTGTTTTAATACCTCAACCCCTTTTCTCTTTCCAAGATATATTGAATCAATGTTTGAATCCATGAATAAGTGAATACTCTCTATTTGTAATCAAATTTAAGAGCTATTTATAAGCTAAGTTTAGAGATATATCTTCATCCATCCCATCCATGTCAAAAAGTTACAACGTAACAATACTTCACTTGAAAGAGTAAATTCCATACACATTTCAAAAACTATTATTCTCAATAAAATATTATGCTTCCATTTTGTTACATATTAGAGGTTTACAAACCACCAAACAAATAATTCAAAATTTTAATAGAAAGCAATACTAAGTATATTTTATAATTTTAAATATAATATTTTCATGGGTTATATGTATGGTAAAACTACCAAAAAAAAAATGTTAAGCCATACATTGTTTTCTTTGGGAAATATCAAAGTGTTAAAGATGACAATATGAAGGTTCATATACAATTTAAAAACAAAACTAAACGAAACTAAAAAATATTTTTGCAAATGTCCATATAAGAGAGGAATTATTCTTTGTATCCATATCATGCATGGGAACTACATATTGTAAGTATATATTGATCATATCATAATGGTGCCTAACAATGAGAATCATGTTCATCG
This sequence comes from Pseudotsuga menziesii, assembly GCA_001517045.1. Taxonomy (NCBI): domain Eukaryota; kingdom Viridiplantae; phylum Streptophyta; class Pinopsida; order Pinales; family Pinaceae; genus Pseudotsuga; species Pseudotsuga menziesii. The sequence continues at coordinate 504,408 of LPNX011048974.1, forward strand.
TAGATCTCATTGAAAAAACATAAATTTTAGTAGACCTTGAGGCCTTTGTTGAAAGGTAATCATTCTATGAAAACACTATAAGGCTCTCAAAACATGTAAATCTAGCATGATTGCACTCGTTGCTTATTAAGAAGTCTATGATTTGGAGCTTCCTATAATCCATACAAACATAAAGCTAAGGGGAATTACTCATTTAGAGTTGGTAGATTTGAATCCTATCCACAACATTTGAATTCTATTTATTGTACTACCATTGTATTACTAATTAATGAATGAATATTAATGTTGTGATTCTTTGAGCAACTCTTGTCCGATTAATTTGAAATTTGTGTCATGAATTCTTTGCTCGGTGCATATTGATCTTAATTATTCCACTGCATAATTCCTTTCCAATAGCTCTCATATTAGCCTATAGATCTATGGTTCTCAAATTTAACAGGAGGCAAGGGTGGATATAGGCCCATGAGATTAACTTAATTGAGGATATAGGCCAACACACAGTTTGGTTTATTAGGCTGCAGGAAAACAAGCCAAGCAGATGGGTTTCATAAGCTACATAGCCAAGCCATCTCACTGTTGGGTTTCACAGGCTATTCATCCAAGCCAGCTAAGAGTTGGGTTTCATAGACTGCACACAGTCAAGCTAACATTTACATTAAGGACCAACCAAGCCAACAAATGGGTTTAGCAAGCACTCAACCAAGCCATCTCATTGTTGGGTTTCATAGGCTATTCATCCAAGGCAACATAACAGTTGCGTTTATCAGGATTTCCAGCCAAGGATTACTCACATGGCCAAATGCACCACATGACACAATGAAGCCAACTACCAGTTGGGTTTATCAGGCTGCTCAGCGAAGCCAATATCCAATTGGGTTTATCAGGTTGCCTAGACAAGCCAATATACAATTGGGTTTCACAGGCTATCATCCAAGCCAATCTCCTTGGGTTTATCAGGCTGCTAAGGCAGTGGAAAGGTGGAATGACTAAGCTAGTGGCTCATTCAAGAGATTGGGACACCTCCACAAGATCTATCTGGCCTAGCATCCACATTACCTGCACCCCAACATAAGGAAGCATCCCCTTCTCTGCTCCACAATCCCTCGGGCTATGTGTTCCCTTCCAGTGCTCTTCAAGGCGTGCAGTGAAGATTCACCAGCCACTCTTATCTTTTCATGAGGTTCCTCTATGCACTAGGTTTATCAAGCCCATTCCTCATCTCTTCCACTCCTAAGTCTTGCATACAGTTCATACCCAAACCAGGGTGCACATCACAGCAAACCACAGAGAAACACAACAACACAGGATTCACTCTGTAACACAGAGAAACAGGATATTATACCATTCTGCAGTTCATGATAACACTGCAACTCATCAACCAGGGTCTCGACAAAGGAAAATACTTGCAGAAACACTCTGCTAAGGCCAAAACGCTCTACGCGTGACCATGAAGAACTCTGCGTGAATGAGAGCAAAACGACGGGATGTGCGACTACTAGAATGCCTAAATGCACGAAGGGAAGAATGACCAAAACATTCTGGGAAACAGGGATGACGGACTACGCACACATTTTCTGGGTTTACTTGCCCCATGAGCAAGAATACGGGTTCTGCAGACTTCAAGCCTTCTTAGTCACAAAATCTGACAGCCATGCCCTGCTCTGCCCAAGGCATTAACTACCTTAACCAACTTCTGGAATAAATGAATGATTGAGTGCAGAGGAAAACATGTAGCTGAGGGTTTATGGGTTCCCCCATTGACATCTGGTCTCACCCTATTGGCTTAGGAGTTTGATTAACTCCCCTCCCTATTCCTTGTGAAATCATGCCCCCATCTCTTCACGTTGGAGTGCATAGCTAGCTGTGGTATTTTTATTAAATTGGATATTTACATGATATCTCAAAATGTGTTGTGCTTGACTTAGCACTATAACCATAGGTATCAACCTTGATTACCTGTACACAAAAAACCAAATCAATGGTTGGGCCTTGGCCTTGATCCCCTTGCCATGATTTCCTTACAATATATACATCGTGTACAATTTCAATACCATGGGGTCAAAACCGGGGTGTTACAACTATGCTTTAATTATCTCTAAAAGGGAAGTGCCAAATATCTGGGATCTCATCTGGTCAAGTGGAAGATAGTGGCCTCAACCAAGGAGTAAGGAGAATGGGGTTTGAAGAATATATGCTTATTCAACAACGCATTTGTTGCAAAATCATTGTTGATCTTTATGACCATAGATAGTTTATGGCATATAATTATTATTTCTATATATATTGCGTCATGCACTATAATGGATTGGATTCAAATAAGGATTAAGAGTATTTCAAATCCCTCCAATTAATGGAAGGCACTCACCTTAGCTCTTCCTATTGCTGGATGTTTCTTAGCTTGGTAGGTAGGATTAGGATCTCAACTTCAAATTGGAGCTGATGAAATTGTAGGGTGGTTACATAATATCTTACTCCTAGAAGATGTAATTAACAATCTTCAGGTTGTAGGAAGATGTACACTAAATAAAATGAGGAACCCCCTCTCCATGGAGGCAAGGGTGGCTATAGGGTTTTGAGATTAACTTAATTGAGGATTTCCATTGGCATTGGAAACTACATATGTCTGAACTTTCTAAGACTCATGTCAGACTTCGTGATATAGAGGATGGCTTGGTCTAGGCATATAAAAGCTCTAGAGGTTAGTATTCGACGAAACTTGGGTATGAAGCCATGCAGGAGGGTGGGGAGGCCAATCTTGCTTGGTGGTTTAAAATATTATGGAAGTCAAAAACTTCACCAAAGTATATAATTTTCTTCTAGTTGTTGCTTAAAGGAAGAGTGCATATGTGGGATAAGTTATAGCTAAGGAATAAAGTCAGACCAGGGATTTGTTATCGTTGTTGAAATAATGTGGAAACCAATTTCCATCTCTTCCTAAGTATAGAAATAAATAGAACAATAGTTGGTCTTGGCTCACCTTTGGGACAAGGGTTCGATTGAGGAGTACTACCATGAATACTTCACAAATATCCATCTCAAGTAGCTCAGAGCTTTTTCTATTATGGCAGCACGGGGAATTTGGTGAGTGTGCAATGCCACAATTTTTTTAGGATAGACCCTCCCCTTCTTTCCAAATCTCTCATCAAGTACCTACACTCCTCTCTTTGTTTCAACCAACTCTAGAAGTGAAGAAGCCTCGAGCAATGAGGGAGATCGACATTAACATGGGGATTTTTTTGGATGGTGCTTGCCTGGGTGCCAAACGCACTTGTTCCCTAATGTTTATTCTTTACTTTTCCAACTTACATTTCAATGGAGGTAAAGCCAACATGGGCCAAGGTACAAACAACCAAGGTGAATTTAATGCGCTCTTTGCTCTATTATATTGTGCTTTGGACAAGAATATAAATTCTTTGTGGCTTTTTGGTGACTTGAAGTTGATAATCAAATGGATGAAAAGACAAACTCAGGTCTGTAGTTTGGGTCTTTTGCAAATTGCTCAGCAGTTAAAGGCTATTGCATAATACTTTTAAAATATAACATTTACACGTGTATAAAGAACTGAACAAACAAGTAGATAAGTTATAAAAGGAGGCTTTGCTTTTGGTTCCAAACCTTATTGTTTTTGAAGAATTTTATGAAAATCAATTAGTCCATCGGATTGAATGTAACTTTGATACTTTATAAGGTGATTGGTTAAGACTGATGTCACTTTTTAGTAAGGAATAATTAGGATAATTTTCTTTTTTTAACTAGTTAAAGTCTTCGTATAGATTTTTGGACTTGGAGATGGACTAAATAACCGGTATTTGCAAAAGCATTATACACCTAAACTTTTGTTCTCAAATAAAAATATAATTTAAAAAAATATTAAATATAAATATATTTATGTTTTTTCATTATAATAAGGAAACCATGGAAAAGAGTAAACGAATGTTTAAAGGTAAAAATGATTAAAAGGGACGCAAATGATTGTTTAATGTAATAGAGTTCNTTTCCTCCATTTAAACTTTCCCTTAACCCTTTCGTGTGTCTTGTTACCTTATTGGTATCTCTTACATTTCTCCCTTTAAATTTCCAATAACCCTTTTGTTTCCCTTATTACGTTGTCTTGAGCCCTTTTAACTTTGTAAGGACGAGGGAAAAAAAAAACTTTTTGTTTGTCTTATTACATTGTCTTCAGCGCTTTTCACTTGGTAATTTTTGAGGAAAAAAGAAACCATTTTGTTTGTCTTATTACCTTGTCTTAAGCACTTTTAACTTGGGTTGGCAAGGATGAAGGAAAAAAAAGAAGAAAGCTCATTTGGTCAAATGTCAATCATGGATGTGGAAAAAAGAAGCCCTTTTGTTTGTCTTATTACCTTGTCTTAAGCACTTTTAACTTGGGTTGGTAAGGATGAGGGAAAAAAAAGAAGAAAGCTCATTTGGTCAAATGTTAATCATGGATGTGGAAAAAAGAAGCCCTTTTGTTTGTCTTATTACCTTGTCTTAAGCACTTTTTACTTGGGTAAGGATGATGAAAAAAGAAGAAAGCTTATTCGTTCAAATGTCAATCATGGGATATGTTATTCTAAGGTCTTTACCATGGTAAAGAGAGAGAAAAGAAAGACAATAAAATCAAATATCAACTATCATATGGTTAATGGTTAACGACGTTTTAGAGTGGTACATCAATCATCACATATCACATATCATCACATATGTAAAATAAATTGCAACATGCATCATCCTATAGTTATGTATACATATGTCATATACATCATATAAGCATCATCATAATCATAAAAGAGACTCATAAAAAATACATAAAAAGTGCATATACATACATATATATATATATATATATATATATATATATATATATATATCACACAATAATTTTTAGTACAAAATGAGAAGGTCCACAAGCTTTCTCGGCTGATCATACATATAATACAAAAAATCTCCATGCACCATCACATCAGGGGCAGCATCACTAGCTGCTAGTCAGAGTCATCCTCCTCAAACTCTGTATCCTTCTCAGTGTCCTCCTCCTCCTCCTCTGAGTCCTCCTCCTCCTCCATAGGCACATCACCCTGTGCCGCTGCTCTGACATACTCAGCAGCGACTACGATCCTCCTCATAAGGGGGATCCACTCTAGGGGAACCCTGTAACATGCGGCGATCAAGTCATCGCCGAGGTACTGCCACCCGTCGTCGATGACCCCCTCCAGTAAGCGCTCAACATTGAGTCGCAGTGAGTTTAGTGTACTCCAGTGTCTCCTCGGTCTGTGAGAGGGTGGATCTAAACCCTACACCCTGCCCCTGCGTCTCTAATATCCTGCTAGAGGGTGTGGCCCTACATTTGCACATGCACATAGTATGTCATCAGTATCTATCACGCACATTAACTGGATACCACTAAGCCAGTAAATTATATATGAATGCAACCACATAAAGCATCATGTATACATACCATCGGGTCCCAGACCTGGCCGAGTGGTCGAGGCATCTCCGGGTCTCCCCAGTAATCCATCCCATCATACAGATAGTCCTCAATAAGGACTGGCAGCTACTACCATTGTGCAAAGAGCTCCTAGGTGAAAAATGGCCCACCAATCTGCCTACCTCCCTGATCATCATCTCGCTCCACCTCCTCATGCAAGGCTCATGAAGTCCCCCCTCACGCACCGCCAAATGCGGTCATAGTGTAAGCAGTCGCTCAAAGAAGAATGAGCACAAGAACGAGGGGAAACAAAAATCCCCTCCCACCGAACTAGCATGGTTCATCCCATGCCGAACCTAAGTCAAGTACATATGGGCCCACCCAAAGTAGGTGCCCCTCAGTACACATTCCACCATCTGGAGCTGATCGCCTGAGATCTTGTGCAGCCTCCACGATCCCAGTATACGCAACACCATCACTGCTATAGTTCAATTCTGAAGACTCTCAATGTCGCACACCAGTATGTATGACGAGTGCACCGATGAGGAGGCATATAAATTCCTATCGCAGAGGCCATCCAGTGACAGCCCATGTGTGAGCTTTGGCATAGTGTCTTCAATAAAACCCAACACTAGGAGTCTAGTCAGAAAGTACACATCAAGGAGCATGATCTCTATCTGCTCCCCCTGGATGATAAAACACTCTGCCTCCCGGTCCCAAAAGCTCACGATCTTGTCCAACAATAGCTTTGCTGAACACATAAGTGGGACCTGGAAAAACTTCCATAGAGCACACTAAGCGAGAAATCCATGCACCGCTAGGTCATCATGCACCTCCCCTCAGAGGTTCCCAATGTATCGCTCCCTCCATGCTACCCGAGGCATCCTGCACGTACACATAGTCCCTGTCAGGTCCATTCATGCACAAAGAACTCATTATGGGTTAAGACACCCCTGTTCGGACCTTTTGTGCGACCTAAGTCGCACAAAAATACTGAACAGGAGCAATTGGGTCGCTTTTATCCTCTGAACAGATGCGACCTGGGTTGTGTATGTCTCCCTTATAGGTGTGACCAAGTCATGCCTATCTCCCTGATAAGTGCGATCGGGTCACGCTTGTCTCCCTGACAGGCTCGACCGATTCGTGCCTATCTACTCGATAAGAGCGACCTAGGATGCTCCTTTTCCCTCGAAAAGTGTGACTCAGCCCCGTGAACCCTTTGGACTTGTCCAAGGCCCCAGAGTGAGAAAAAACATAAACTGATCCATTAAAAAATATGGGTTTGAAGAGAGATCTTACCTGCAAGTCATAGCTCAAAAAACCACCAGTCTAATCAGAAGAAATTAGCAGTTCTGTTATGGGGTCCTCCATTACAACTCAACACTGACAAGTGAAAATGACACATGTCATGTGGTCCCCCCTATTTATAGGCCTCCATTTGGTCTAGTGTTTCTTCTGTGCACCACAGAGTCACTCGATGTCTGTTTGATGCGTTATTTGCACCACCGGGTTCAGTTTTCCTCCCTCTGTCTTTTGACAAGACCCTCATCTCATGCTCTCCTTATGATTTTTCATGCCATTTCCCAGAATTGATCTCGATTTGCATGCCATCACATGAATCACCCTTTGTACATATTGGCATGTTCACGAGCCATCCACTCCATCCATACTGTACAGTTGGCCTTATTTTACTGCTATCAATCATCTTACAAGGAGGCCCCATCATTGTTCTGCAGTTATTCCTATCAGCCATGTTCACAACATAACCTCTTTCCATATATCAAACAATTCCTCCTTGCTTGATTGACCAATACGGATTTTTTGCTAAGCTATTTTCTGACTCCTAAAAAGAATGAAAAGATTTCCTAGCACGCTTGCATTCTTTTAGGATCGTTAAAGTATTTGAAAGGGTGTCTATGTGGCCTCGTTTATCTCCTTTTTCAGACTACGTATACTATCAAAATAAAAGGACCACCCTAGCACATTCCAGCTAGGAACATTCCCCTTGTATCCTTTTACGCTCGGACATTGGGACCATAATTTATGAAAAATATCATCATAGGTTGTCTTTAAGCTCTTCTCCAACCTTCTCGTCAAGAAAAGATTGCCTAGAAAACTTGGTTTCGTTCATGCTCGTAAAAGTATTTGAACGACCATCCAGTCAGTATAGGTTTAACCCTTTTCGGCCTGGTTGGACTACCAACGGTAAAGAAGTCTCCCTTCCCGAAAGGTTGTGAGAGCTCTCCTTTGTATACTTTTATCCTTTTTCGGGATTAGGAGACTACATATGAAAAAGAGACCACATTGGAGTCTTCTTCATTTTTTCAGACTCTCCAAACATGAAAAAACCATCGAGCATTTACCTTCTCGGGCTCGCTAAAAATACACAAGATTGTATCATATTGAGCTTACTTCTATCCCTTCTCTATGCTCCTTAAACAATGAAGAAGGCCCAAAAGGTGTCTCTAGGCACCATCACATATAATATCACATTATGGTAGCTTTCCCCCATTGGGTTGCCTTTGTTTAGAGTACTCTCCAATGAGTCTCCCTTGGATCCCATGGACATCACTAGTCTAGTTACTTCCCTCAGTATTTCACGTTGTAGTTATCTTCCCAGTTTACAGCTATGATCTCTTTCCCATGAGTCAGTTTCATTTTCTTCCAGGTCAGCCTTGTCGTATTACTCTGAACAAAGGAAGTTTGAGTCCCCTGTACTCCCACTCCCATGTTCCCCATTCAGTGTATCAGACCCCTGATTGTTCCACATATTTGGTTATTCCCCTCGCGCTTCTACTCAAGGAAACATCATGCCTTGTTAGTTGCAAGTCTCCCTCTGTTGACGTCAACACATCTACTCCATATGATAGACCCAGAGGTCCCTGTATCTTGGTTTTATCCACCTCACTGATGAGTTCCTTGGACCACTTGAAAGGATTCATTAGTGCCTTTCGGGTTGGTTGTGTCTCATGTGCTCGAATTCAGATACATCATCGCACCGTTGAGACTCATACAGGGTATGGTTCCGTTCATTTTTTGGTCGAAGACCCCGGTTGTCACCTGACTCTAGCACATTGGTGAGTCTATTCAAGTTACCCATCCAATCTTATGTCCCTTGTGATTTCCAGGCTGCATTGGCAACAATGTTCAGAAGCCCATCAGTGTTATGCTTTCGTATATCTCCAGTACTTGATGATGCATATTGTACCACAAAGAATCTGACTCTCAATCATTGAGTCCATCCATTTATGTACACCTCTAGATCCAGCAGAGCATCAATTGTTATGATATTGCATTCCATGAGAATTCCATTGTTCCTATGTATTCGTTCTCCAGATCAGTTTATGTATTCATCCTATCATTGAGGCCACCATTATGTATCATCATTTGTATATGTATCGATCAGCTCCCATAACTTTTTATCCTTGATACCCATTATTTATTCTTTTGATATTGTTACAAGCATGGGTATGCCCATCTCGTCCATATACATGTCACACATTATATGTATCTCATCCATTTTTTAGAAGTAATAAAAAACCAAAATCCATCGTAGTTTGAACAAGGAAGCTCCACTCCTTCGCGGTCCTCTCCAGTATCTCCACTGTTGTCACCATTTTCCCATGATCCTATGATGTCTATCAGCCATATGATGAGCTCCTTCACTCACACATTAGGGGGGAATCTGTTAACACAAAAAAGTGTTCACATAGCTCTCCATGGTCTAAACCATATCCATACATCATATTCCCACCATTATTTCCTTCATTTTGACCTTCACAATTGTATTTCCACTAAAAATGGTCTAAAACATCATTATTCCTTCCCATAAATGAAGGGATGATGAGCATTTATTGTGATTTATCCCCACTCTCTCCCAAAAAGGGTCAAAAACCCTTAAAAAGAGAATGGGTAAAAAAACCCTAGATAAATACCATGGACAATCAAATACCATGGGTTAAAAACCCTAAGACCATACTATAAATCCATTGTGAAGGACTCCTCCAAAACACTTTTTTCCATTTGCTCTCAGTCACACCATATACTTTTTCTGCCATTATTCCCATTTTTTCCATGCAATTTCCCATGGTGTACACCGAGTTCACTCCGTACCCATTTGGATCCATTCCCCCCATTTGACAACAAGTTGTGGAAGAGACTGGAGACCCAAACCGTGGAGCTGCAGAACCACTTCCAAGGACGACTACGGTGGCCCATTTGCAGAAAAGGTATCTTTATTTTCTTTTATGCATTAGTTTAGTTTATATACGTGAAAACCCTTAAAAAATATTTTCTATTGTTGTATTGTTTCTTTTGTTATCATCGAACTCTTCCTTATACTCTGGACGAGCTAAGGTTGGTGATTTTGCACGTAGCCAGGGATAAATCCCCACTACGGTACTAGAAAATCTCAATTCTATAGGATTCTGGAGCTCTATTGGCACACAAATTATATGCTAGACATCAGTATGCAACCAAAATATGAAGGCTTCCTCCAATTGAATCAATGAATGCAGACATTAGAGGAGCAAAACACATACCTCCTGAAAGTCATTAAATGGATGGTTTGCCGATTGGGGGTATTGTTCGAACAACCTACAGATATGTCTAGTCAATTGAGGGGATCCTTGAAACATCATGATGATAGGAGGCGGCCCTCAAAAGCTTCTTTCTTGAATGCTTCAAACAGACTCCTTCCTAGGTTCCGCAACACTGGGACTAGTATTAATCTAATTTTTTTATGCTTCAGTGTCAAGATGTTTTAGTTTATTTTAGTTTCGTTCATATCTAAATCTGGTTTTTATGTTGCATTTTCTGGGATATTTTCAGAAGTTTTGTTATATATTAATATAGTTACTCCCACTTCAAAAAAATTATGTGTGGAATAAATGGAGTGTTATGCGTGGAATAAATAAATAAAATTATGTGTGGATTAAATGAAGTGTTATGTGTGGATGAAATGAAGTGTTATGTGTTGAATAAATAAATAAAATTGTGTGGATTAAATGAAGTGTAATGTGTGGAATAAATGAAGTGGTGAGGTTAATTGCATACATTCTTTCTTCTTCTTCAAATTGCATATTCTATCATTTTCCTATATAATATTAATATAGGTTTTTGCAGTACAAGTTCTTTTATCAATGGTAACATGCTACCAAGGAGTCCATGACAAATTGTCTAGGAGGAACACTATCATAGACATTGTTAAGTATAATATGGATATTGAATATTATAAACATTGCACTGTTCAAAATCAAAGATCGCAAGTTTGGAAATGAAATTTACACTTTTCGAAATGAAATTCACACATTTTGAAATGAAATTCACACTTTCATAATAAAAAATGCACTATTAGGGTTCAGAAGTGGGTAAAAAACACACTATTGGAATAGAAAAACACACTTTTCAAACCCAATAGTGCCACTTTTAGAACCCAATTTTGCACTTTAGAAAGGTTGATATTAACACTTCGAAAGGATAAATTCACACTTTTTTAGTCTAGATTTTGCCTAAAAAGTCCAACTTTAATGAATAGGTGTTAAAACAACACAAACATTTCTCTTGATTTGAAAAACGAAGTGTTGTTTTTTGTGTTTCCATTTATTTTTCAACTTGTGTTGTCATAATGCAAAACTCAACACAAAACAACAATGATATAGAATATGATGTTACTAGTGATTCAATGGATCAATACAAAATATACATGTAGTTAGTGTTTGTGTCATTATGCACATACACATGTGTGTGTCTGTGTTTTTATCAAGGGAAAAAAACTATAAAAAATATAAAATGTAGTTAGTGTTTGTGTCATTACACACATACACATGTGTGTGTGTCTGTATTTTTATCAAGGGAAAAAAACTATTTTATTTCACATTGTATCAATGAATATATTACACACACACACACACACACACATCTATGTGTGTGTATCAAGGAAAAAGCCTATGTTATTTCACAGTACATCAAATAATATATTACAAAAAGTACTCCAAGAACATATAAAACGTTCAGATCAAGTTTGATCGAAGTCCCCTCGTTGGAGACCATAATCACAAAATCTTTTGTTTCATATTTGCATAGATCACCTACTCCAAAAAAGCTATCGAAGCAATAATAATACTACACAATAAGACTCTAAATGAAGTGTTGAGACTTCCATAAATGAAGTGTTGAGACTTCCATAAGGTATTATTCATAACCTACCCTACTAGTACAAGATCTTGGTAGATAAAGATCCAAAAAAGTCACATGAAGATCCTTTCCTTTTGATTTTATTGGTCCACTTACCTACCTTCAAGAATCCATACTCTTCCCTCCAAAATATGTACGCCCAAGTGAGAAGGGAAAAGAAAAATAGACCAAGATATCAATGGAGATAAACACCCTCCAAAATGCAGAAAAAAAATGATTGCCACAATCCCTACCAACATAAAATGAACCCTGTCAATTAGATATGGCATCCTTTGTGTGTTAAATGTGGAAAGGGCCTATCTAAAAATATATCCACCTACTTTATATTCATTTCCCAATATTTTTGGAAAATGAAAAATCAAAGGGTTGGGGGTTGATACTAGAGACAAGTCCTTGAATAGATGCAAACCATTAAATCTAAATAGACCAAATAACAAAGCACCCTCCAAGTCCAAATCACCATCAAATCGTATCAAAATCCATAAAGTTTTTATTGGAATGTGAGAATATCTATAATGGATTTTAGAATCTTATTGAGAAATTCAATCTTTGGGTAAGTGACCAAGCTAAGAATCTCATTTGAACATCATGTTGATAATGACCCTTGATCAAGGAACTTTGGATCAATCAATTTTCCTTCATTATCTACATTACCAAGAGGATTGAAACTCAACCCATGGTCAAACTATTCAAAGAGGTTGGTCTTTGCAAAGATGATCTTACATGCACTTCTATAGTGATACGATCAACTTGGGATATTTATATTGGAAAAATCCCTAGATATTTCATCGAAGAACTCCCACCCTAACAACCCTCACTTATACACCTCATTTTCAAGAGGGAAATATGCCTAATTCTATTACAAAATTTACAAGGAACTAGAATTTTCTCATAATCAAGGGCTTCTACCCATTCAAGCTTAGAACACACCAAGGTAGTATCATCCTTTAGTCCTCCATTCATTCCCATTAGATCCAAAATATGCAAAACATTTTATAGCCATGCTATAAGGAGTTGTGTATTGGAAGGATTGCAAGTTGTCTCTAATTGCTTGGAGAGATTGAGGGTTCAAGGGTTGTAGAGTAAGGCATAGAAACCACATCCATAGATATCATAGGTCCATCTAAGCTAATAATGAATTGAACAACTCGCTTCATAATTGAAATACTAACTTGAAGTCCCCATATCACAACAAACCTTAGTTTTTTAATACCATTTTATTTGTAGAATTTTCAAGTGAAAAAGAAAATAACCCCCCTCTCCACCTTGAATTTTTGGATTCGTTGGGTGCCAAAACATATGCCCATCGGAATGATTCATGGTCCCGACAATGGAACCATTTGTTGGCATACTTTCGGTTAACCCAAGTTCAGATCCCGTGTTCATTAACAAAGCCCAAGATATCGGCCTGACAGAGCAGAACTTCGTTGGCAACACCTGCGACATAGATGAATTCTCACCCGAGATATCTTATGGGGATTGATAGAACCAAGTTTCTACAGTTATGTCAGAGACTTCACTCTTACAATACTATTAGGTCACTCGACCAAAATCAAGAATTATACTTTTGTTTTCATGCATTCATTCAAGATAATCATCTATCGTTCTGTTGACATATATAACAACATAGAACATAAATAATTAACACATGTTAACTCATTATAGGTGCAACACATATATAAGCTCATTCACCATTAATTATGTGTGACACATTCAGATAGGCTCATTTACATCAAATATGCATTCAGAACAACACAAACATTAAAACACACAGAGACAATATCTAACGTGGAAACCCATCTGGAAAAAAACCACAAAGGTGGTCTTCATCTGGCACGAGAATTGATTTTTCACCCTTGGTCTGTGCACTCAGGTTGCAGACTCTTCTTTTGATATCATTTACAATTCATACATTAATATCTTGTCTCATTCTCTCTGGTTTCTCTCTCTCTCTCTCTCTCTCTCCCTCTCTCTCTCTCTCTCTCTCTCTCTCTCCCTCTCTCTCTAAATAGTCGATCTGCACAAAACCTGAACCTATCCTCTCTTTTATTTCGACTGCTCAACTCTCTATATGATCAATCCCCCTACACAAAGCTTGGGTTGGTTATTTTATAAGCTTTTCTTCTTTTGCTTCTTGATTCAACCGCCGACTGACTCTCAACTGTCAGTTGACAGGTTATCTTTCTATTTTAATACATTCAATTAAATTAAAAAATAGTCACTATTGACCCAAAATACAATCATACTTTATTACTAAAATAAATCTTTTAGTCTAACTAACTCGAGTCCCCAAAGTCATTCGAACTCTACTTTTCGACTTGCTTTATTCCTTTTATGTCGTGGCTCCTTCCGTTGCTACAACCGGAATCTTGCGACCATAATGTTCATCTTTTCAATCATTATTATAGTTCTTTCTTCTCATCTTTTCATAAGGCCAACAAAGCTCATTAGGTCCTACTAGGAATATGATGATATTTAGAGGAAACCTCAAGGGATATTTCCAGACTTGGGTTGCACTAGTACTAGAAAATCTCAATTCTATAGGATTCTAGAGCTCTATTGGCACACAAAATATATGGTAGACATCAGTATGCGATCGAAATATGAAGGCTTCCTCCAATTGAATAATTGAATGGAGACATTAGAGGAGCAGAACACATACCTCCTAAAAGTCATTAGATAGATGGTTTCCCGATTGGGGATATCATTCGAACAACCTACTGATATGGATAGCCAATTGAGGGGATCCTCAAAACATCATGATTATAGGAGGAAACCCTCAAAAGCTTCTTTACTTATATCTGTTGGGAGGTTTAGGGTTCATTGGTGGTAGGATAGGGATTGAGGATTCGGAAAGGCAAGAAATCCAAATGGAGGAGGTAGTTTAAAGCCAAAAGAAGAGGAAGATGATTAAATCTAAAGGTGGAGGAGTTTCAATAGTGGTTGGGGAATATTTAGAAGTCAACGAGATTGTATATTTGGATGGTCAGACCATTGTGGGGAAATTTAGTAGTCGAAGAATATAAAAAGAAAAAATGAATTCGTGGATGCAAGTTGAATGGACTTCGGCTCTAGGATATGCTCCTTCTACCCATTTCCTCCTTCTTGGCTAGTTATGGTTTATATTTAGTTCCAGGGCGGATACACGGAGGATTTTGTCAAACTAATAGTATTTGGAACGAAGTCTACTCACCCTCAGAGATTGCAGGCATCCATTGTTTGATGTGAGGGAAGCAACCAAAGTTAGCATGTTGACTTGGGTAAAAGTTCCTAACCTTCCCTTGTAATTCTAGTCTGATGCAGGTTTTAAATCTATAGGGAACTCCCTTGGGATTATATCACAACAAATTAAAGTTACAAGCTGAGCAATGAGCGGATGGTGGCTCATATACTTGTTGATTTGGATGTGAGACCTGGCTCATATACTTTTTGATTTGGATGTGATACAACGTCTATTTCAATTAATCAGCAATACTATGGGTGATATAACTTACATTTAGACTTTAGACTTTGTGAACTTACCATTCAAATTTGCATGGTGTTATCAAGTAGGACATCTCCTAGCTGATTACGTCGAGTGCTTTAGTAAAATTTTTTGAGGGGGTAAATATTTCAATGCTTTGGTCTCTGATAAGTATTTTGACATGAAGGAGGTGATGCATTTTCCAAGCATTGAAAATCCCAAAACAAGTCAGCCTCATGTTCCTTCTCCACCCGCGGGAGTCAAAAGAGATTCAAGGCAATGTGGCAGTTTTGAAAACGCTAAGGTGGTGATATGAGATTTCTTTATTCCATTGATTATAGAATCAATTCAGAAGGAATAATGTATTTATTTCCATCCTAAGTTCTTTTATTACCTTTATTTATCAACATCCTAGTGGGATCATTTGGAGGTGATGTGGTGCAAAGTGACATTTTCATCTCATCCTTCGGATAAGAAAAGCACATTTCCCTCTTCCTCTACTAATAATGGGATGATGTCACATTAGTTATTATTTCTCTCTCAAGGGACTTAGACTCTTTTTCACAAAATGTGGGTCTGCCCCATCCTTATCCTTGTAAATACGACTCATCGAAAAACTCTTCCAAGAGGGACCCATACCTTCTCAGGTCTTCACATGGACCAGGATTTGTGGGTGGGTTGCGTTTTGACCATCCAAAGTAGACCAAACCAACAAAAGTGGGTTGAAAATATTCTATCAAAATTGCACAATAAAAATCCTCACAAGAAATTAACCAAGGTGAACAACATGTTTTATTTGGGATCCATGTGGATTTAGACAACCCTTCATGCACCTAGTTTATTACTTCCCTTTATAAGGAAAGGGATTTAATTAGTACTTGAGCTAGAGATAGAAAAAAATCTTGGGTTTATTCCTATGGGATATTGAGAAGAAGCTAGAGGGGGATTATGAGGGGATTATATTGGAGCCATCCTCTCCAGAAGTGTTGGAAAGAACTCGTATCTTGGAACAACAACACTCCAAATTCCTTCTATAGCAAGAGACGGTGTGGTTTCTCAAGAATAGGGTCATGTGGTTGGAAGATGGAGATCATAATTCAAAGTTCTTTCAAAAGTTTTCTAATTATAGAAGGAACCTCAATACCATTTGGGAGTTTCTTGATGATGATGGTAATAAAATCCAAGGTTTTATAAGTTTATCATAATTGGGGATTAGACACTTCCATGGTCGTTTTAAATCCTTGGATTACAAAAAAATGAGGAAAATGCTCAGGTTGTTAGTTCACTTTTCACAGTTGATCAATGTAAAGGAGAATGTCGAGATGTTTTGACCGATTTCTAAGGAAAATTTGCTTAAAGTTATAAACTATTTTCAAAAGGAAAAGAGCCCAGGTCCGAAGAGTTGGATTATGGATTTTTTTGCATACTTCATTAAGTTTGTAGGTGAGGACTTGCTCTGGGTTGTAGAAGAGTTTAGAATTACAGGTTGTATGTTTGGGAGGTTCAACTCCACTTTCCTATCTCTTATTCCTAAGGCAGACTATCCCTCCTCCTACAATGACTTCTGACCTATCTCGTTATGAAATAGTCAGTATAAAAATATTGCCAAGGTAATTGTTGTCATACTTAAGACTTTGTTATCCATGGCCATTTCTCCTGAACAATTCGAGTTTCTCAAAGGTAGGCTCATCCATGAAGCCATTGGATTAACCCAAGAAGGAATACACTCTATAGAACCTACTCCTTGACATACTACAGTCCTTAAACTTGATCTTTCCAATGACTATGATTGAGTTTCATGGACATATTTGAGAGTGTTGTTGCTTCAAGTAGGGTTTGGCTTAACTCTAGTCAAGTGGATTATGGCATGTGTATCTTCTTCCTACTTTGTAGTCTTATTCAATGACTTGAGGTAAAAAAAAATGGAATCCTTCCAGGACCCCAAGGCAAGGCTTCCCTCTGTCTACTTATTTATTTTTTATTTTAATGGAAGGACTCAATTAGATTATTTTAGAAACCAAAAGTCTAAGTAAGATCCAGGGTTGTTGATGTATTTGTAACTTTGGAATGTATTCACTTGTATATCTTATATTGTATTTTATAGTACCCCAATGTTCCTATCGGGAGAATCATTAATATAATAAAGTCATGTAAAGTCATAGAGGTTAACCCTCCGTTATAAGTTGGGACATTAGTCCCCACATTTGAGGGGTACTAGGGTTATTAGACTCACCTAGATAAGTCATCCCTGGTAAGTAATTGTCAAGTGGAAAAATAGTATAAATAGAGAGTGAGATTCTCTATTTGAAACACACACTCACTCAACTGTAGCGCATGAGTGAGAGAAGAGGAGCTTGCACAAGTGAGAGAGAGTACAACTGTCAGAGATCATCTTTATGTCTTTGGGTTTTACTTTTGCCATTGGTGCTCATTCTATATCTGAGGAAGTTGTGGGTTTTTCTCCTTTATGGTTTCCCCGAGGAAAACTCTTTGTGTCTCTTGTCTCTTGTGATTATTTTTGTGCATGTTATTCTCTCAAATAAGATCCTAAGATCATATTGACTAAATGTTAAAAATCTAACATGGTATCAGAGCTAACCTGAGAAGAAGACACTATGCAGCTGCAAAATCTAGGGCTTCTTAATTTTTGGGTCTCCCTCCACATATCGTCAGTAAAAAGAGGCTAGGCTAACTCTCCATTGAAGGGCGCATCTTTCTGTCGAAGCAGAATTTGATTTCGGGCATTTTCAGTTTTTGACCTGTCATTGCTGCGAAAAATTAGGGCTTTTCACATAAGAGGATTTTTTGAGTGAGCCCAACATAGGATTGCTCTCCTCCTCTAAATCGAAATTTAGAGACCAAGATCGAAATTTTTGGTTGGGTAAAACTCTAAGAAAGTCAAACCCTAATTTGACCCCAGACTAGAAAACTCTAAAAGACTAAAACTACTTATTCTAGTGCATTCGCTATATCTCAATATTGGAGAAGGATCAGGAGCTAAAACATTTACAGTCCGAAGATGAATTTCTTATATACGTTGTGTAAAAGTTTCATCCTCATATTCTCTATATTCTAGGAGATATGATTCCTCCAAATCAGGGTTCCAGCCTCTCGCTGGATTCATCCCTAAACAGGACACCTAGGGAAAATTCCTATATCTCGGGATACGAACGTCCAAATGAAATTTTGCAAGATGTTACAGATAGGGAATGAAATGTAATTACTGTGGTAAAATTTTTAGACCCCGAAGGTGGAAATAGTGACACGTGGTAGTCTGTACAAGTTCATTATTTTGAATAGTCTTGAAATAAGTCACCTTGGGAAAATGCTCATAAGTCCCAATTGGTGAAACCAATTCTGCTCAAACCTATTGTGTTGGAAATATTACAGAGGCTACCTCAGTATGAAATGTCAGACATGGAGGAGCAGTACTTTGGGTAAGATCTAATATTTTTATATTTACAATTAAGGTTCTCATTTCAAAATGACTAATCACACCAGCTTGATGACAAGCTTGGTGAATCTGACAACTTCCAAGCATGGAAGTATAGGATCCCACTGGTTCTTGAAGAAAATAAATTGGACACCTACATAAGTGGAGAGGTTCCAGTTCCAAAGGGAGATGAGGCTAAGGCCTTACACAAGAAGAACTTGGTCAAGGCCAAGAGGATTATTGTTGATTCTATCAAAACACGTGTATTCCCTAAAGACACCTAAAGAGATGTTTGATTCCTTGACCAAGCTATTTGAAGGGAAGAATATAAATCAGAAGAAGTATAGGAACTCCGTGATCCTTGAAGAAATTAACTTCGATTAGTATTTCAGTAAGAAAGGTCTAGGAGATAGAGGGAGATGAGGCTAAGGCTAGAGCTAAGAGAATCATTCCAGATTCTATTAAAGATCATCTCATCCCTCATGTGTCATCCCTAAAGACATCAAAAGGAAGTGTTCGATGCTATGACGAAGTAGTCAAAGAAGAATGAGATATTGTTATAACCACCTTAAATGGCCTCCCAGGATCATGGGACTCATTCATTCAAGGAATGTGTGCCAAAATGAAGTGATTACCTTCATCAGAATTTGGGAAGAGTGCACACAAGAAGAAGCTCAACTCATAATAAGAGAAAAGAAGATGGGAGCAACTAAAGATCTAGCTCTCACGATTCAAAGAAGATCCCTCAAGCAATGAGGAATATGAAGGACTCAATTCTTGAAGAACCTCTTATCCATCTTAGCATTTGGATAAGAAATGATGATTTCATGAATGAAGAAGATGATGAGGCAGAAGGATCGAGAAATATTCTACCCATGAAATGAGTAAAGATAAGTATTCAATTGTCATTTCATGATATTATTTGGTTATGCGGTTGTTTATATTCAGTTGATGTGTTATGCATGATAGAATGTTTGCATTAATGATAGTATACTACTAATATGCATGTGATGGGTAAGTAGTCCATGGTGCTATACAACTCTCCATTGCTACTTATCTAGAATGAAACCTCTTTGCTGACATATTAGATTAGTGCACAATCTCAATGAAGTCATGGTAGAGATGGAAGGAATCTAGAAAGTTTATGTGAGATATGGATGAATGTTGTATTGGATAAAATAGTTGCATCTTTATGCATAATAATTTGCCATAATATGCCTTATGAAATGTTTCTAACCATACAATTGGTGCATTTGACTTGTAGGAAATATCGCGTACAATCGCCTACAAGAAAAGAAGGATGAGACTTGTTCCAAGGAACAAGTGACAACAGTTCAAGATTCACTCTAATAATCCAAAATGAAGAATGATTACTAGAATGCGATATCGAGGCCTGAATAGAAGTTCATAGTATTTACAAGATCCAACATGCAGTAGATGGAAACATCGTGGGATACAAGGTAATATTCGTAGCACGAGGCTTCTCACATAAAGAAGGCACAGACTACGAAGAGACATTTGCAACCACTAGGAGTTGAGACACATGACAAACATACTCATGTGTGCAAATTAAAGAAGGCCTTGTACGAGCTTAGAAGGCACCCATGGGATAACACATACACGAGGAGCTTGAAGATCACCTAGAGTGATGAAGATCTTAACATTTGCTACAAGTTTGAAGATGAAAGCCTAAAGAGGATGACAACCTCACAAATGGGTGTGAGAATAACTTTTCAAAAGGTTCAAGATAGAGGATCTTGGTATCCAGTGACCCTAGATGGATACATAGAATATTAGTAGTAGAGGAAGCTACTTGTCACTCCAATACATAATTTTTCAATGCATAAAGTATGAAATACAAAGGGAGAATGATGCTCCACTTCAGAGGGAGTGACTGCAGAATATCATGAGGATCAACATGATACGACAGGATGGACAACTTACTGATGGCTCTAGGATTTACTAAGAGTAAAATGAATTCCAAACTTTACTTCAAGGTTGAAGGCGAAAGACCAGTGATGCTCCTGTTATATGTCGATGACTTGTTTCTGACAGGAAAAGAGGAACTCATTAAAGATGAAAGAAGGGGACTTGATGTTGAGTTCGAGATGGAGGACTTGGGTATGATGCATTACTTTCTAGGCATGGAGGTGTGGCAAAGTGCGAATGGAATCTCCCTTGGACAAGGGAAGTATGCAGTAGAGACCATGAAGAGGTTCTGGATGATGGACTGCAAGGCCATGACCACACCTATGGCATCGAACCTGAAGTTATTGAGTGATGCTTCATTAGATTTGGTTGATGCTATGATGTATCGTCACATGATTGGGTCCTTGATGTACCTGGCGAATACGAGACCAGATATTTTCTTTGCTGTGAACACATTGAGCCAGTTCCTGAAGGATCCGAGACATGTTCACCTTATTGCTGCAAATCATATTCTGAGGTACCTGAAGGGTATAGTTGACTATGGTCTCAAGTATGAGGTGAATCAGAAGATTAACCTGGAAGGTTATGTGGATTTGGATTGGGAAGACAGTGCCATTGATAGAAAGAGCACTTTGGGGTGTTGCTTCAGTATGGGATCGGGTGTGATCTCTTGGTTTAGCAGGAAGCAGTCCTGCATGTCACTGAGTACAGCCAAAGTAGAGTATGTCGCAGCTTGTTCGGCTAGTTGTGAGGTAGTCTGGCTAAGGAAGCCACTATCTGATTTGTTTGATCTCTAGTTGGATGGTACTTGTATATATTGCGACAACCAGAGTTGTGTGAAGTTGTTGGAGAACCCGGTGTTCCATGACAAGTCGAAGCATATAGAGATCAAATATCACTATATCAGGGATATGGTGTAGAGAGGAGCAGTGAGGCTCTAGTTTGTGATCCAGATCGAGATCTCTCGAAAGAGGGAGTTCTAGCATAGTTGGTGAGACAGGTTGTCTGAGCATAAAATCCTGGCGAAGCTTGTAGGTTGCTCAGACGTAAACAGTTTGTAGGTTGTACTCAGATGTAATCAATCCTGGCGAAGCTCGCAGGTTATCCTTGGACGTAATCAGCCATGATGTGATTCTATGCTAGAAATGGCCAGAGTGAATTTTGAGTACTTCAGGGAGAAGCTTGGTGTTCTTCATATCAAGATTCTTTCCAAGGGGAAGTGATGAGTCCATGAGCCTTTCTGACATGGTGGTAGGATTGGTTCCTCCAATGGTCAGATATAAATGTTGTGCCTTTCTAACATGGTGGTAGGATTGGTTCCTCCAATGGTCAAATATAAGTGATGTGCCTTTCTGACATGGTGGTAGGATTGGTACCTCCCATAACCAAATATAAGTGTTGTGCCATTCTGACATGGTGGTAGGATTGGTTCCTCCCATGGTCAGATGTAAGTGCTAAGTACTGCATCCAGCATGAAAAAGGGTCGGCTCTGCAGTATAAATCCTTGCAGAGGCAAGGTATATCATCCAACATGAAAAACGGCTGGCTCTATAGTGGAAATCCTTACAGAGTCAAGGTATTGCATCCAGCATGAAAAAGGGTTGGATCTGTAGTGGAAATATTTGCAGAGGCAAGGTATTGCATCCAGCATGAAAAAGGGTTGGCTCTGTAGTGGAAATACTTGCAGAGGCACGGTACTACATCCAACATGAAAAAGGGCTGGCTCTGTAGTGGAAATCCTTGCAGAGGCAAGGTGTTGCATCTAACATGAAAAAGGGTTGGCTCTATAGTGGAAATCCTTGCAGAGGCAAGGTGTTGCATCCAGCATGAAAAAGGGTTGGATCTGTAGGGGAAATCCTTGCAGAGGCAAGGTGCTGCATCCAACATGAAAAAGGGATGGCTCTGTAGGGGAAGTCCTTGCAAGGGCAAGGCATTACATCCCGCATGAAAAAGGGCTGGCTCTGTTGATGAAGACCTACATGAAGGCTAGACCTACAACCAACATGAAAAAGGGTTGGCTCTGTAGAACTTCCTATGACGAGAAGAATTGAGAGATAGCACCATTTGCTCGAGATAGCGAGAGCAGTGATGATGATAATGATCCAACTTTGATAATGATCCAGTGATGAAGACTTGTGTTGATGAACCGTGTCAAGAGAATACCTTCCTAGTTAAGAGGGAGTGTTGATGTATTTGTAACTTTGGAATGTATTCACTTGTATATCTTATATTGTATTTTATAGTACCTCGATGTTCCTATAAAGAGAGACATTAGTATAATAAAGTCATGTAAAGTCATAGAGATTAACCCTCCATTGTAATTCGGGGCAATAGTCCCCACATTTGAGGGGTACTACGGTTACTAGACTCTCCTAGAGAAATCGACCCTCATAAGTAATTGTCAAGTGGAAAACTAATATAAATAGAGAGTGAGACTCTGTATTTGAAACACACACTCACTCAACTGTAGTGCATGAGTGAGAGAAGAGGAGCTCGCACAAGTGAGAGAGAGAACAGCTGTCGTCTATCATCTTTCTGTCTTTGGGTTTTACTTTTTCCATTGGTGCTCATTCTATCTCTGAGGAAGTTGCGAGGTTTTCTCCTTTATGGTTTCCCCGAGGAAAACACTTTGTGTCTCTTGTCTCTTGTGATTATTGTGGTCCATGTTATTCTCTCAAATAAGATCCTAAGATCATATTGACCAAATGATAAAAATCTAACAAGGGTGATCAGATCGAGAGATATGAGCAGTTGACCCACCTTTTTCTCGTGGATGATGTCTTAATTTTTTGTTTTTTCTCAAAGGATAAAATTAAAGTCTATAAGGATCTCTTAAATATCTTTTGTGAAGCGATGGGTGTGTTGGAAAACCTTCAGAAATCAACCATATACTTTCCAATGTGAAGGAATAGACACAGAAGAGATGAGACTTTGTATGATCGTTTTGTTCTCCTTTCTGGCCTTCGATTTGGACATAGGTTTCAAATATCTTGGTTTTAACTTAAAGCCCAATAAGTATAGAATCAATGACTAGAAATGGTTGTTGTTTAAGTTGGAAAAATATATACTTCTGGTGTAATCAATGGATCTCTCAAGGCAATGGATCGATGCTCATTAAGTCAATCATTGAGCCAATTCCTATCTTCTAGCACCTTTTAGCTTAATTCCAAAGGGATTGCTTAACAAGATTATAAAGCTATGCTTTAATTATCTCTAGAAGGGCAGTGCCAATTATCTAGGATCTCATCTGGTCAAGTGGAAGATAGTGGCCTCACCCAAGGAGTATAGAGGATGGGGTTTAAAGAATATATGCTTATTCAACAAAGAATTTGTTGCAAAATCATTGTAGATCTATGACCACAGACAATTTATGGCATATAATTATTATTTCTATATATATTGCACCATGCACCATAATGAATTGGATTCAAAGAAGGAACACTAGTATTTCAAATTCCTCCAATCAATGGAAGGAACTCACCTTAGCTCTTCCTATTGTTGGATGTTTCTTAGCATGGGAGGTAGGCTCAAGATCTCAACTTCGAATTGGAGCTAATGAAATTGTAGGGTGTAGACGTAATATCTTACTCCCATAAGATGTAATCAATCGCCTTTAGGCTGTAGGTAGATGTACCCTAAATAAAATGAGGGATCGTCTCTCCACTGACCTCTGGAGGCAAGTGTGGCTATAGGCCTGTGAGATTAACTTAATTGAGGATTGCCATCAGCATTGGAAACTACATATCTCTGAACTTTCTAAGGCTCATGCCAGACTTCGTGATATAGAGGGTGGATTGGTCTGGGCATATAAAACTCTAGATGCTAGTATTCGACAAAGCTTGGGTATGAAGCCATGCAGGAGGGTGGGAGGCTGATCTTTCCTAGTGGTTTAAAAAATTATGGAAGTAAAAAAATTCACCAAAGTGTATATTTTCCTTCTAGTTGTTGCTTAAAGGCAGAGTGCATATGTGGGATAGGTTATAGTTGAGGAATAAAGTCAGACCAGAGTTTTGTTATCTTTGTTGAAATAATGTGGAAACCAATTTCCATCTCTTCCTAAGTATAGAAGGAAATATAACAATAGTTGGTCTTGGCACACCTTTGGGACAAGGGTTCGATTGAGGTGTGCTACCATGAATACTTCACAAATATCTATCTCATACAACTTAGAGCTCTTTCTATTCTGGAAGCACATGGAATTTAGTTGGTGTGCAATGCCACAATTTTTTAGGATAGACCCTCCCCTTCCTTCCGAATCTCTCATCAAGTACTTACACTCCTCTCTTTGTTTCAACCTACTCTAGAAGTGAAGAAGCCTTGATCAGTGAGTGAGATCGACATTGATAAAGAGGTGGCATGGAGATTTTTTTGATGATGCTTGCTAGGGTGCCAAAATCACTTGTTCCTTAAAGTTCATTCTTTACTTTTCCAACTTACATTTCATTGCATGTAAGCCAACATGATCCAAGGTACAAACAACCAGGGTGAATTTAATGCGCTCTTTGCTCTATTACATTGTGCTTTGGAAAAGAATATAAATTCTTTGTGGGTTTTGGTGACTTGGAGTTGATAATGAAATGGATGAAAAGCCAAAATTAGGTATGTAGTTTGGGTCTAACGAGGGGATGATTTGACTTTCAAGCTAATTTTCTGTCGAAATTCGGTGAATTTAATCCACAAAATCTGTAATTTTTGTTGTTCGTTGGGCGATTTTAAGGTCAGAAATGAAATCAGATGATAGGAAAACCCCCCAACACCCACACTCTGTAAGATCTAGCAGTGTTTTTGGACGTTTTGAAAATTCCGTGAAGATTCATCACAAAAAACTAATAAAAACCAACCGGAAACAGAGATAAAAAAGTCCCATGTTTAGACAACTAGTTTCCAAATGACTCAACAGTTAAAGGCTATTGCAAAATACTTTTAAAAGATAGCATTTACACATGTATCAAGAACTGAACAAACAAGTAGATAAGTTATAAAAGGAGGCTTTGCTTTTGGTTCCAAACCTTATTGTTTTTGAAGAATTTTATGAAAATCAATTAGTCCATCAGATTGAATGTAACTTTGATACTTTATAAGGTGATTGGTTAAGACTGATGTCACTTTTTAGTAAGGAATAACTAGGATAGTTTTTTTTTTTTACTATATGTTAAAGTATTTGTACAAGGCTTTTGGACTTGGTGATGGACTAAATAATCCGTATTTGCAAAAGCGTTATATATATATATACTTTCTATTTTGTTCTTAAATAAAAATATATATATTTTTAAAAATAGTTAATATAAATATATTTATGATTTTCATTATAATAAGGAAACCATGGAAAAGAGTAAACGAATGTTTAAAGGTAAAAATGATTAAAAGGGACGCAAATGATTGTTTAATGTAATAGAGTTCGAAACACACAACACATCATTGAAAACGCTCTATAGCTTTCCAATAACCAGACATTCATTCTTTGGCCCCTCGAACGCAAGCAATAAATCTATATATACATCATCGTTGAGTAGTTATATATTGCATTCCTTGATGTTACCAATTCTACTCTTCTTACGAGGGAAGAATCACTCCACTTCACTTCTCTTTTCTTTTCTACCACCACTCAAAAAGTATACCTTTCAATGTCATTATTTTCCCATCCTCATCATATGACCTCAATGCACACCATTCCACGTTGCTTAACCCTCTTGTTTGTCTTATTACCTTGTCTTAAGCCCTTTCAAACCTTGGTGTCTCCGGGCTCCTCCATTTAAACTTTCCCTTAACCCTTTCGTGTGTCTTGTTACAACATTGGTATCTCTTACATTTCTCCCTTTAAAATTTCCAATAAGCTTTTTGTTTCTCTTATTACCTTGTCTTGAGCCCTTTTAACTTTGTAAGGATGAGGAAAAAATAAACCTTTTTGTTTGTCTTATTAAATTGTCTTCAGCCCTTTTCACTGGGTAAGGATGTAAAACAAAAAACCCTTTTGTTTGTCTTATTACCTTGTCTTAAGCACTTTTAACTTGGGTCGGTAAGGATGAGGAAAAAAAAACATTTTGTTTGTCTTATTACCTTGTCTTAAGTACTTTTAACTTGGGTAAGGATGAGGAAAAAATAAGAAACCTCATTTAGTCAAATGTCAATCATGGGATATGTTATTCTAATGTCTTTATCTTGGTAAGAGGGAAAAGAAAGATAATCAAGTTAAATAAAAAAATTGTTTATGTATATAATTAAAATGTTTTTTTGAAATACGTAAAACTCTATTATAATTTATCTAGTTATAAGCTAATTTATCATTATTATTTAAAAAAAATCATGCTATTACGATGTGATGGTGGTTAATAAGGGGGATTTTCATTATTGTTAGATGCATCTATCTCTTAGGTTGTTAACCTATTTCTCTATGTTTAAGGAATATCAACTCTTAGCCAAACATAAGTAGTTTTAGATCTTACTTCAAAACCAAATGCAAAGGAAAATGCTATAATTTTCATTATGTAAAGGAAATTGTTGTCATTATATATATATATTGTCCATTGGGCGTAGCTCGGGTGGTTGGGAGATTTGGTTGTTGCACTCCCCACCCGGGTTCGAATCTAGTCGAGGACATTTGCTCCTTGGGAGCCCTTGTATGTAATGAAATATTAGGCTGGTGAATCGTTTATCGTGATTAATGATGCCCAAGTTCATGTATACTTGCCTAGCAAGTATAAGATATTTTCCCAAGTGGATGTAGCCATGGTGTAAAATTGGGCTTCCATGGTGAACCACTTTGACCATATATATATATATATATATATATATATATATGGCCGTATGTGGTTTGAAAGTTGGAATCAACAATAATATTTCATTTGTAAATTTGTTTTTGTTAGTGCATGAGAAATCATGACAATGTTTATTATTTGGGCAGTTTGTTTGATTTGAATTTTTCTACGTTGAATGTGTAGGAATGGTGTTTTAAAAAAATTACAAAAGAAAATACAAAGTTGGTTGTTTGTATGGATCTTCCATTTGTAAGAAAGTTGACTGTTCTTAGTAAGATTATGTAATATCTTCATATTACTATGTTTCCTTGTTCCATTCTCCTTTCATTTTGCTTCTCGATAGAAATCGTTAAGGGGTTCCTTTGCTCTAAGTTTGGAGGCACTATAACTCTCCTAAGAGTGTTATGGGAAATATGTATCATTTCTAACACTACAACAAATCTTGGAATTAGCGTCCATTTTTAGTGTAATTTTGTTTTCCATTGAGTGGTCAAACTAGACGCTAAATGGGATGCGTCATGGACAAAACTTAAAGCGTCTCAAAAAACGTCTTTTTTTTGCTTCCTAAATAGCATCCTTTATGACGTCCAAAATAGTGTCTCTTTTTTTTCTTCTAGAATAGCGTCCAACTTTGCTTCCTAAACAACGTCAAGGTTTGCTTCCAGAATAGTGTCCAACTTTGCTTCCTAAACAACGTCGAGGTTTGCTTCCTAAATAACGTCATATTTTGCTTCCTAGCAAGTGTCTGCTTTTGCTTCTTAAATGACACCTCCGTTAGCGCCATATTTGCATCCTTAATAGCACCATGTTAGCATCCAATATTGCATCCAGTTTTGCTACCACTTTAGCATCCCATTTTGCACCATGTTTTACTTCCAAATATGTGCCAATTTTTGCTTCCAAATTTGCACCAATTTTTGCTTCCTTTTTTGCTACCAAAATAACACCAAATATTTCTTCTATTGTTGCACCATATTTTGCTTCCTATGTAGCGCCATATTTTGCATTCAAAGTAACGTCTTATTTTGCTACCATATCGACTCCATGTTTGGCTTCATCATTAGCGCCACGTGTTGCATCATTTTTAATGCCTAGTTTCGCATCTCTCATGTTTTGGTCTCTAATTTAGTCGTTTTTAGTAATTTTCTATACGAGTTTTGGTCTTTTTTTAGTCACCTATCACTTATTTTTTGCTTAGTAATTTAATTGTTTTTAACTGATATTATAATATCATTAGGGCACGAAGGAATTGAACCACCAACCTCCTGCTTGTAAGGCAGACGCTCTTCCATTGAGCTAGAACCCTTTAAGAATTTGAGAACCTAACTTACAGAGTCCTCTATAATGGTAAAAAGGATCAATACACAACTTTGAGTATCTAATGGCCGACAAAGGATGCTAGATTGTATTATCTTCAACATGGGATTGATTACATTCCTTGGTTCTCTATATATCATTTTCCTATGATTGCAAAGTTTTTATCATTACAGTATCAACATCTACAACTTGTGAGGCAGTAGCATCACCTTTTTCTTGTGATCTAGTGGTATCATGGGCCTAATCTAATCGAGTGTCATCAACTGGTTGAGCCCTCTATAACTGAGAAACAAAATTATCCTCAATTCCTAATTCTATTGTAGTGCCATTCATTCCTCTAAGTTGCTGACTATCATCAACCTGGGTACTCAAATGATTTATTGGTCGCCCACTTCGAAGTGTTCAGTAAATAGAATCCAAATGGGACGGAGTTGGCATACTTTCAATATTACTCGTTGCTACAACCCTATCATTCTCTGCTATCATAGACACATTACATTATATATGTCCTTAAACTATGAATTCTAAAGTTTGAATCCAAGAAAAACAATTTATAATCTAGCAAATGTTCAATGACCAGAAATTTTAAAAATTACATAATTCTCAACGAAAAACTGATCTAAATGGGGTAGATGGTCTAATGAGAAGTGGATGTTGAAATGTCGTTCCACAATCATCAGTCCTTCCTATAAGATTATAGATAGAGGTAGTACTTCCCTATCGTCGATTTCCCCCAAAAAAAATTTCAATAGGCATCTTATGAAATGGATCAAACAGAAAACCACCTCCAGCTCAACCAAGCTAAGTTTGAGATAACAAGAGCTAAGTTTGAGATAAAAGTATGAGGACTCAACCTTCCACTTGTATTTTGATTTAAAGCAGCTACAATATCTTGTCAAATTTCTGAGTCTATAGCTACCTGAAGCGTATGAGGATCCTCAAGAATATGACAAACAATAGTTGATTCAACATTGTTAAACCTTGAAAATAAGCAACTAGTAGGAAAGATGAGCAAAGAAACCAATCCACCTCTTTCAAGGAAACACAATGCTATGGCATACACCCTTTTTAGCCTTGCACATAGTTGGAGAAGAGCTTGTACAACAATTTAGGTAAGATAATAATAACACTGAACCATTTTTCTAGAATAGATATATGTCTAGGTTAACTAGTTGGCTGCATTCCTTATTTGTTATTGACCATTAGTAATACATAATTCTTTATAGTTCTGCTCTCGACAATAACAATAATTTTGACCAAACACTAATTCAGTCCACTTTAGGTATGTCTTCAAAATATGTTAGTGGAAGGGACATGCTTAAATTTATGCCATAATAGCACGCCATTATTATAGCCAAAAACAGTCTGTAAAAGCATACAAAAACTACCACTTACATCATATCGAGTAGCAAGACCTTGGTGAAAGATCCGAAGCAAGTGATCTGTAACAGAAGTAGGCAATGAAAGAACAGCTACCTCATATGGATCTGCCACAGTTAAAACCTTGAATACAACATTAAATAATTTTAACATTAGACATAAAATAATTAGCATTTTGTCATTACCCAAAACAACTTTACAATATACCATCAACAAAACGAAAATTAGGTAAAACCCTAAAAATTCATCACAGACTGTTCTTACCTGCAAAATAAGTTGCATGTTGAGATTGTACACCCATCAACATAGTAATCAACACTTTTTGTAACTTCTCCTAGTGTATTAGCAGTCTCTAGAACCTGCACAAACAACAAGAGTATAAGTTCTAGGCAATGAAACGAAAGTATGCCACATATGAAATATATATAAAGACAGCTTCCAAACAATGAAAACAGATTATATGTTCATGCACAATTGTTTCCATTGGCATTCAGGTGCTTGTTTTTCGATGTCAAGAAACCCAGTTGCTTGGTCCTAGAAAACATAACTATTTCTCTTAAAACACATGTAGGAAACCTTAGAAACATGTGAAAATTTTACTTTAAGAGAAGTGTTTTGAGTAGTGGACTGAGGAATGATAGCATGAAAAAGAACACTGCCTCTGATAACAAAAGGCACATTCTTCTATATTGTACAAGTCATTCTTCCATATAAAGGAAATATAATTTTTTTCATCTAGTGTTGCTAACAATAGGACCAACATGTAATTAATAGTGTTGTTCATTAACATTTCTACTAAAGGACAAGGTTGTTTTAGAGGGTCTCAGGAACATGATTCTAGAAAGTTGTCCATATGGAATAGAGATCCATTGTGATGGCTCAGTATGTAGGAATTGGAGATGGAGGTGTGAAAATCCTATTTATATCTGCAGTTTAAGCCATATAAACCTTGTTATATATAAGTAAAGATGAAAATACAAAGCATGTATGCTTGTTCAGATCGCCATGTCAATGTGATTAAATAAAGATTGTGTAAAACTACAAGAAACTATGTTTCAAAGTGAGCATAAGTGAGAGGGTATAAAATATGTTCAATAGGCTATGTTTTTGTATATAAATTAGTAACATAAATGTGGGAATGAATTCACCATCTATATACCAAAGAAAGGATTCACAATAATACACATAATATACCTTATAAAGTGGCCAAAATTTATAGCTCCAATACATAGGCCACATTGGAGATATAATTGTGTAAATAACACAAATTTTATTGCATTACAAACTCACACAAGTTTCCAATACACTTAGAAGTAGCCTAAGTTAGTAGGATTTGGATACAAATACATATATGGATATGGCCACTAGATTTTTGAAAAGCCAAGATCCACATACGGTAAGGAAACAACAAATACAAAAGGTATATCAATACTTTTATAATAAATAAATAAATAAAACATCTTTGAGAATCAAAATAATTCAGGAATCACAAGAGTAGACCTACAGGTTACAAAGAGAGAGTTCTCATACATATTACTAATAGCCATGCATGCATCTAATAGTTTGATAAGTTCAAACCATCATTGATAATTGATAATTTTAAATATCATTTCAGCATGAACATGAAGCAAGTCATAACAACGTTTTTGTGAGCCAAATCCACATGACTGTATCAACAACAAATCAAGTGGTTTTCTTGAAGGCTAGACAGGACTAAGTAATAGTGTGGGTGAAATGAGGACATAAGACCATGACCATAATGATATATCAAACACCTTGAGAGAATACCTTGACATATCAAATCTTGAGAGAATATCTTGACATAAGTATAGATCATACCTTGAATATGAATGGGGTTTAGGGCTTTAACCTTTAGAAGTTTAGGGTTTGGAAAAAATTCATTAAAAACCAATGTTTTTTAGAGATTAGTGGGTCAAAAAATCACTAGAAGTTTTCTGATGCGTTTCAAAATTGTAGGATTGGTTTCAATTTCCAAAAATTTTCATTTCACTCGCCACATGATTCAAATCATAAGTTCAAAATCCTTTTCCTTCTCCAAGGAATATTCTTCATGGTTGGATCTGGTAACATAGGAAGTAACTAATAACTAATATAATGTCTCAAGCTCAATGGCCCTCGTGGTTTCTTCCCTGAGGTACTGCATCTATGCAACTGAGGCAAAGGTTGGAAAGAGCGAGAGGGCTTCCATGTAGGGAAGGCTTGAAGGACATCATGAGCCTCT
Organism: Pseudotsuga menziesii; assembly: GCA_001517045.1. Classification (NCBI taxonomy): domain Eukaryota; kingdom Viridiplantae; phylum Streptophyta; class Pinopsida; order Pinales; family Pinaceae; genus Pseudotsuga; species Pseudotsuga menziesii. The sequence continues at coordinate 536,547 of LPNX011048974.1, forward strand.
AACCATATTTGCTATTGAACCTTAGTACTTGTGCTTGGTTCACTCCTTTGTGCTCCAAATAAAACATGATTACTAATTATTTTTATTTTTATTATTTTGATGGGTAAATATGGTAAACACATGCAAAAAACACCTTCAAACATGGTATTTATCATATTACAATGAAGGAGATACGTCTCACAACTCACAGAGGTTACCTTTCAGATAAGATGTTGTGACCTGAGGTATTTATTCTGCCAAATTTACCCAGGATTTTCACCTTGTCCTAACTGCTTGAAACTACCTACTTATGCAAGTGAGAAGGCTGATGAGGGGTGAACATGTCTTTGGGGGGTATGAAACTTGGTCGGGTGGGGTATTTTTTATTTTTATTATTATTTTTGAAAATCCATCTCATATTTCATTACTGAACATTGAACAATATAGAACACAATAAGAATTAGAGACAAAGCATGAGCATACATATTGTGCCTCCATACATAGGCATGGAGAGCTAGCATGGAATCTTTTTGCTCTCAACTCAAGCAAATCTACATTTTTTCCTAAAATACCAATCCAAACTAAAATCTAAACAGACAACTCCAATCTAAAAGTTATGAATTCTCCCAGATGAAATGGATCAGTTGCCTCATTAGAAGTTGTATGTAACCACCTTTTCCATAAAACAGAGATGACTGGCAATCTAAATTATATATTTTCATTAATTATAGTCAGTCACAAGAGTTGATTGACTATAGTGCTTTCCATAAAGCAGGTGACTGATTGATTGTCATCATTTCTATACAATTGCATTATTTGTACAAAAATGTGACTTTTCTGTTATTCTGTATTCACTTTATTCGTTCATTTTATGATTGGACACTCAAAAGTCTTTTGAAGGTTATTATTCTCTAGTTTTCTATTGTCCTTTTTCTCCTGTTGAAACCATAAATTTCAGTAATTCGAAATGTTTTATCTTTTTTGGTTCATACTCTTGACTTGTGTGCCATGCATTTATTTTTAGGTAGCTAAGCGTGGTTTGTTTATGTGGAACAATTATCATATTTTAAAATTGATGTCACAAGACCGATATGCAATATTGCCATTGATTTTCCCTGCTCTGGAGAAAAATGTAAGAAACCAGTGGAGTCAGCTTGTGCATAGCTTGACTTGGAATGTGAGAAAGATATTGATGGATATGGACTAACAACTTTTCCAAGAATGCCAACGTAAGTACCACGAAGAGGAAACAAAGGCAATACGCATACAAGAAAAACATGAAATAACATGGCAACATTTGGAAGCTGTTGCTGCTTCAAAAGCTGTAAGTACTGAACTAGTGTCTGTGGCACTGTAGCACATATAAGGGGTAGCAATTCTAGTTTGAAAGCTTCATCTGTTAGTTCACCATTTGTAATATTATTATATTAATCAATCCTTGGGTAGGAAACTGAAGTAGTTGGAGGCATGTCACTTTTGTTTCGACCTCTTCCTTTCCAAGTGTGTTGCAACATTTTATGACTGAGAATGGGTTAAAAGTTGTCTTGCAGGTAAGTTTCTCTTGAGGAGGTCTTTTGGTCGAAAACTGCAAATTGAAATAGAGTTTTGAGCTCTGGCTTCGAATTCCTTTTACACAAATAAATACTAAATTCTTTGCACATATATGTTATATCATTCTTTTCTCTTGTGAGCTGGGTTGAAAGAAAGTTGGAAACAGAGAAATGGTTAAGGTATGGATTCTTCGTTATTGGTCAACCACATACTTGCTTTTAAGTATGATGTTACTTTGGCTGGCCTACCGCCTTTCTCCCCATATGTTGTAAATATTGCCAGGATTCTGCCTCTTATTGGCTGGCAGATGTGCATTGAGTTGTTTCCTTACAATGCAATGCACCACTGAGATCTGGCATTTGCCAAGTATGTTCCTGTGAATCTAGCTTGAAGAATAATAGGATATTAGAAATTCAAAAGTTTGGATGGCTAGAATCTTTGGTAACTGGCCATGGTTCTAGCTTCCTTTTCACCCAGAAGTATGATAACCTTTTCTGCCTTATTGCAGAGAGCCATTGATGGGCTTGAATTTAGTATAGGAAGTTATTAATGTATTTGTTTATATGTGGGAAAGTTTAGATGCTTATGTCAAAATTGGAGCATATTTCTTCTACTGCATGTTTGCACTTCACTAGTGATATTTTGAATATGAAATTATTCTATTACATTTTTTTCTTTAAATACCTGATAAGCCATCATTATATTAAAATGGCCTTTTCCTGGCCTCCTAGATACCCATGAAAGGAAGGAGAGTGCTTGATATCTTACTCCTAATCTAGGTTCATATAAAATTTTCTTGATGCAATTGGATGAGCTAAACATTGGATAACTATATAGTCTAGAATATAGAATTCATCAACTTCTAAATTAATTCATCAGATGAGATTTCTGATATTGGGCCACTAGAAATGGAAAGCGGCCATCCTGATTACTTACCAGACTCCAGACAGATTCACAGCAGCACCAAGGATCCATATATGTTATTCTATTTTTCAATGAATCATCATATTTTTTGATGCAATATTCAAGGCTATGGTTGTATATTGCACCTACTCTTATGCTAATATTGACTTTTATTTCTTAGCTTGAGTATTTGGGCAGTCTTTGAATTGTTCTGTGTTTATGGAAGAATTATGGTCTTCCAAGTGATTTGTTGTCTGGAAGTTGGCATAGAGCTTCTATGGCATCTTTATAACTACAAGAAGAAACTAGAATCTTTATTGACCAGCTATGTAGTGCATGTTAAATTGTTATGATGGTAACTTTGTCTGTTCCAGGTTCTAGTCCTTAAGCATGCAATCTTAAACTATAGAATGAATTCCAGGTACAGCCTTCCTCGTAATTATAAGTTGAAAGACAAAATTTATAGGCCTCTTCATATATGCTTAATTGATCAGTATTCTTATATTCTCTTACTAGAATTAGAAAGGTGTTCATGAATTAACTATCATAGGAAGACAAGTGTTTAATCAAAACCTACAAGCAGAATACACCAACAATTACCATGTATAAAACATAAACAATAAAAATACTATAATGTAGCATCCCAAACTGGTATTTTTCTTTTTATGTGTGTACTATAGATGGCTAATAGACTTATACCTCAATAAAATAGGAAAGCAAACCCCGATCTTTGAATGCATGCAGTTGCATGCAGATCTGTGCCCTAGAAAATAATGAGATGCTATAAAATAGGAGAAGTCAATGCATGTACATACCAGTATATAGATCTGTTGATGGTGAAGAGGATGGTCCCCGTATGCAAGGATTCTGACAGAGGAATAGGGAGATAAACCAAATCGTCCTCCACAGGTGAATGCACCCTACTCTCAAGTTGTAGATGCTCCAAAATAATAAATAAGCCGCTGCTGAAGGCCCTAATGAGGTGCAATAGGGTTATAGTACCCCTCTGACAGTGATGGAAGCAGCATGCAGAAGAAACGGTGGCTCAATATCCCAAAATGTGAATGTACTCCTCAAATCAATTCACCCATGCAGAACAACGTCTTCTAGAAAGGGGGCACTGCTGATAACTTACTTGATACTCAAGTTGAACGACCCTTCTTCCAGGGGAAGGGTAATGAAGGTGCTCTGAGATGAATAGAAGTAGCATGCAGAAGTTCTGACCCCTGTAGATAAGAAAACAAATTGCTTTATCTCTGACCATGGTACCACGGTATGATGGTGGAACTCTTCGACTGGATGAATAATCAACCTCCCGAAATAACTACTGAATGTAACCTGATGATGAACTAGTGCTGAACCTAGATGATCCAACCTGATGATGAACTAGGGCAGATAGATTTCACTGCCAGAATACACCAGTTATTTGAGCATGCACTCAACCCCAACTTAGCTCGCCGAGCTCTCCAATTCGACTCCACAAATCAATAATCACATAACTGTCTTCTCCATTCACTTTATCTTTCTTTTATAACTTTCAACTACGAAAACCCTAACTTTTGACCTAATTAGGTCACTTTAACTTCTAATTTGTAGTTGACTTGCATGCATGCGCATGGAGACTTAATAGGGCGCATGCATCATTAAATAATGCTTAGATGTCATGCATGCAGGTGGCCTTTGGCTCTAGTGGCCCTCTTCGACCCAATGGTGATATAATATTAATTTCCTAGATCTTCTGTACATGGCATCAGTCTTCGACTGAATCCTTGACTGTCAGTACCCGCTCGAACCTACAGGAATCACATAGGTTAGCGGGTCGGTCCTCAATACCTAAGCAGAAGAGGACATTACAGTCCTCCCCGCTCGAATTTGCTTGTCCTCAAGAAACTGTAAAGTTGGGTGTTGTAATACCTGTTCTGCCTCCCAAGTGGCCTCCTCTATAGGCAAATATTTCCACTGAACCAAGTAGTTTTTGATGATTTTGTTCCTCAGTTTTCACTCTCGCACCTCTAGGATGCACTCCAGAATCAGAATCAGTTGCCCCTCGTCATCAAGGGGAGGAAGCTTGGAATATGTAACAATCTGTTGAACGACTTCCTTCTTAAGGTTGGAGACATGAAATACGTTGTGAATATTTCTCTCTGGGGGTAGTTCTAGCTCATATGCTACCTCTCCAACCTTTTAAATTATCTTGTATGGACCATAGAAGCAAGGTTGGAGTTTTTCCGCTCCTTTCTTTTTAAGAGATGATTGTCGGTAAGGTTGGAGGCGTAAATAAACAAAGTTTCCCACCTCAAAAATGCAGTCAACCCTGTGCCATCCGCATATATATTCTATTGATTCTGAGCAGCCTGTATGTTCTCCCTAAGTATCTTGAGGATATCTTGACCCTCCTCAGTCCACTCTTTGGCCTTGGGGGCCCTGCTATCGCCAAATATCCGTTCTATGAAAGTGGAAGCATCATACCCATATAGGGCTTGAAAAAGGGTCATCCCAATGGTAATATGGTAGGTGGTGTTGTAACAATGTTCACCCAAGCGTAACCATTTGATCCATGTCCTCTGCTGACTTGATACGTAATTTCTCAAGTATCCCTCAATCCACTAGTTGACAATCTTTGTCTTCCTGTCACTCTGCGGATGATAACTTGTGCTCATGGCTAACTCAGTCCCCACTAACTGGAAAAGATATTTCCAAAAGGATCCTATGAATTTGTTGTCCCTGTCATTGACAATGGTCTTGGGTAACCCGTGGAGTCTAAATACCTCTCTGAAAAATAGTTCTGCTACCTGTGCTACTGAATAATCTGATGATATGGAAAAGAAGTGAGAAAACTTGATCAATATGTCCACTACTACATACAAGCAGTCTCTACCTTGAACCTTGGGCAACCCAGTAATGAAGTCCATAGAGATGCTCTCCCATTTATGCTTGGGAATAGTTAAGGGATGTAGTAAACCAGCCGGGTGGATGTGCTCTATTTTGTTTTGTTGGCACAAGCTGCACTCCCCCACATGTTGCATCACATCTTTTTTGAGGCCCTTCCATGAGAACCTTTCTCTAATATGTTTGTAGGTCTTGAGAAACCCCTGGTGCCCTGCTAATGGTGAATTGTGCGATGCCTATAAAATTTTCTTCTTGAGGGGGGACTCTGGAACCAAGAAGATTATGTTTTTGTAGTATATGATGTCATCAATGACCTTGTACCTATCATCCTGAATCTGTCCATCCAATAGCTCGTAAGAAAACTTATCTTTGGAGTACTGAACCAAAAGATGAGACCCCCAATCTAATGAGATGCTCATAAGGGATAAAGTAGCTGGTCATCTAGAAAGTGCATCGGCCACTACATTTCTCTTCCCATTTGCGTACTCAATCTCGAAGTCATAGGCCTGAATTTTGCTTACCCATTTTTGTTGTCTCTCATTTAGCTCTTTTTGCTCTAGGAAGTATTTCAAGTTGTTGTGATCTATCTTAACCTTGAACCTGGCACCCACTAAATACTTCCTAAAATTGGTTAGCACATGGAGGATGGCTAACATCTCTTTGTCATATATCGAATAGTGGCGCTCATAGTATTTGAGCTTCCTTCTCTCAAATGCAATGGGGTGGTTGTTCTGCATCAAAAATGCCCCAATTCCCTCTCCTGAAGCATCACATTCTAACACAAAGGATTGAGAAAAGTATGGTAAAGCTAATACTAGGCATGAACTCATTACCTTCTTCATTTTCTCGAATGTTTGTTGTGCTGCCTCTAATCAACTGAATGCCTCCTTATTAGTAAGATCTGTGAGGGGTGCGGTCATCTGTGAGAATCCATTGACATACCTCTTGTAGTAGGTTTAAAGGCCCAAAAAGCCCCTCAGTTCTATCACATTTTTAAGTGTAGGCCAATCCAAAATTGCCCAAATATTCTCTAAGTGCACCTGGACCCCGTTGGCCCCTATCACATGTCCTAAGTACAAAATCCCCTACATGTCAAACTCACACTTGGACATTTTGGCATATAGTGACTACTCCTGTAGAATACCAAGTACTTCATCAATATGTATCAAATGTTTTTCCCACGTTCGACTATATATCAATATTTCGTCGAAGAATACCATAATATATTACGTAACTGCATCCTGAAGATATGGTTCATGCATGACTACAAAGTAGCTAGTGCATTAGTGAGCCCAAATGGCATCACTAGAAACTCATAATGTCTGTAGCGGCAACGGAAAGCGGTCTTTGGAACACCCTGTTCCCTGACCCGAATCTAATGGTACCCTGAGCGGAGATCAACTTTGGAAAAGTACTTTTTCCCCTGTAGTTCATCCATCAACTCATCAATCCTAGGGATGGGATACCTTTTCTTTATGGTATTCTTATTGAGTGCCCTGTAATCAATGCACATGCGTAAGGTTCCATCCTTTTTCTTCACTAGCACTACTGAAGATGCAAATGGACTAGAGCCAGGTTTGATGTACCCCAACTTGAGTAGTTCCTTGATTGTACTCTCTATCTCATCCTTATACCTCTTGGGATGTATGTAAGGAGTGGTGATAACTGCTTGGGTCCCCTCCTCTAACTCAATAATGTGCTCAAATCCTCTATCTAGAGGTCGACCTGCTGGAAGGTCTCCGAATACTTCCTTGTGCTTCTGCATTAAGGCATCTATATCTGTTGGATGTTGTGTGGCCTCATCTGGTGGTTTCTTGAAGGTAACCATACACTCTGCAACCCACTCAATATATCCCTTCCGGAGTACTGCCTCCATCCCGTGTGATGTCACTGTGGTGGGAGGATAGGTATTCATCCCTCTCAATACTACCTTCTGTCCTTCTGCTCTTGTAAAATCTATCTCCATGGTCTAGTAATTTGTGGAATACTTCCTTATGGAATACAACCACTGAACTCCTAGTACCACATTCATGTCAGGTACATATATCACATAGAATGTCTCTATCATTGTATAATTCCCAAGCATTACTTTTAATTTAGGAATCCTCTGACTACACTCCATGGTGTGACCTGCTGCTGCTACCGAAAACCCATAAAATCTCTTAGTCTGAATGTATCTATTTTTTAACCCATGCAACATCAATAAAGTTGTGGGATGCCCCACCATCTATCAGTACTCCCACTCTGTGACTCTGTACAGTACCTATGATTCGAAGAGTGTGGAATCTAGGAACCCTTGTCATGGTAGCAATGGTACCTCCCGAGGCTTGTCCCTCAGCAACTGTCTCTGTTGTCTCTCCCTGCTCCTGATCCTGGTAATCCTCATCCTCCTCACTGTCAAAATAAGCCTCTATGTAGTATCCCTTTCCTTTTCCTGAACATCTGTAACCTAGTATCCATGGTTCCTGGCAAGTGAAACATAAATTTTTTCTTCTAAGGTCCTGTCGGGTATCATTGTCCATCCATTATTTCTCGGGCCATTCTTTCTGGAAGGGTTTCCTTTCTTTATATTTAATAGGAAAATTGGTCCTGGGAGGAAACCTATTTTTGGGTACTACTTCCTACAAGTCTCTAGTCCATTTGATGGCATCTGCTAGGGTGGTGGGCCTATAAGACTTGACCCATCCCCGTAAGGGTTTAGTGAGAGCCTCAGTGAACAACATAATCAACCTGCTCTTAGATATATCTGTGACCATGAAAGCTATCCTATGAAACTCATAAATAAATGCATATGCACTACCTATCTGCTTAAGTTGTGCCAACTCCCTAAAGTGTACCTTCGGATCCTTCCGATCAAACCGCTCAATGATCCTCTGTGTAAAATATGGGTATGAGGTGATGGTGTTGTGACCTAGTGTCACTAACTCGTGGTACCACCACTCATGTGCTTCTTGGTCCAAATGCAAAGTATCCAATTTAATGGAATCTGTCTCAATCATGGGGTTGAGCTGGAAGTATGTATCCAACTTCTGCACCCAATTCCTGGCTGGGCCACCCTGGGTGCCCTCAAAGGTAGGGATAGTCAATTTCCCTATGGTTAGTTGTAACTCATATTTCTAGGTGAATGGCCTATTGTAAGATTTGGTTTTGTTCTTCCTTTTAAAGTGGCAGAATTCAGTGAAGGTCATGGCTGAATGGAAGTCCTCTCCTAAGGCTCTATATTCTCTCAGATAGGCACTCATGGGTTCTTCTGGTTCCGCTTGTGCTAGAGGCACTGTAGTTGGAATATCTAAGAATGGAGGCATGGTAGGTTGGAAAGGATTGTATATATGGGGATGGCTCTGCATGTTGGTATGTAATTTCTCCCTACTATTGTTGGTGGATACCCTATCACTGTTGGGAAATAAGGGACTGTGTGGGGTGGGCCCATTCTTCTCAGTCATTTTCCTGAAGGTGCTTATCATTTCTTTTTTCCCAATAGTGAGTTCTTTTATGGCTGATATGAAACTATCGCAAGTTGTTTTATCATCATCGACCATGGTTTCTTTGCCTTTTTCAAACTGATACTCTATGTTCCCCAAATCTATGTCCTCTAAATCCTCTTCTCTGTCTCCTGTGAGTAATGTTGTATGGATATCTTGAATTCATTTATAATTTTTGCATGCCCACAGCTGGTAAGGAAAATAACTCTAATACCACTGTAGTATCCCAAACTGGTATTTTTCTTTTTGTGTGTGTACTGTAGATGGCTAATAGACTTATACCTCAATAAGATAGGAAAGCAAACCCCGATCTTTGCATGCATGCAGATCTGTGCCCTAGAAAATATTGAGATGCTATAAAATAGGAGAAGTCAATGCATGTACATACCAGTATATAGATCTGCTGATGGTGAAGAGGATGGTCCTTGCATGCAAGTATTCTTATAGAGGAATAGGGAGATAAACCAAATCGTCCTCCACAGGTGAATGCGCTCTCCTCTCAAGCTATAGATGCTCCAGAATAACAAATAAGCCGATGTTGAAGGCCCAGATGAGGTGCAATATCATTATAGTACCCCTCTAACAGTGATGGAAGTAGCATGCAGAATAAACGGTGGCTCAATAGCCCAAAACATGAATGTTTTCCTCAAATCAATTCGCCCATATAGAACAACGTCCCAGAAAGGGGGCACTGCTGATAACTTGCTTGATACTCAAGCTGAACGACCCTTCTTCCAGGGGAAGGGTAATGAAGGTGCTCTGAGATGAATAGAAGTAGCATGCGGAATTTCTGACCCCTGTAGATAAGAAAACAAATTGCTTTGTCTCTGACCACGATACTACGGTATGATGGTGGAACTCTCCGACTGGATGAATAATCAACCTCTCGAAATAACTGTTGAATGTAACCTGATGATGAACTAGTGCTAAACCTGCATGATCCAACCTGATGATGAACTAGGGCAGATAGATTTCGCTGCCGAAATACACTAGTTAGCTGAGCATGCACTCAACCCCAACTTAGCTCACCGAGCTCTCCAATTCGACTCCACAAATCAATAATCACATAACTATCTTCTCCATTCACTTTATCTTTCTTTTATAACTTTCAACTGCGAAAACCCTAAATTTTGACCTAATTAGGTCACTTTAACTTCTAATTTGCAGTTGACTTGCATGCATGCACATGGAGACTTAATCAAGTGCATGCATCATTAAATAATGCTCAGATGTCATGCATGCAGGTGGCCTTTGGCTCTGGTGACCCTCTTCGACCCAATGGTGATATAATATTGATGCTCTAGATCTTCTGTATATGGCATCAGTTTTCGGCTGATTCCTTGACTGTTAGTACCTGCTTGAACCTACAGGAATCACATAGGTTAACGGTTCGGTCCTCAATGCCTAAGCAGAAGAGGACATTACATATAACTAATGAAAAGAATGATAACAATGTACAAGAAATAAAGTAGTAATAGAAATACTAGTAAATTTAATAACCAGTTAACAAAGAACAATAATAAAGCTAGTCTAGAACCCCATTACTATAAATTTTCTATGAGTGGGAGACGCACTAGGAATCCTGTTTCTCTTTGTGAGGGCACATTATTCTAATTTCTCATCTCATATCATTTCCAGATATATATGAGTGTTGGTTGATAATGGGTTTATCTTACCATATCTTGTGAAGAAAGGGTATACCACTGACTAGATGAGGGCACACTTACATCCCCAAACACACATGAGGAGGGCGCAGTACGTTGGCAGCTCAACATAGAAGAGGACTGAGGGTTCTGTAAAAGTGGGGGCGCACCAGTATTTGGGAAAACATGACATACAGGAGGCACATTCTATAGGCTATATTTATATTATATATCTCTTGTCTTCTTTCTCAAATTGTGACCATCTTGACGGGGTGCCCAATACTTCTCAAAGCTGCCAGCTACAGGAACAACCAAGGGAATCTCTACAGACATTTTCAGGAAGAACATTGGGCTGATATTAATGTATTTGGATAGTTGTGCATTGAAATTGCAAAATTGGGAATGAGTACACTTCAATCTGGGCGTTCATTCCATCACCAAATATTGTCCATTTCACTAATGATTCATTGATGTTCCACTATCATTTTGTAAAGAGTACACAGTATTGGGCAAACAACTGATAACTTCAACAATTTTCCAAGCATGTTCACTTTCATTTGATTAAAATTATAAATGTGATATTATCTTGTCTCCTTTGATTGTTATGATATAAAACTGTCATTATGGAATGTTAAGGCTTATGCAAATATTATATTAAACACTTTCCATGTGGAAACCAACTATGAACGACAATATACCAATGCATAGCACACTTGTTTAAAATCTGAGAATTGACAATTAATCACAGTCAAGGGGAACCAAAGTGTTTGACCAAATTCTTCAACCAATTGCAATAGATATTGTGGGTCAGAATTCAGATTTGTGAGGGCACTACCTTCAACAGGGCTTGCCATTAGATTCACTATGCTCTACTTATAACTATGTAAACAACTATTAAAACAGTTTGCTAAGAACTCAATATGTCAAATTTAACCAATAAGAACAAATATGGAATCATACTTACTTCATATCAAGATGTACAAGGACCTCTGCTCCTGGAAATGCTTCTCGTTTTGTTGCAACTTCCACCCTCATTGCTTCTTTACATGCTCCACCAATATCATCCAAATGATATTCCTTTTTCTTTAAACTTGGTTCTTTCATAGGTAAAGAATATCCTGACAGTAGGTGGCCTACCCAAACATCTTCCTTCCTGCATTATAGCAAGGCAAAGACTGTTTTATTAACCTGATAATAACTGAGAAATACTTCAAAAATGAAATCATGAATCACAAGAGGTAGTGGAATTCTCTGATGTTTTATCAGATTATGTTGGGTGTGAGTCATATACATATTGACAATAGTGTGTGATGTGGCTTGGAAGCACTCAAGTAGGGAATGAGCAAAAAATTTAAAAATGGACCAACAAAAGAAAGGTGTACAGCACAAGAAAATCAAGGATTTGATTTAAGTGAGATATAGGCAGTAAGATCAGCCTGGACTAAGTTTCAGTCTGGAAAACATGATTGATGATAGTAGATTGACTAAGTTTCAAATTTTATTGTTCAACACTTGTCGTGACAACATACATGGATGGGATGGAGGGGAAATGGAATCAATCATAAGTCAACTGGAGCCTTTTAACTCATTGCATGTCTAAGTCTCGACAATATGCCTTTTAAATTGAACCATAACACCAAAGAAGTTTGTTAATGGATAGATTTGAGAAAGTTCTGGGTGTGAATAATTAAGAGCTCAAGGCTCTAAAACAATTAACGTATTTTCCTCTATGTTTAATTTTGGTTTCCTTGTTGATGCAAGATACTACCTTCCTTATTGTCTTACCAAAAGGCATGAGAATGAGGAAAAAGGTGTAAAAATATGGACTTCACCTTCAAAGAGTGCCTTGCAATCACATTGGTAAGGAGTGATAAGCAGATCACAACAACCAATAAGTGATAGACATAGAAGAGTCCAGCTAATCCAAAAGCAAGATGATACAATGATGACAATAAGCCTATATTTATAGATGGGTTGTTTGACTAAAAGTCTAAAACCATGGACTCAAAACAAATAGTTGGAAACCACCAAGCAAAATCAGAGATCAAAACCAAGGGACAACCTTATTCTAATTGACTTAAGCTTGATTACCCCTAAATGGCCTTTTACGACTATCAAAAGATTTAAAATAAAACTTTATTATATAATAATCGGCTTACATTCAAAATAGCCCAACTATATAGTGTTTAAGACAAAATTTATTGTCCAGGGACACAATAATCAGATAAGTTGCTTCACTTTTACTCTTTTACATACCTTATAGTAAATAAACTTCTCATTCACTAACCATTTGAACAAGTCATAACCAATGTTGAAAAAATCAGCTCGGTGAACAACTCAGCCTGGTTAGTGTAAGAGTTCAACTCAAACTCACTAAAAATTTGACAAAAGCTCAAAAAATAGAAATGGTTCAAAGTGAGGGTGTTTATTTTCATTTATGGCAGTTATATTTGATGTCAATAAGGTTTTCCATCTCCCCCTGCAAATTGGATCTGTTGGGTAGTAAATAGCCCACAAGTTTCTCATACACAGGCTCTAACCCATGGGTACTCACAAGTTTGGCTCATTTATGGTTAGTTTGACTTGTGAACAAGTTGAATCATCTCAGCTCAGCAGTAAGGCCGAGCATAGATTGACTTGGGATTACTCAGAAGATGATGATTTTTTCAACAATGGTCATAACAAGATTATAGCCAATTATGCAATTTTTAGCTAAATGAATGCCATATTCAATAAACCATGAACAATGTAGCTCATTCAATAACCAATTCAAAAGTTGAATACATCATAATTTCATACATTCACAAATTAAAGTGAATGAAATTATCACAAATTACAATGATGCTATCTTTAAACTTGAATAAACTGTCAATTGATTGTTGGACTATTTACCAAACAACCATCAACATCTCTCCTTGAATGCCACACTAAGCTAAGGGACATGTTATTACAAGTGCACATGCCTCACTCATTATCTCTTCCTTTAGCTCCCAGTTATATCCATTATTATTTCTAGTGATTTCTAAGCAAAATAATGGTAGAAGAAGGTAGACAAAAATTCATGAAAACCTCCCTGCTATGCACATGTGATGCAGCACTACCTTTGGGGTTTCGACCATCCTATATCAAACAAATTAAAACTTTTCATATTCCACCTCAGTTATTTGTTGTTCCTGTTTTTTTTATAGATTAATGCAATTAGGTGGATTTGATTTCTTGAATGATCATGGAAGGCATTTCTTGAGTAGGAACCTTCACTTGCATACCTCACTGATGGGCATGCATTTTCCAAAACATGGCGTGCATTTCTCAGGGATAGGACTCAAGTCACAACAGCAATAGAGAGGTGCGAGAGGGAATGAATTTTTTGGCTATGTATGAAATGAAACTAAGAGTGAGAGGCGGCATAAGTGTGAGAGACGATAAATGTGCAGGTTTAGACCCTGTTGCGATTGTAAAAAAATTCCCGAGGCATTTTTAAACCCTCTACGATTTTAATAGTTGGTGCAAAACACCTTTTCTGTATGGATATTAAACCCCCCCAAAAAAACAATATATATAGGGTATAAGAACTTACCAACCATGGGATTCAATACGATTTTTGCAATTATTCCACATTTCAAGACCCATTGCATTATCACAAGCACTGCTTAGATAATATTTATCATGGTTTGAATGTCAAAACAATGAGTAGATATATTTTTAGGAGAACTACTACCACACAGGTGTCAGTTTGGTTAATGGGTGTCCATTCGTCTCCTAAACCACCAAGGAACATCTATGTGTGGAAAATTATAGCTATTAAATTTAATGGGTGTCCATTCGTCTCCTAAATGAAATGATCTAGTAGAATTTTTGTTTTCCACATAAATTTAACTTACAGACCCTACTGCAAGGTGGGGAAGAGAGAGATATGTATATATATTAGTTCCGTTTTGGATGAAATAAAGCCACCCCTTTTTCAAAAGAGAGACCATTATATACTAGGTAAGAAAATTCTACAGTAGGAAGGTAGACCCTCATCCTTTTCAAGTGAGCTAAATATGCTCATATGGCCATGTAAACAATTAACTGAAAAAGGGAACCGTAAAAGACTTTGGAACTTGACATCCATCTCTATTCATTGCCTACTTCTAATTCCAGCAGAGAAATTTCAGGTGTCTGATATACAAGAGACATAGTATGTTAAATTTGATGTTTGATGTAGTCCATGAGAGTGTGGCAGAAGAATTTTTTGCCAGTCTTGTGATGAAGCAGAGTAAAAACACAGTCAATGTTACAGCATGGAGGATGCTTCTGTGAAAAGGTTTGAAGTTTCCAAGTTAAATTACATTACTGATTACTATGCTTTAAAATTTATTTTGTGGATCTTCTCAAATTCCTAATGTCATATTAGGCAAATAACATATTCCCATACTAAAAAGGATTTGCAAGAATATGTTGTATTCTTGCAATTGATGGGCATCTTTAAGCAGTGCCACATTAAATAAAAAGTGGAATTTCTATGGTTATAAATGTTACCTGGGTAAGCCCACCACTGTAATTGCCTCCAGTTAAAAACATAGTGATAAGAGAACTGATAGGATCACCCACCAGTGCTTTCCCCTGTTTCACGGATGGTATTACACATAGAATTCAATAGACTTCCATAAGTTGTTCCAGGCCCCTTCTCGAAATGCTTGAATAAAACAGTATGTCATGTCTCTAGTCGATGTGATCCTTGAGAGAGCCTGCATTCAAGAAACCCAAAAGACAAATCATAAAAATGCAAAATAGACTAAATAAAATAATGCTACTATCATGAAAATATTATCTTTCTCTAGAAAATGATCTTATGCAGTAAAACAATAATAGAGATTGAATGCCTTGAAAGTTGATATTACAGAAACCATATAAATTGGCTTCACATGGAATATTGAATTCTAGAGCCAAAACCTTGCCTTACAAGTTATCGATGACCATTCTAAAACATACTTATTCAATATTTGATGTGTATTGGACCATTGGTCACCTTCCAAATTCAGAACACTAATTCTCAAGGATTGAGATGTTTCAGAATGGCCTGACATATAAAATGAAAATACAATATGAGCATTTCTCTAGATATGCATAAACTCAAAATCAATACTAAAAAATATGGGTTACTTACATGCCTGGGAATGTAGAAATGCAACAGATCTGACTTGTGGAAACTCCACCAACAAGATAACCTCCTCCACTGATCAACAACAGATTTATGATAACACTATGATACCAATCTTCAACGCCCTCCACGGAGATGAAACACCTAGTTACCAATTTGCCAATCCACCAATGAACTCACCCTTCTTGCAGCATTTTGTAACAACAATAAAAGTATATGAGTTATTGTTGTGTATTTGGTCTTTCCATGCCCCAAGACTTCCTGTACGTGTCTGCAACACTCTCAGTATTTCCCCCTTCACTGCAAGAACTCTTCCTTTTGGTTTTGGATGAATGGCATGTCCTTTCAAATGGAGGGATGTACACAAAAAAATAGTAAATAGGAATCCCCTGTCTCTCCCAATTGGATTTTCCAACAGCCTGTGACCTTCACAACCCTTACCTTCCTCTTCTGGAAATTCATAAAACACAATTTTGCTTAAAACACAGTTTTTCTCTCTTTATTTTCAGCCTTGTGACCGCTGATAATCTGCTGAAAACCTATTGAAAGACAGTCAAAAACTGCTTGAAAAATTATTGAAAAAATCCTTCGAAAAACCCAAATTTCCTTAGGCCCAATTGGACCTCTTCCCAGCTATCTTTCCGATTCTTTGGTGATCAAAACACCTAGTTCATCGGTGGTCTGTTCATTTATTTCTCTCTGGTGTTTCGGTGGAAAACTAACTAAACTTTCGATCTGGATTGACGAGAAAATTGACTATTCATCGGGTGCACAGTCCCTTGAGCAGCCGCAACGACAGAAAGTGATCTTACAACAGTTTCTGCAGACATCTATTGGCGAGTTGCTCGTCTATTTCCTTCCAGCATATTGGGACTACAGTGGTCTATCATTCCGCAACGATGGCCAACAATCTCGTTATAATTTCCGTGGACCAAAGCTTTGTCGGTGGTCAGGGCGACATCCTACAGTGGCATCAGACACTTAATCCTCTAGGTGTCTGCAACGACGGTTTCCACAATCCCTAACTCTTCCGCAGCATCGGCACTCCCGAGCACTTCACGCCACCGTAGTTATGTTATCAGAACTCGGAACCACTGTTCACTAAACACCTCGGCATCGGCGAGTGGAGAGACTAATGCATCGATAGGATAGTTGTCTAAGCTTCCGCAACAGAGGGTCACCTTCATTGAATCTTTTCCGATCGGTGATCCGATCCTTTAACATTTCCCGATGGCCGATGATTTCATGTCTTAGAGAAAATTTTGGATTTTCTTCCTGCCTTGTCTTTCGCGGTATCTGCTCTTCCATATTCTATTCCTCGGTAATGTCAACGACTATTCTCCTCCGATCATCAATAATCTCGTTCCTCAGAAATTTTTTGGAAATTCTACGCCATCGGCAGTCGAAGGCTCTACCCATCGGACGCATAATTGTCTAGCCATCCGCAACGACAATTCTCAATCAGCGAAGCATCGACGATCCATCTGTCTAAGTGTTTCGATGTGTCGACGGCTAAAACACTTGAAAATTTTTCTGAATTTTCCTCCTCTATCTCCCGCCGCATCAGCCGTCGGGTGGCCTTCCCACTAAGTTCTCCGCTGCATTGAAAGAACTTGTCACTAAGTTTTCCAATGAGACAACATTCTGGCACTTAGAAAATTTTGTGAATTTTCTTGTCTTCACCCACTCTCCTGGTTTCTTCTGGGCAGTAGGAAACCTGCCTGTGTTAATTGTTTCTCATGGCCCTCTGAGGCCCAAATGCTACAACATAATCTTTGTCACTGCATCTTCGCGGCTCATTCAAGCCCATGCTGCAACCAAAGCTCTGCTGCCACACTGTAACATCCCCGAACCTCCGACCGACGAAGAGGACGCTACTATACATCAAATCATCTGGGGATCTAGCCCTATGAACATGAACATACATATATGTAATGCTGAAGCATGATACTTAAAACATCAAACATATTACGAGGCATAATCATTCATATACACAACGGAAGAAAAACATATCAATCAATACTCATGCATATACAGATAAGCATTTAACATGTATATCATCATTCATCAACGGTAAACATATTTGTAGACACAAGTTAGGAAAGAATACTTATCTTAATCAGAATTTGTTCCGCAACCAGCTATGTCGCTGCAACATTCCACCCAACCATAGGCCCGCGTGCTCCTCAATCTCTCAGCAACGCTGCCACCCCTGAGCCAAGCATGATTCCCCAAGGAATAAGGAACTAATAGGCTTACACATAGCCAAGGATAACAACACCACAAGAGTACACAGTTCAGCCAAGCCAACACAGTTGGGTTTATCAAGCGAACAACAGATTCGCCAAGCCAACAAAGTTGGGTTTATCAGGCCATCCAAGAGCTGGGAAATGCTAAATGCTAAGCTGGTGAGCTCATTGAAGAGATATAGACACCAACACCAGAACCAGCCTGGCATCTAGAACACCTACACACATCCAACACAAGGAAATCAATCCCTTCTCTGCAACGCAGTCCCTCAGACCCTGATCTCCCTTCCAGTGCTATTCAGGGGTTGTGGAGAAGAAATCCAGCACAGTAGCTCTGTCTGTGTGGTTCTCAACCCACCAGGTTTATCAAGCACCTCAGGCCCTCATTCACCACTCCAATGCAGTCCGAGGACAAAAGCACTGCATGCAAGTAGCCAAACAACTATTCAAGCTTTTATAGGGGAAAACACAATCGACCAGAATGTAGGAACTCTCAGCAATTATTCAAGCGATACCACCACAAAAAAAGGGAAAACACAGCCAAGTAAAATGTGGGCAAACAGCATCCCACAAACGACTATGAACCCACAGCACCCGATCCTCAATGCAATCGCTGTAGGAATTGTACAGGCAGAAAATGCGGAAAGAACAACTCCCAACTATGCGTGATGGACAAGGGTGCAACCCACAGAACTATTGATGCCATTACAACCACGATTCAGCGATGGAAATAATAGAACCATTATGCAGTCTGACAATGGTGGAAAAAGACACAAAACTCTACGTGAACAGAGGAAAGAATCGATCTGCAAGCCATCCAATCCGTGAGGTAGAGGAGAACTGAACATGTTCACAGGCCAACAATCGAGTGAGGAAGAGGAGAACTGAACCCTCCAACAACGAATTCTGGATTCTTTTAACTCAGTCCGCAGGAAGGTGAGCGAACAACCACGATCGGGATAGTGGATAGGCCAAAAGATGCATCGTAGAGAGAGTGTGAGCATAGTGGTCTTTCTGCCAGCAAATGCTGCCCCAACTAACAATTGAATAACTAAGGTGGTGGTGAGCAAAAGAGAGTGGTGACACATGGCTCTTCCCCCATGACTCAATGTTCAACATTCCCCTTCCTTATCCTTTGGAATCATGCCCCTTCTCAATTTAGTTGCAGTGAACATACATGGTTGGGTTATTTAATTAAAATGCACATTTACATGATGTCACAATTGAATATATGTCGTATGTCCCGATATACCCTCAGTGACCATTCCAATCCGAAACACAACATAACCAAATCGATGGTGGGGCTTTTGCCTTTAGCTCCTCACCATGATTATTTACAATATATGTATCATGTATATTTAATGAAAACGAGGTTAAAACCGGGGTGTTACATTCCCCTCCCCCTTCAATAGCACTGTCCTTAGTGCTTTACAAAATTTGAACAAAATGCTACACTGGTACCGCCTCAATGTTTCGTAGGATTGAACAAAAATGGATGTGCCAATCGCATGGCATCCTCCAGCTCCCACATAGCCTCTTCAGGTCCGTAGTGCTCCCATTGCACCTTTACTTGCCTTATGGCTCGGTTTCGGAGCATTGTGACCTTCCTGTCGAGGATGCGCATTGGCTCGATTTGGAACTCTCCCTCGGGTTCCACCTGAATCACATCCCAATTTATCACATGGTTAGGATCATGTACATATTTCTTAAGCAAAGAAACATGAAAAGCATTGAGCTCTAGTACTAGCAGGCAATGCAAGTCTATATGCAACAGGCCCTATTCTTTTAAGCACTTCAAACGGCCCACAATATCTAGGTGACAGCTTGGCACAACTTCCAAGTTTCAAGGAAATTTTATTTGCTTTCACTCTGAGGTAAACATGATCCCCAACACTAAACTCTTTGTTCATCCTATGCTTCTTTGCATAGCTTTTCTGTCTGTCCTATGCTGCTTTCAGATTCTGTCTGATCTTTACAACCTCTTGCTCCATTTCCTTGAGCAGTTCTGGTCCAAGCACAACTCTGATCACTGGGTTATCCCAAGTCACCGGTGTCCTACACCTTCTTCCATACAAAGCTTCATACAGACTCATCCCCAAGGATGCCTGCTGTCCATTGTTGTAAGCAAACTCTACCAAGTGTAAGTAATCTTCCCACTTGGTTGGTTTGTCCATCACATACATGCGAAGCATATCTTCAAGCACCCGATTAACTCTTTCTGTCTGCCCATATGTCTGAGGATGGTATGCAGTGTTGAAGTTTAACTTTGTGCCCAAATCTGCAAACAATCCCTTCCAGAAATTGGAAGTGAACTTGACATCTCTATCAGAAACTATTTCCTTCAGCAATCCATGCAATTTGAAAATCTCCTTCATGAATATCTTTGCAATGTCATCAGTCTTGTGCGTAGACTTTACTGGTATAAAATGTGTTGCTTTTGTCAACTTTTCTACCACAACCATGATGGAATCATGTTGTCTCCAAGTCATCGGCAATCCTGTAATAAAATCCATGGAAATAACTTCCCATTTCCATTTCGGAACTGGCAAAGGCTGCAACAATCATGATAGATGTTGATGCTCAACCTTTACCTGTTGACATTTCATGCACCATGAAATGTATTCAGCCATGTCCTTTTTCATACCTAGCCAAAAGTACTGCTTTCTAGCTGTAGCAATTGTCTTATGATATCCTGGGTGACCAGAGTTACGAGTATGGAGCTTGATGGACTTCATCCATAACAACTCTCCTCAAATCTGCTACATTCGGAATATAAATTCTGCCTTTATAAGTGAGAAGTCCATCTTCTTCCAATTTATATCCCTCATACTTCTTCTCAATACTTTGCTGCTGCAATTTGTCTTTTACCTGCTCATACAATTCATCTCCGGCAACATGATTAACAATCTACTACCTCAAATCTGATTGGCAAATACTAAGAGATTCCACATGCATTTCCTGTACCTTCCTACTGAGTGCATCAACTACCTTGTTTTCTTTTCCTTTTATGTGCTTGATTTCGAAATCAAACTCACATAAAAATTCCAGCTAGCTCACTTGCCTAGCATTCAGAGTAGGCTGATCAAACAAATACTTCAATCCACAGTAATATGTTCTGAGTTCAAATCTTCTACCCATCAAGTAGTGTCTCCACATCTTGAGAGCATGTACTATGGTTGAAAGCTCTAGATCATGAGTGGCATAGTTCTTCTCATGCTCCTTCAGCTTTCTTGACTCATAACATATCACGCGGTTGTCCTGCATAAGGACTCCTCCAAGCCCTTGTCCGCATGCATCGATACATACCACAAAATATTTCTCTGGGTCTGCAACCTTCAATACTGGTGCATTGGTGAGAATATTCTTCAACTGTTGGAAGCTTTCTTCACACTTCGAATTCCATTCAAACTTTACTCCCTTCTTTTGCAAAGAAGTGATGGCATGTGCAACCTTGGAAAATCCTTCAATGAATCTCCTGTAGTATCCTGCAAGTCCCATAAAAGATCTTATATCCGTCACATTTCTTGGAGTAGGCCAATTCATAATGGCTTCGATCTTCTCAGGGTCTACTAATATACCCTCTTCTGAGATAATGTGACCCAAGTACTAAATTCTATCTCTATAGAAGTCACACTTGCTCAGTTTTGCATACAATTGATGTTCCCTGAGCACTTGCAATGTCAATCTCAAATGCTCTTCATGTTTTTCCTCATTCTTGGAATAAACAAGAATGTCATCAAGGAAAACAAGAACAAACTTGTCCAAATACTTGCTGAAGACGCTGCTCATAAGGAACATAAATGTAGCTCGTGCATTTGTGAGACCAAATGGTACCACTACAAACTCATAATGTCCATACCTTGTCCTGAAGGCTGTCTTATGAATGTGTTCGTCCTTGATTCTCACCTGATGGTAACCATACCTCAAGTCAATCTTGGAAAATACCTTTGCTCTTCTCATTTGATCAAAGAGGTCATCAATCCTAGGCAAAGGGTATTTATTCTTCATAGTAACCTTGTTCAAATGTCTGTAATCAATACATAACCTGAGTGTACCATCTTTCTTCTTCACAAACAAAACCGGTGCTCCTCAAGGAGACACACTCGGTCGGATATACTTATTTTCCAACAACTCTTGCAGTTGCATCTTCAACTCTAGCATCTACGGTGTACTCATCCTGTAGGGTGTCTTGGACACTGGTGCTGCTCCTGGCACAAGTTCAATGGTGAAATCAATGTCCCTCTTTAGAGGAAGCCCTGGAATTTCATCAGGAAACACATCCTTGAATTCCTGTAACACCTGATAGTCCTCCAACCTACGAGTCTCATCTCCTCTTGGTTCCAGAATATGAGCTGCATACAACTGGAAACCTTTCCTACAAAACTTCTTCAACTGCATTGCTGAAACCTGTCTTACTGAAATTGCCTTCGGAATACCTTTCACCACTACTGGGTTTCCTTCTTCATCCATGCATTCAAAAGTCTTGTTATAACAATCAAGCTTCACTCGGTGAGCTTCTAACCAATCCATTCCAATGAGAATATCATAGGAACCAAGTAGTATAACATTCATATCTACACAAGTTATCAATCCATTCATAACCAATGGACACTTCTCTACCAATTCACTGACCCTTCTCTTAGTCCCAGTGGCCAGCTGAACTAACCAAGGTTTCCTATGCTTGTCCTTCTTAAAAGCACAAATCTCCACTACTCTAGGAGTAATGTAACTGTGAGTAGAACCAGGGTCAATCAAAATAGAAACAGATTGTTCAACAATCTTACCTGCAACTTCAACCACAGTTGACTGGTGATCTGCTTGGCGGTCCTCCAGTGCTACATAAATTCTAGGGACTGCTCTTGCTACTTGACCCATAGTTTTTGCTCCCTGAATGTTATAAGCTGGTCTTGCACTTTCATTCTCAAGCAGACAATATCTGCGCAAGTGAGGTCCTTCACATTTCCAACATTTGAGTGGACCTTTATTTTGATGTGGCTCTTTAGGCTTTCCACCTGTCACTCCAACTAGATTACTCGCAGCTTGGGATGGCTACTTCTGCTGATTCCTGAATCTAGAAGGTTTGAAACCTTTCCTTCTTTGGTCAAACTTCTCATTCTTCTTGTCCTTCCATGCCTTATGGTAATTAGGTTTACCTTTGTTTTGTTCATAGCAATACTTAGCCTTCCTTATTGCTTCTTTAAGGGTCCTAGGTTCATAAAACTCAATTCTATCTTTATAGGCTTGAGGCAATCCACTTAGAAACCACTAGATCTTCACTTTTTCATCTCTGATGTACCGGACATACCTCAACAATTTCAAGAATTTATTTGCATATTCATCCATGGTCTGCTGTCCCAATCTTAGCTCATGGAACTCCTTAATATTATCATCATAATACCTGTCAGAGAGGTATTTCTACCTGAAAATACTTCTTGAACTGTTTCCACTTCAGTCTCCTTTCACTGATCTTCTTTACTTGCTTGAAGTTTTCCCACCAAATGGGTGCTCTTCCATTCAGATTGAATATGGCAACTCATGCCTTCATGTTTCTTGAATAATCCTGCACTTGAAAGTACTTATTTATCCCAAGAAGCCAAGCTTCAGCTTCTTGTCCTGTCTTTATCTCACCATCAAATGTAGGAGGTTTAGCTTTCCTAAATTCATCTTGAGAGCGATCCCTAGGGTGTCTTCTTCTTTTCCTCTTATGAGAAGATGAACTTGTATCTCCATTGGATTCTTTAGAATCAGATGGTCCACTAGAAGTCCTTCTCCTTCTCCTAGTGCTGTTCTTACTGCCTTCTAGCCTTGATGTACCTCATCCAAAATCTATCTTTTTCTGCAAGTCTGTCAAACTCTGCAATATGGAAGCATTCAACCGATGCTGCTCTTCTTGGGCTTTAACCAAGCTTCTCATGGTGGCTGCAACTTCGGATGGTGTCCCTTGGAATCTCCTTCCATTAGACTCTATGTCATCATTTCCATTACGGACATTTTCTCCCATGGCATCTTCTGCTTGCTCGTAAGAATCTCGAGCATCATACCCATCATGGGTTCTCATGAATGAACCACCTCTTGCTTTACCACACTGTTCTTTCTAGAGTACTGCTCTTGGAAGTTGTCTATAATTCTGCAATGTTTTAGTAACAAACTGTTAGATGCATATCATTAATATAAAACCAAAACTACTTACCTTCCTCTTCTGGAAATTCATAAAACACAATTTTGCTTAAAACACAAAGTTTTTCTCTCTTTCTTTTCATCCCTGTGACCGCTAATAATTTGCTGAAAACCTACTGAAAGACAGTCGAAAACTGCATGAAAAATTACTGAGAAAATCCTTCGAAAAACCCAAATTTCCTTAGGCCCAATCGAATCTCTTCCCAGCTATCTTTCCGATTCTTCGGTGGTCAAAACACCTAGTTCATCTGTGGTCTATTCATTTATTTCTCTCCGGCGTTTCGGCGGAAAACCAACTAAACTTCTGATCTGGATCAGCGAGAAAATCGACTATTCATCGGGTGCACAGTCCCTTGAGCAGCGGCAACGACGAAAAGTGATCTTACAACGGTTTCTGCAGACATCTATTGGTGAGTTGCTCGTCTATTTCCTTCCGGTGTGTCGGGCCTGTAGTGGTCTATCATTCCGCAACGGTGGCCAACAATCTCGTTATAATTTGCATGGACCAAAGCTTTGTCAGCGGTCGGGGTGACATCCTACAGTGGCATTAGACACTTAGTCCTCTAGGCATCCGCAACGGTGATTTCCACAAGCCCTAACTCTTCTGTAGCATCAACACTCCCGAGCACTTCATGCCACCGTAGTTATGTTATTGGAACTCGGAACCACTGTTCACTAAACACCTCGACATCGGCGAGTGGAGAGACTAATGCATCGGCAGGATAGTTGTCTAAGCTTCCGCAACGGTGGGTCACCTTCATTGAATCTTTTCCGATCGGTGATCCAATCCTCTAACATTTCCCGATGGCCGATGATCTCGTGCCTTAGAGAATTTTTTTTATTTTCTTCTTGCCTTGTCTTCTACGGTATCAACTCTTCCATCTTCTATTCCTTGGCGATGTCAATGACTATTCTCCTCCGATCGCCGATAATCCCATTCCTCAGAAAAATTTCGGAAATTTTGCGCCATCGGCGGTGAGAGGCTCTACCTGTCGGACACATAGTTGTCTAGCCATCTACAATGGCGGCTCTCAATCAGCTAAGCATCGACGATCCATCTGTCTAAGTGTTCTGATGTGCCGACGACCAAAACACTTAGAAAATTTTCTGAATTTTCCTCCTCTGTCTCTCACTGCATTGGCCGTCGGATCAACTATCCGTCAGGTGGCCTTCCCACTAAGTGCTTCGCTGCATCGAAATAACTTGTCACTAAGTTTTTCGATGAGCCGACATTCTGGCACTTAGAAAATTTTGTGAATTTTCTTGTCTTCACCCATTCTCCTGGTTTCTTCTGGGCAGTAGGCAACCTGCCTCTGTTAACTATTTCTCATCGTTCTATGAGGCCCAAATGTTGCAACATAAACTTTGTCACTGCATCTTCACGACCCATTTAGGCCCATATTGCAACCAAAGCTCTGATGCCACACTGTAATGTCGCCGACCCTCAGACCGACGAAGAGGACACTACTATACATCAAATCATCTGGGGATCTATCCCCATGAACGTGAACATACATATATGTAATGCTGAAGCATGATACTTAAAACATAAAACATATTATGAGGCATAATCATTCATATACAGAACAGAAGAAAAACATATCAATCAATACTCATGCATATACAAATCAACATTTAACATGTATATCATCATTCATCAACGGTAAACATAATTGTAGACACAAGTTAGGCAAGAATACTTATCTTAATAAGAATTTGTTCCGCAACCAGCTGCGTCGCTGCAACGTTCCACCCAACCATAGGCCCACGTGCTCCTCAATCTCTCAGCAATGCTACCACCCCCGAGCCGGGCATGATTCCCCAAGGAATAAGGAACTAATAGGCTTCAATACTCATGCATATACAAATCAGCATTTAACATGTATATCATCATTCATCAATGGTAAACATAATTGCAGACACAAGTTAGGCAAGAATACTTATCTTAATAAGAATTTGTTCCGCAACCAGCTGCGTCGCTGCAATGTTCCACCCAACCATAGGCCCGTGTGCTCCTCAATCTCTCACCAACACTGCCACCCCTGAGCCAGGCATGATTCCCCAAGGAATAAGGAACTATCAGGCTTACACATAGCCAAGGATAACAACACCACAAGGGTACACAGTTCAACCAAGCCAACACAGTTGGGTTTATCAGGCGAACAATGGATCAGCCAAGCCAACAAAGTTGGGTTTATCATGCCATCCAGGAGCTAGGAAAGGCTAAATGCTAAGCTGGTGAGCTCATTGAAGAGCTATAGACACCAACACCAGAACCAGCCTGGCTTCTAGAACACCCACACACACCCAAAACAAGGAAATCAGTCCCTTCTCTGCAACGCAGTCCCTCAGACCTTGATCTCCCTTCTAGTGCTATTCAGGGGTTGTGGAGAAGAAAGCCAGCTCAGTAGCTCTGTCTATGTGGTTCTCAACCCACCAATTTTATCAAGCACCTCAGGCCCTCATTCACCACTTTAATGCAGTCCGAGGACAAAACCACTGCATGCAAGTAGCCAAACAGCTATTCAAACTTTTACAGGGGAAAACACAATCGACCAGAATGTAGGAACTCTTAGCAATTCTTCAAGTGATACCACCACAAAAAAGGGAAAAAACAACCAAGTAAAACGTGGGCAAACAACATCCCACAAACGACTATGAACCCACAGCACCCGATCCTCAATTCAACCGCTGGAGGAATTGCATAGGCAGAAAATGGGGAAAGAACAACTCCCAACTATGCGTGATGGACAAGGACACAACCCACAGACTATTGATGCCATTACAACCACGATTCAGCGATGCAACTAATAGAACCATTATGCAGTCTAACAATGGTGGAAAAAGACACAAAACTCTGCGTGAACAGAGGAAAGAATTGATCCGCAAGCCATCCAATCCATGAGGTAGAGGAGAACTAAACATGTTCGCAGGCCAACAATCGGGTGAGGAAGAGGAGAACCAAACCCTCCAACAATGAATTCTGGATTCTTTTAACTCAGTCCACGTGAAGGTGAGTGAACAACCACGATCGAGATAGTGGACAGGCCAAAAGATGTGTTGTGGAGAGAGTGTGAGCGTAGTGGTCTTTCTGCCAGCAAATGCTGCCCCAACTAACAATGGAATAACTAAGGTGGTGGTGAGCAAAAGAGAGTGGTGACACATGGCTCTTCCCCCATGAATCAATGTTCAACATTCCCCTTCCTTATCCTTTGGAATCATGCCCCTTCTCAATTTAGTTGCAGTGAACATAGCTGGTTGGGTTATTTAATTAAAATGCACATTTACATGATGTCACAATTGAATATATGCCGTATGTCTCGATATACCATCGGTGACCATTCCAATCCGAAACACAACATAACCAAATTGATGGTGGGGATTTTGCCTTTAGCTCCTCATCATGATTATTTACAATATATGTATAATGTATATTTAATGTAAACGGGGTTAAAACCGGGGTGTTACACTTCCTCAAGGAATTATGGTCCTGTCTAAAATCCCAACAAACAGGCTAAGACAAATTCTACCCAATCTCATATCGAAAAGCCAAATAATGTCATTTACTAGTATGAGAAGTAGATATTTCAAAATAATGTTCTTGTATCTTAGTTGATCAATGAGCAAGATTACCTGAGATAAAGGTATGGGACAACATAAATTTGACAATAGACATAGGCACTTTTTCCATGATCTAAAAGGTTATCGAAATTACATCAAATGAAAATAAAGTATGTGAAGTTTCTTTGGGGTATCGATATCTTGTAAGATAAAAAAAAGGGTGTAAAAAATCCATGTGAACCATCCATGATTTTCTTCTTACACTATGTTCCGTTCTCATAGGTTAATGTCGGTCCACATGTAATGCAACGTACCAAATTTGGCAAGGTTAACATGTTGCGTAAATGGTGTAATTGAAATTGTAACATTTTATTTCAAAGGAATACTTTAGCCATAGGACACTCCTGCATCCCATGTCCTGAGACTTGCCATAGTGCACAACAAAGATATTCGATAAAGTTTATCAAAGTCTATCACCTAGCTTCGCATTAGGTATAATGAAAAATAACACTCAAATATGTCAGTTCAAGGGCGTTTCACATAATAAACGAAACTTCTTTAAACTTTAATAGAAATTTGACAAACCTCAAAAGAACGCCAAAAATTGAAGCAATTATTTTGAATCTTTAACGAAAAATCCACCAATGCCATAAAACTTGAGCAACTAACTGCTTTTTTCCTTGAGAGATGTCCACTTATAAGGCCAAAGATGTAAAAACAATTGGTCCACTTCTTCAAAGTAACACTATGAGAATTATTGAAATGCTTGTTGCTTCATTCCGTTTTAAACCAAGACCAAAATTTCCTTAAGAGTACAAATAAAGTTAGCTTTTGTGTTAAGATTGATATCCACTTCTTGTGCCTTGGATGTTCTTGGTAAAAATGAGGGTATGGATGGGGGGCTGTCCAAAACAATCTTGTAGGGTGACATTTTGGTAGCACCATGATAGGTGGTATTGTACTACCTTTATGCAAGGGGGATGTAGGAGGGGTGGGGGGAACTACTAGACCCAATGTCCATATCAGCCAATGTAAAACCCACAACCTCACAATGGCTAACAATATTTTTATGGTCAACACCTCACAACCTCTATTACTTGTTATTAACTGCAATATCTCAAGTCCTGCGGTATACATAAGTATTATGACATGCATCATCATCGTGGACATCGACGTTGTCATCATCATCATCAATTCCATATGGTACATCAACATCATCTTGATCATCATCCTCGTTATCATCATCATCGTCAGCATCAAGTACATCATCAAAAAAATCATCATCATCATTGTTATTATGGTCATGCATATGCCATAACTGTTATTAATCACTCATCGACATTAGGATTCATGTCATGTAATTGTTAAGGTAATTTATATGTCGTTACAGTCATTTCGATGATAATAGGGTTGTTTAGATGTCGTTACAGACATTTAGGTGCCACTAAAATCAATTAGGATCCAAAAGTGATACCACATGCATAATCATCGTTGACATCCACATCGTCATCATCATAATACAATAAATCAACACAATATTCATCGTCGTAGTCATCATCAATACAATTGTGATAATAATGAGCAAGGAGCCATACTACCTCACAAGAATGGATGATATACTCTTATACTTATCAAATCATATCCATACGCTCCATCATAATTATTGTAATGCATCATCATCATGTTGTTAGGGACAATCATATGCCATTGGGGTCTATCAAATGTTGTTGGGGACACTAAAATGCCATAAGAGCAATTTAGGTGACATTAAGGTAATTTAACCCTCATTAGGATTAATCATGATCCAAAAGTTCCATGATTACGATCATTTAGGTTCCACTATGATAAATCAAGATCCAAAAGTACTATCACATGGATCATGATCATTGACATTGATATATTTGACGTTATGTTAGACGTTTCCTGAACACAATTCCTAGCTCTAAACCTAGTGCAATTCCTAGCGCAGTTCCTTTCGAAATTTCTGGCATTATTCCAAGTGTTATACCTGGATCTATACCTGGCGCTATGTTGGATGTTTTCTAGGCATAATTCTTGGATCTATACTTGGCGCTATGTTGGATGTTTTTCCTGCCAAAATTCATAGCACAATTCCTATCGCTAACCCTGGATTAATATATGGTGCTATGTTATTCATGATGTTTTTTTGGAGGCTATTCTTGGCGTTATATGGGATGCTTTTGTGGACGCTAATTGGGACATTAATTGGGATGCTAATTGGGATAATAATTGTGATGTTAATTGGGATGCTAATTAGCGTCCAAAATAGCACCAACTTTTAAAAAGGGACGATAATTGCGATGTTAATTGGGATGCTAATTGGGACGCTAATTGGGATTCTAATTGGGATGCTAATTGGGACGTTAATTGGGACGTTAATTGGGATGCTAATTAGCATCCAAAATACTGCCAACTTTTAAAATGGGATGCTAATTGGGATGCTAATTGGGACACTAATTGGGATTCTAATTGGGATGTTAATTGTGATGCTAATTGGGACGTTAATTGGGATGCTAATTAGCGTCCAAAATAGCCTCAACTTTTAAAAAGGGACACTAATTGGGATGCTAACTGGGATGCTAATTGGGACGCTATTTGGGACTCTAATTAGGATGCTAATTATCGTCCAAAATAGCCCCAACTTTTAAAAAGGGATGCAAAAAACGCCATCTCGTGGAAAAGCGTCCACTTTGTCCAAAAAATGATGAAAAATACACTAAAAGTGATAGTGGACGCTAAAAAGGAAGCTAAAAGAGACACTAATCACAGGGTTTTGTTGTAGTGTAAGGATAAAGGGAGTTTAGGTCTTATTGATATCAAATTGCAAGATTCAATGATATTTTCTAAGCAGATTGTGTAGTACATATTTCGAGGTGGACCTTAAAAATGTTTGTTGCAATCCAAAATCACATCTAGCTAACGTTTTTAGAGGTTAAGTGATCCATTTGTCACCAATGATATCACTGGTGCTCCACATGGTTTTAGGGTCATTAGTTCCTTATGATGCGTAGGATATGGGTGTCTTGGAGAAGAGATGCATTAGTACTTGATTGGAAATGGATTAGTCATAGGAGAGGATTTGATATAGCTTGCTACTTTATGTGGACAATGAAATCACAATACTCAAGATTCCCCCCTAAGAGGATAGCAAAGAAAGGGATTTTTAGATGTGTTGATTTGTAGGACAAAGATGATATAACATAGGATAATTCATAGGATTTGTCAAGGGTGTTTCTATTATTTCATTCTCATTAGTATACAATTTAAGAGCTTAAATTCAACGAGGTATACAAACCCTATAGCTTGTTTTAATACCTCAACCCCTTTTCTCTTTCAAAGATATATTGAATCAATGTTTGAATCCGTGAATACATGAATACTCTACATTTGTAATCAAAACTTAAAAGCTATTTATAATTTTAAGTGGAGGAATATATCTTCATCCATCCCATCCATGTCTAAAAGTTACAAAAGTAATTGTACTTCAATTGAAAGAGTAAATTCCATTCACATTTCAAATACTATTCTCAATAAAATATTATGCTTCCATTTTCTTACAATATTAGAGGTTAACAAATCACCAAACAAATAATTCACAATTTTAATAGAAAGTAATACTAAGTATATTTTATAATTTTAAATGTAACCTTTTCATGGGTTATATTTATGTTAAAACAAAGTGTTAAAGATGACAATATAAAGGTCCATACACAATTTATAAAAAAAAATTGTGGATGTCCATATAAGAGAGGAATTATTCTTTGTATCCATATCATGCATGAGCATTACATATTGTAATTATATATATTGATCATATCATAATGGTGCCTAATCATGAGAATCATGTTCGTTGTAGATCTCATTGGAAAAACATAAATGTTAATAGACCTCGAGGTCTTTGTTGAAAGGTAATCATTCTATGCCCCAGATGCAGGTGTGATTCCTGGACATGTGGACTTGGGGGAGGCTGACGAGGCCTTCCCCACCCAAGCCTAACCTCACCAACAATGCCACCACTGCGAGCCTTTATTGCCATGGGAGACATGGTTGCTTTCTGGTACACCAAAGGAACCAGACTGTCTTGTCATAGCCCAGTCGCCATTAAACACCCTCCTGGCAGCCTTAATTCACACCAACGTCATTCAATTCGAGCGATTACGGAGGTTTGGATTCATTCAATGCATCCTCTGCGCTACTTTTCTGCTCTCCACTACTCCGGACTGTCATACTCTGTGCCACATTGCTTCTCTCCATTACGCACAGCTCTGGTTTGCCATCACCTTGCTCTGCTCTTTGCCATCATCCATCCATTCCCAGACGACAAAGAGGCACCCCTTGTAGAGGATGAGGTCATAATGCTCGGGCTGATGACCACATACATCTCTTGGCCCAAGCCAATGGCAATGGATTTGATATCGAAATTATGGAGGAAGTGTAATGAATTGTCTGTGATTGGGAAGATGAACTGTCTGGGGCACTTGGCGCAGCTAGAAGAATAGTGGAGTGCAGACAGAACTACTTGGTCTTCAATAACTTGCTCACTTGGCTGGTCCTTAGATTTAACCCTTTGGTTCCCCCTCCACCACCCCCGGCTCCTCAAGCTGTTGCACATCCCTCTCCTCAAGTTGCTGCACCACTAGCTCCTCCTTGTTCCTCTATCACCCCAGCCACCAGCACTGCTCCTCCACCTTACTCCATTCCCCCTCCACAATGCCGACCTTCCACCAGCTTCGCATGCAAGTTTACGTCCAACCCGGTCGTTACGAAAAAAACCACTCTGTTTCCCACCAAACAACCACTTGCAGGAACTAAGGAAGAAGAAAACAACTCCAGTGATGAAGAAATGGCAACATCTAGTGGAAATTCGGGGGCATCATCAGACGAGCCTGCTCAACCAGCATCTCCGGGCTACAGCTTCCCTATCATGGAGGAACAATGGCAGAAACCATGAATCGAGGCTTCCATGGCTACGTGTCCATCTTCCTGCTTGTAGCATGGTTCATGTTCAGGTTTCTTCTTGGCCACGTGTTGTTCAACTAGGAAATGTCAGGTTTTTTTGTTTACTGTACTGTTATTTGGATGTTTTTTTGTCTGTTTCTTCCAAGAACTACAGAGGCTTTTGATTATGCTTATTTGGACGGCCTATTTTCCCTCTGGGAGGGAGGGTTTTGTGGACCTATTTTCTCTCTTAAAGGGAGGGCCCAGTCTTATTCTGAAACTCTATATCTGCTCCACCTGAGCAGGTCGGCCTGTAACCTTATATGTACCACTATTTTCTTTTTTTAATAGATTAGCTCTCAACTTACAAATAAAAAGAAAGGTAATCATTCTATGAAAACACTATAAGAACCATCAAAAGAGAACCTACTTGCTCTATAGGGCTCTCAAAACATGTAAATCTAGCATTATTGCATCTATTGCTTATTAAGAAGTCTAAGATCTAGAGCTTCCTATGATCCATACAAACATAAAGCTAAGGGAAATTACTCATCACTGTTGTTATTATTATTAAGAATATTGATTGTTCACTTTTTCTCTCAAAGTTACCATGCAAAAATGTGTGACAAAGTGGAAATTAGAGCATAATCCCTAGCGAATGGATTTAATGCTAATAAGAATTATGTTACCTTGCCCACATGTTTCTTAAATCCCACCTAGGTATAAAAAATGTTGCTCCAAGCATTAAGGTTACAAATTATACATCTCATTGATGTTGTGCTTGGGAAGCACCAGAGGGAAAGAGAGCTACGATACATGCTCAAAATATGTGACACTTAAAAGTATCACCACATTAATCTCAATGTTGTTAGAAACAACAAGAAGAAAGTGAAATAGCGTGATAGATAAAGATGCATAGAATCAAGATTGAGGAATGAAGGAGTGAGGATTTGATGATTGAAAAAATAAATCAACAAATCCACAATTTTCACTGTTGTGATCTTAATTTCAATTTTTATGATCTTGACAAGGTCCATTTTGTGTAGGTTCATATCTCAACTTAATTAAAATCATAGAAAATTTTCCTGACACTAATAGAATTTTTTATTGCAAACAAAATCATTAGCATAGTTTTGTGTGAAACAAAAAAAAACTATGCATTGTATTTGCAATGAGTTTGACCTAACCTATAAAACATGGGTGAATTGTTGAGATATAGAATCATATATTAATTACGTTTTTTGTTTTAATTATTTATGACAATAATAGGGATGTCATGAACTACAAACTAAGTGGTCAAGAAGCCAAAGAATGTGCTCATTAATAATCAAATATTAAAGATACCAACATTGTAACCATGTCATGACTTGCAACAAAAAAAAATATGAATCAACATGTTAGATGCTTTTAAAGAGAAGGAATATGTGAACATGAAGAAAGGGAGATGACCTCTTTCCTAGGGTTCACTTGGTGTCTATGGTTGCTCTTCAAAATTGTCATCGAGCCACACATTCACACTTAATATTGTCAAGAATTTTCAAATGATATTACAATTCACATCCATAACCCATGACATATTGTTTTGGTCTTTTGTAGATCCAAGAACCAAGCCCGAGATAAAAAAAAATCACTAGCATTGTGGTAGGTGTGGGATTCAAACACATTAAGTATATTGGTTGTTGAATGCGACGCCAATTCTCATATTTGCAAGGATTGGCAATGCTCATAACAAATAATTTAGACAAAGTGTCCAAGCTCATTCAGAAAGCTTTCATTGCGCCGAGAGGCGCTCTACAGCCTAGTATGGGGGTGATCTTGTAACGTTACATAAATGTTGGCCATAAAAAAATAAATTTAATTACCATTATCCTTCAAAATAAATGTCCGCCACAAAAACAACCTAATGTGGGGAGATGTTGTAATGTTCGTACTTAACAAAGTAATAAAAAAATAAAGAATTATTTCCCCAAAAAATGTTGGTTGTGCACATGATTTTAAAACCATGTACAAGGCCTCCTAAACAACACATGGTTTTATTGTACATGGTTTAGGAGGGCCTTGCAAATGGTTTTAAAACCATGTGCAAGGCCTCCTAAGCAACCCATGGTTTTATTGTACATGGTTTAGGAGGTAGTTGCAAATGGTTTTAAAACCATGTGCAAGACCTCCTAAACAACCCATGGTTTTAGGAGGGCCTTGCACATGGTTTTAAAACCATGTATGGGGGAGATGTTGTAATGTTCTTTCCTAACAAAATAGAAAATAATAAAAAATATTATATGTGGGCCATAAATAGTATTAAATATTAATAATAAAAATATTATATGTGAACCTTAAATAAAAAGATGTGTCTTTTGGTGGAAATCACACTAAAGCTAAAGCTGATAGTTGACTGCAATACTTAAGAGGAGGTTTGCACCTCCAAAGATTTGATCCCTCTAGGCTCTTAATAGAGCCTAGGATTTGGACCTATGCTGGTAAAGTTACACTTAAATATGTCAATAGAATAGTAGGATTCTCATGATCCGAGCTATGTGATGGATATAATGTTGTGGAAGGGGACATCCTATCACATAATGGATGGAAGCCAACAAGAATAAAGATGATTTTAGTCTTTATATGCAATACCCAAGTAATGGATAGTAGATCATGAATTTGCTCATGATACATATCAATCCTCATGGAGGGTACAATGCTCATTAAGCAACCCAAATTTGGAGACATTGATGGATTAATGAAAGGAGGAGGTTTTTTTTTTTTCAAGCAGAAAAAGTCATTCTTTTTATATATAAAAGAAACAGGTTAAATCACTGAAAGACACAAAAAGTGGACCTTATCATCAGCAATTTCACTTTTCTCACAATTAAGTGCAGAAATAAATTCAACATTCTCAAAAACTCTTTAGAATTCCAAAAATTCATTGCCCATTATCTAAAAAACTAGAGAAAAAAAACCTATAAAAAAAGGTTAAATGTGTGACAATTTCACTTTTCCAACAATTAACTCATTGTTTTTTAAGTGCAAAAATATATTCAACACTCTAAAAAAAACCCTTTAAAATTCCAAAAATTCATTGCCAATTTTGTAAAATAAACTAAAAAAACTAAAAACTAAAAAATACAGCCAGATGTAATCTTCCTTTTAAAATTTATAATATTTGTTTTCTGCTCAAATTTTATTATATTTGTTTTCTGGCTGACAAGTTATTTAAAACCTTTACTTTCCTAAAAATGCTTTTTGAATTACATTGCTCACGGGTTTCTTTGGAAAGGCTCACATTCAATTTTGATCAACATTCTCCATATCCATATAATGTGTCGCTGCACAAGGATGACAATCTTTATTTAGCTCATAATTATTTTGCCAAAAGATTACAATCTTATACAATTTGAGAGATTGTCCATTACATTCAGGCCTTGCCTAAAGACTACAATCTTATACAATTTGAAAGATGGGGCAGTAGAATTTTAAAATATTTTTTTATTAGCATAAATCTATTTAAAAGGGATTTATTAAATATAAAGAAAGATTAAATATCTCAAGTTGTAAATATTTTTTTAGTGTAAATGTTGAAGAAATGTGTAATCCAATGTTTTATGGTTTTAGTTTGTCTAATTTATATTATTTTATATATATGCAATTCTAAATAATTTAAATTTAATTTAAGGTGAAATGTTATTTTTAATAATCTTTGATTATTTTTTATAAAAAACTCTTGTCAACTCTAAGATAAGCACAAAAGAAGTTACATACCTCTTCCATACTAGCAGGGTTGGAATTTCAAATGACGGACAGTCAAAATTGCCGGTAACAATCAAAATCTGAAACGTTTTCTGTATTCCAAGCCAGATTTTAACGGTTCAGTAAAATCTTGGCTGTATTTGATGGATAAATTGACCCATGACGGGCATTTACCCATCAAATTCCATCCCTGCATACTAGACTATAAAATACACCTCTTTAATACAATAAACCATTAACCATTGATAATATTTTTTTTATAACATTAAGTTTGAAACATTATTATCTATAACCAACTTTTTCAGTGTCAAAATCTTTCCCTTCCTGAAAATGATTACCATAACATAATCTTGTCACACACTTTTCTCACTCAAATCTAAAATCTTAAAAACAAAATAAGTCAAAACTTTCAATCAATTTTGTTGTTTAATGATGGACTCTAAAATCTAAACAAAGAAACAAAGTCAAAACTTCAATCAATTTTGTTGTTTAAAGATGGACATTGGCCTGCTACCTACCTCATTATACTTCGCCTTCAACAGCAGGATGTAAATCCGGATTCCGAACTACCAAATTGGCCGGCGAAAAGGAAGGAGGGAAACACAAATTGAATTGGCATCTGACAATGGAAGTGGAGCGTCATGATCCACTTACCCTCTGTCAGACGGAGGCCTCAAACCGAGCATTCCGTTCCGTCATCTGTCAGTCCTGATATTGGCGTTAATATTGACGGCATTCCACGTTTCCGCTTCTGTCCAAAGAGGTACTGGAGGCCCACTGTTTTTCAAATCAATCCCCCCAAAATGCACGAGGCCTTCAAATAGGAAGCAGACGGCGGGCCGTTACATCGCTAAAGAAAACTACTCTAAACATACCGAAAATAACATTAAATCGATGCCCTGGCCTTTTCCCCTGACGAAAAAACAAAAACTAATGAGCGGGCAAATGGTACACGTACAGGCCGTGATTATAGGGGCATTGTCAGTTTGTATTTCTTGTAGTATCAATTGTGCGGTGGTCAAGATTCAAGGTTCGATTCTCATAATCATAGTTCATTCTGTATGGGCTGCCTGCCTTTTACATGAAAATCCAAGGGTGTATCAATTGTGCGGTGGTCAAGATTCAAGGTTCGATTCTCATCATCATAGTTCATTCTGTATGGGCTGCCTGCCTTTTACATGAAAATCCAAGGGTTTCAACTCGTAGTCGTATGTTTATGTAGAATCTGCTATTTGTTTCGAGAACTTGATATAAGCAAGCATGGCATGGTTGGCACCCCGGTCTCGTCCTGTTTTCTTGTTGATGATGTGCTGTTTGCTTGGGTGAAGCTACCTACGCCTACGACTAGTTCTAGGTTTACCCTTGTGTCGGTGGATCTCGACCGTTGTGGCTCGTAATTTTGAAATGTTTTTATTGTAGATTATTAAGCAAAACCTGTTTTTATTATAGATTACTAAGCAAAACCTAGACAGTACAGTTTAAATTGTGTCGCGCTTCACGAGGAATTATTCAGATTTCTTGGTCTCCTCTCTCGGAAATCGCTCCATTCGCGCTGTGAAAGTCGGGAGGCGCGGTCGTCAGCATTGACGGGGCAGAATATTTTGTAGTTGGTCCGAGTCTGATTCTGCACACCAACTTGCACTAGTTTTACTGTTCCTGTCCGTGCCATGGAATTGCGAACTTGAAAACTCGTCCTTTCCGTATTGTCTTGCCGTTGGAAATCGAACGTTGGCAAAATACAAACCCTGATGGAGTGAAAAAAAATTCCTCGAGTTTTTGATGATGTGCAGTCTTTTTTAATTTGTGAGGCTCGGCAGAGGAAATGTTAAAGATAAGGATCGATTGCTTGTGCTGTAAAAGTAGAAGAACTATTTAGCGAATGCAGCATGATTACGTGATCATAGATTTTGGCTCAGAGCCGATTAGTTTCAAATTTTCATGTATAGTGAGTCGGATGACTGAACTTGAGTTGCTTATTGTTTTATGTCCATCTGCCCTCTAATTTTGTTCGAATATTTTAGAGCCGTGTAGCACAAGCGTCAAAAGATTTTCAATCTTTGAGTTTTGCTTCTGCTCTAGACGTTGTCAACGACGCTCCTTGCCGCGCCTCTTTAAATTTGAGCAGATATAAGTTGCTTTACGGTGAATAAACTATTTTACGCTTTATCGTTTAGCGCTATACTCCCGAGCTTTCGTGGCCGTTTCTTCGTGGAACAGACGCGCTCCATGTCATTACTATGCATTCTCGCAGGCCAGGAATCGGCTTCCTTTGTATGCTACAAAATCAAAATCAAAATCAAAATCAAAATCGAAGCCGTCCAAAGTTCAATCCCTGACATTGTTATAAGCAACATCTCAGCCTTTCATTTGTTTTAGCATTTAATTCAGTTTAAAAGATGGGGAGACAATCGTACCGGAGTCGTTCCACGCGCGGCGCCGAAAGAGAATTTCCAGGTTGTATGAGTGGCGTTCTCCATTTGTTCGACTTTAATCAAGCTGCCTCGAGCCGTAAACTTCTTCAAGAAACAAGATTTTGTGAAGGTACGCAATCTCGGCCTTTATTTCGACCAATTTATAGTAGTCTTTGCATTCAATAGAAGATCCGGGCAGGGTCAGATGCCTTGCAGTACTTACGTTTCCAGTATCAGGTTTGGAGGCTCCGCGAAATAGTTTGGATGTGCCCAGTGGAATTATGGACTTCGGCAGAAAAAGCGAATCCAATGTAGGCGATATTCCGGTAAGATATTTGCTTTATTCATTTATTAAATGTTGAATATTCAGTTGTTGCCGATAGATTTTCTACAGGGACGAAATTGCTAATATATCTTTATGATATTTATTGACTTACAGTTTGGCTTTGAGCTTCCAAATAAAGATGTTGCCAAATGGAATCAAGAAGACGCTCCGAGGAAGTCTCTGAAAGGCTCGCCAATGGAAAATGAGCAGAAACGGAGAATGCCGAACGTTGTAGCCCGGCTGATGGGTCTCGAACTCATGCCAGATGAGCCCGTTTCCAACGATCATTCTAGGCGAAACTCCGTCAGCGGCAGGCAATTTCTGAGCATTTTTATTGACAAAGAGCACAAGCAAGAGCAAAAGGCTTCTAAAGTTCAGTCCGTTAAGATATCCCAAAATGCAAACAGATCTCAGATCTTCAGAGTACATCCACAAGAAAAACAGCTAGAAGAGTTCAAGCGCGAGTTTGAAGCTTACGAAATTCAGCAACACAGAGATTTTCCTCAGTATCTTCAATCGAAAAAGCACAATAATGTCACCTCTGCCGCCAGACGATATCACGACCAGAAGTTGTCAAGAGAAAATGTTACACCAGAAAATACCAGACAAAGCAGTCGGCAAAAGGCCAGAAAACATCTGGAGGAACTGGAATTTCTTCATAAAAACAAAGAGAATGTTGAAAGTGTACTCGAATATAGACCTTCCTTGCAAAGAAAACTCGCAGAACCACAGGAAAAAGTCCCCTCACGATGTGCAGAATCCACCATGGTACAGAACCGGTCAGTGTTTCGTTGCAGGTCAAAACCTCCTTTAGTTGATGAAGTCGCTCCTTTCCGCGCTTCTCGTAATAACAACAAAGCGAAAATACTTTCTCCAAACAATAACGCTAGAAATTTAGGCAGTTCACTAGCGTCTAAAAGAACCCTCCTCAGGCCTCCTTCAGAAACCGCTCGCGTCGCTAAACCTTCGTATACTGGGAGTCTGCCTCATCAGTGCTCAAGAAACGACTCCAAACAAAACATAAACAGCAACAAAACGTCGAGGCTCTCAAAGGACGTGATTAATCCCAAACAAATTGCGACAGAAATCGTCAAGCACGCGAAGGAAAGCGCCACGGCTAAAGCTTCAGAGAAGATCACTGCAAATCAAGATTTCGGATCCTCTGCCTCAGCTTCCATCTCCAGAAGAAGAAATTTACGCAGAGTAGATTCAATAGGCATAGTTGAAGCAGATAGTCCATCGACTCTGAAAAGATTCTCAAACCACTCGGGGAAATCCAGCCCTAGAATGGTAAATTCTCCTCGGCGAAATGATCACGATCTTTTGAAATATTCAAATTGTTCTCAGAGTAAGCCCAATTCACCTCGGCTTGGAGACTCTTCTCCTCGCAGTAAATTCAAATCAGATGACAGAAGTTCAGTGGATAGAGCTAAAGGCGGCCAAGATTTTAGCATCGATTCTCCAAGGATGCTTTCCAAATCCCATTCTCTACCTACTGCTCAGAGGTATCTGCATGCCAGACCTTCATCCAGCCATTGTCATGGCACTAATCAGAAGATGGTTTCTGAGGATTACTCTGCCTTGAAAGCAAAAGGTGCTTCCATTCCTGTGATCAAGACAAAGAACAAGAACATTACCAAGGAGTTTTTACAACAGACCGAAAGCGCAAACTTGGCTACCTGTGATCTTGAAGTTCGTTCGGAGGTCATGTCGGACTCAACTGCGTGTCCGAGACACTCTCAAACAGAGAGACCTGAATATGCCAACGTGTTCAATTATCATGCCATATCTTCGCCAAAATGTGAAGAACTTTCTTCAGTACCTCGGTGTGACGAGGACCAAGCCCCAGAGCTGGGATATGAGGTAGGATTCTTTACTGATATGAATTAAATTCTGTTCTAGCAATCAAATATGATAGTTGACATTATTCCTACCTGTGAATCTTTTATTCTGTACAAGTTTGCGCATTGAAGTCAACGAGTAAGGCTCGTTTCCTGTTTTTCGAGCATCAATTTGATTGTAGTGCAAGATTCGTTGTGGAACTAATTAAATTTTACAGTTGCCACTTTCATATCAAGTTTCTTCTCTGTTTTCCTAAAGCTGTTCCTTGCAAATATGACGTGTGGAATGCATATGCATATAACTTTACGGAGCGATTATAAATCCATTTACAGGTATTATCTTCAATAGACAAAACGTTGAGCAGACCATCTAAATGGGCACGCGGAGAAGTTCGTTACAGTATTTCCGATGGGAAATGTGAACATCTTAGCCCTGTTTCAGTATTAGGTGGACTTTTCCAAGAGGAAAGTGTGAGTTCCGTGGATATTAAGGAAACGTCACCTGACCAACATGGTGTGTACACTGTAACTTATAACTGATATTCGTCTTCTATAATTACGAGGGAATTTTTAGGATCTAATTTTTCATAACTGCTCTGCAAGTATGCGTTAGATCGTGATATTAATTTGGATTCTGCCGCAGAATT
Organism: Pseudotsuga menziesii; assembly: GCA_001517045.1. Lineage (NCBI taxonomy): Eukaryota > Viridiplantae > Streptophyta > Pinopsida > Pinales > Pinaceae > Pseudotsuga > Pseudotsuga menziesii. The sequence goes on from LPNX011048974.1 coordinate 578,048, forward strand.
GAGAGACAACCTATTCGTTATCGAACTGGAGACAGAAAATCTGCCCGAGTCTAAGCAAGAAGGGAAAGTCTGTTATCAACCAAAATATATTGCAGGAGATAAAGTTTCAAATTCAGCCGGTAATGTTGAAAGGTTCAGCATGAATCATATTATTTGTCCAGATGAAAGCAAATCGGACCTCGTCTATGTGAGAGACATTCTCTGTTTTGCCGGTTTCAGAAGCAGTAGTATAGTAGCATTTACTGCATGGTATTCTCCTGCTCATCCAATTAATCCGGATATCTATAATCAACTCGAAATATATTACAGTAACAGAAAACGAACGGCACGCATTCCAACCCAGAAGCTTTCCAGCCAGAGGAGGCTTCTTTTCGAGCTTGTGGATGAAATTTTGTGCAAGAAAGTGAAGCCTTTCTTGAACATTCGTCCTTGGATAAATCCTAAGAAACTATATCGCTGTTACAACTCTACTGGCGAACAGCTTCTAGAAGAGCTATGGTCCGAAATATGCAGCTTTCCACAAGCTGATTGCAAGATTGTAGAAGATGTTAACGCTTTGGTTAACAGGGATTTGGCTAACATTGAAGAATGCCAAATGGCATCACATGAAGATGTGGAGAAAATAGGGTTTGAAGTTGAGCAACATATTTTCAAGAGTCTCATAGAGGAGGCTGTTGCTGATTTTGCTTTTTCACTGTAAAATATTTATTATTCTTCCGTTCTCTGCTGTATCTTTCAATCAAATGGCAAAAGTGTTTGCCATCTTTCCCCTCGCAGTACTCTGTACACCAAGTCTAAGGAGAAGACGATTATGTAAAATGTTACCCGGAAGCACAATCAATTGTACCAAGTAATCTGTACATATGTAGATTGGAGCACCTCAAATTAACAATTGAGGTTTTGCTATTCAGCATATAAGCTTGTAATATTATGTTTAACATAAGCTATCTACCTTCAGTCAACAATTGAGGTTTTAGTTTTACTATTCAGTAGAAGCTTGTAATATTGTGTTTAAGATAAGTTACAGTTTGTCACAAGTTATTGTTTGTTTGGATAGTTTGAGATAGGTATTTTTGTTGGATTGAAATTATATGAAAAACACGATAATGACAATTATTTTATTGTTTGTTTGAATAGTTGGGATAAGTAGTTTTGTTGGATTGAAATTATTTGAAAAATACAACACGGACAATTATTTTATTGTTTGTTTGAATAGTTGGGATAAGTACTTTTGTTCGATTGAAATTATTTGAAAAACATGACAATGACAAGTATTTAATTATACTTAAAAATGGTAAAATAATTAATAATCTATATATTGATATATATATTTTGTTAAGTGTAAAGTGACTTTATATTCAATCATTTGTATGTGGCTATATAGTTCTAATGACAAAGCCTATGTGCTCTTGTGATTGGTGTTGTGGTTTTGACAATATAATGTTATTTAGTTATTTATTTATATTTAGGGCATATAATTTTTATACATATTTGTTAAATAATATATATGTTTATATATACATTGATATATATGTTAATATATATAATTGACATAATATATGTTATATATACTATTGAAATATGTCATTTATATAATTTATATATATTAAAAGTATATTGTTGTATTGTATAGTAAAATACATGCTATGTATATCAGTGGATAAACAATTTTTTGAAAATGGATGATGCCATAATTACAAGTGGATGGATAAGTGAATTTCATGAAAGATCATGTCAAATTGTCAGAATAGCATTAATTACTTACTGAAAGGTGTATATTATTTGCCTTCTTACCATCTTGCCAGGTCAATGTTTACGACATCGTTAGTTAAGTCCTAGAGAATTAAATAACATGCTTACAATAAGTAAAGTAAGAGGAATTACAAGTTGGTCAAGTGCCACGGAATTAAATTATATAACTTTTTAGGAGGGAGTTAAATTATATAACTTTTAAAAAAGGGGTTAAAATTATCTAAACTGTGGCAGCCATTTAATGGAATGGTAGAGTTTTTGTCAGCAGTTGAATCTCAAGTAAAATTTTGAGTAGCTTGAGATCTAATGGGATGCAACAGTTTTGGAGCAATATTAAATATAAGAAAAAAGAAAGAAAGAAATTTACACTAGAAAAGATTCAGATTCTGTATCTTAGAATGATTGTTAGTTCTCAGCTGCCAATTAATTTCAAAGATGGTTTATCTTTTGACATTAGCATTTATAAATCTGACATTTATGTGTTTTTGTTTTTTATCAAAATCTCTCAAAACTCTGTTGTTGCGAGAATACTCCGTTGTTTCTTTCTTTACGAGCAGTTCCAGCTGTTGTGAAGGAGCTCGTTCGCAACTGCCTTTCATGGTGATAACTGTCTAATGCATCCTCTACGAAACCGGTATTTTTCTTCCGCAGGCAGGGCTGAACATAAAATGACTCTTAGATTGTTATGTACAGCACCGAAAGGGACTTAAATATCTCGATCAGGGAGAAGTCTTCTGATGCAGCGGTGGGGACCTTTCTTTAATTCGTTTTTTTGAAATTACAATCCTCAGTAACTATGCTCTCATTAGACAATTATACCCCATCTAAATATTAGTAATGTTCATGGATCCGCGGATCGAGAGGAAAAGGACTTTCGTAAATCGGGCTCAGATAGTAGAAGACCCAGGGCTTTTGTTTTGGGGTATTCCCAACTTAGTTGGCGGACAATCTTGTGACAGGCAAATCCTACAAAGCATTTGTTGTGGGTGTTTTACAAGTCGTTAAACAGTATTTTTCACATTATAGGGCGAGGCCATTGAGAATTGTAGTTCCATAAATAAATGGCAAATTAATATTTTGTGTTTTATTGTTTTGCTTTTATCCTTTCCCATTTTGGAAAATTTAGAATCCGTCTTAAAGCTAAAAGCCAAAACTTCTATAGAGACACCAAATATAAAGCCTTAAATTCTTGTCAAAATTTTCACCCAAATAAGTTGGATTTTGTCTAAATTATCATTTAAGAGTCAGGCAACGAATTGGATTTATCACAACACGTAATTGAAATTTGGTCAGTTTGGAAAATTTAGAATCTGTCTTAAAGCTAAAGCCAAAACTTCTATAGAGACACCAAATATAAAGCCTTAAATTCTTGTCAAAATTTTCACCCAAATAAGTTGGATTTTGTCTAAATTATCATTTAAGAGTCGGGCAAGGAATTGGATTTATCACAACACGTAATTGAAATTTGGTCAGTTGAATGGAGGGGTGAATTACTTAGGAAAATTTTGGTGAGTTGAATGGAGGAACAAATTACTTGGAAAATTGCCCAGATTTTATTTAAAAAATTCAATGAAATCCTTATTTTTATCCTTTATTTTGAATTTTGCTATATTTATATGAATTTCTATATTTTGTATAATTATTGATGGTGATAGAGCCGAGTGATATATTGTAATTTACATTTAATTTCTGTGTTTATAAATGTGTATCTGAGGAGAATCTATATATGTGAATGAATAATGCATAAGCATTTGGAAGCTTGATGTATGCATGGAACTTGACCTAGATAGGTTAGAGAGATGAGAAGCGGTTACACTCACTTTGATTTTGAATTCCAGACGGCCGAGTGTGAGTAAATTATATACAGTATTCGAACCTTTACTTTGAACCGCGAGTAAACCATAAACAGTTTTCAAACTTTTCAAGGTATTTTTGGAAACCTTCCAAATAGGAATAAATTCCACATCAAAGTTAGGTGTATGAATGTGCATGTGATGTTCAATTGTTAATTGATGTAGGTTTTATTTGGTATTGTTCCCTGACACAGGTGGCTAGGTTAGCTGTGGAGAAATAGGAACAGGTGGTACTGGTCACTACAATCAAAGCATGGAGGAAAGTGGGCACTCTCTCTATCTTTTACAAGTCGGGGAGTCTTTGAATCACAATTGGGTACTATTGCAGGTTAATTGCGTAAATTTCTTCAGCTAGGAGATTTGTATATATATGTGCTTTCCCTGAACAAGGAGATTTGTCTGGGTTTTTGCTTTCAAATTGCTTCTAACGTTTGCCCCTTTGCAGATTGGGGATGGCATTCGCATGAAAAAAAAGGGGGAATCGGCTCCTCAAAATTCTTCGCACTTTCTGGTATGTAGTACTTTAACTTTAGCTGTTAACAGCATAAAGAAAATGGAATGTGGAATTGTAATTTGTACGATATCTAGATTGTCCTTTTTGGAAATGTGCGCATATTTTTGCCTCGTAGGACATGTTATGAATGTTTGTGCCTGTCATTGAATGAGTGTATGTTCATAAAAACAGCTTCGAATGGGAAGGGAGTGGAGATGGGCATCATTCAGGTTTGAGGTGGTAAGCTTCAAATGCTAAGGGAATGGGGATGGGCATCATGCAGGTTTGAGGTGGTAACTGGGTAGGTAGACTAAGGTTTATAGGAACTGGATGGCCATGGCGGGTTGGAATTTCAAATGACGGATACCCGTCAAAATTGCCGATAACAATCAAAATCTGAAACGTTTTCTGTATTCCAAGCCAGATTTTGACGGTCTCGGTAAAATCTTGGCTGTATTTGACGGGTAAATTGACCCATGACGGGCATTTACCCGTCAAATTCCATCCCTCAGTTGGCCAGGTTCAAATTCTGTACATGATTCCTTTTGTACTTGGTATGATTCCTTGTGTACTCACATGCACAGTTATAATTCATCTCGATGGAAGAGAGTCCGTTCAATATTGATCGTGAATCGTGATATTCCCATCCAGGAGGAATAATTTAGGTACATGAGCCAACTTAGGGTCACTTGCCAATTGGAGGTGCTTCTGCTGGCATCTTGGAAAGGGTAGAACTTGGAAGATTCTCTTTCGGAGAGTAGAGTCTGAGTGATTAACAGCAGCTTACAGTCCATTTTCCAAAAATAGGGATCATAGATAAGCCCTGCCCGACCGACACTCAACTATACAACATAGACATTCTGGTAGCGTACATGGTGCAGGGGGCTCTCGTCGTGACTCGTATCCCGTAGGGCATTGGGACCTACGTTGCAGATGGATGGGTCTAGCGGGCCTGAAAGCAATGCATGTGCTCTCTGTCAGATATCACGCCTTGCAATGACAACTGTCTTATAGCAAGCAAGCAAACAAATTTGATTTCAGTCGTTGATTGGCTATATTTCTATTTCCTAATCACGTGCATTCCACCCTGGTGCTTGCGTGCGTTCAAGACACAGTTCCACTTCCAACTTGCCCCTTTCTTTTTTCTTCTTTCCAGTTTTAAGATTACAGACTCGAGTCCCATCCCCGTTCTCCGTTTTACAGGTTATGGTTATGGGGTAGGTTCAGGGGATTATGGAATAAATTCAACTTTTAAAATTTTATTTAAATTTTATTTAAATTTGTTTAAATAAATAAGGATTTGATGGAAGTTGCAGTTTATTAGTGAGACAAGTTATAGCTATTAATATGTCATGAGACAAGTTATAACTATAATTTGTTACTAGGGTTTTTTTTCATTGTTACTGTGATTTATGCATTAGCTACTAGTTATTCATGCATGCATCAGCTACCAGTTATTCATGTATGCATCAGCTATCAATTATTTTTTCTCTCTATATATTATAATTGTTTATTTTGAATTTGGAACTACCCCTATAAAATGATGTGGAGAGTATACTTGTCTCATCTTCCTACAATCTAGGAAAAACATACTTGCAACCAATCTTCCTAAAATCTAGGAGAAACATACTTGTCACTCTCCACCATATTCTAAAATATAAACATTGATAGATGTAAATCTGAGTAATAGAATCTTTCCTATAAAATATTTTAGCCACATGTTTTGGGTAGGTTAAAAATGAAATAAACTCTAAATAAAAGTTAAATTTGTAAATATATTACCTCACTTCTATTTAAATTGGGTGATTTTTCTAAACTAAATAATTGAGTTTATTTATTTATTAACATAGTTATTCAAATTGTTTTTACTCTCCATGATTTTTCTAAATTAAATTTAATCAAGAAAACCTGATAAAAATCAGAGTTCTTTTCTGATCTAAGTTTCATCCACAGAAGCCCGCAGGGGTGTAGACTGACTGACAAGTGCCGTGTAAATGAAAGAATGTTGTAAAAGAGGTTTCAAGTTCAAATCTCATCCCTACTTATCCGTGTCCATGCTTGCGGGTTATAGTGACAGCCGGAAACCAGAACAAAACCGCTCAGCCAATTACCAATTACCAATTCCCCCGTTAAAAAAAAAACTAAACTTTACGTATAAGTTAGCAACATTCCAGTATAAGTTAGCAAAATTCCAGTGCAAAATAGAAAGGTTTGAATTCCTTATAAAACAAAATTCCAGTGCAAAATAGAAAGGTTTGAATTCCTTATAAAACTCATGGGACCCCTGGAGGTCACTGACAGTAACCACGAGCAGAGTAAAGTGCTGAGTCTGGGAATGACGACAAGTTTGCAGCGAGGGTGTCTGGGAAACTGCCACAGGGTATTTAATAAATAAAGGTGTCTTTTAAGATCCCCACCTTCACCGGTTTGTTAAATTGGACGTATGAGATGAACTCCAGTTGTGTTGTGATTATCCTTTGATATGAGATCAACATGTGTATACATTGCATCATCACTTGAAGATCTCTTCTATCACATTGTGATCATCTCATTTGCTATGGGTCAATGAAACATCATCACTTCGAAGACGTTTTCTATCACATTGTGGGAAGTCAATAGTGCCTCCTGTGTGCCATGATAGGTGATGATTCTCTTTAATCTTAAAAAGTTTTTGTGATTATGTGGCATAATGAAGAACCTTTCAATGAGTGAATCTTTTGAAATATGCGCATATGCCCATGAGACATTATAAAAATCGATGACATGACTGGGACTTCCAACGAGGAAAACACCTGTTCTTAAGGGCTAGGCCAACAAAAATTCACCAGATTGTTGGCCTTGTAATGATATTTTCACAGTTATTTTGGTTCATTCCAAAATGTGGGCACTAATACAATGCCTATAAATAAAAGTTTATTGAGCACTGAAGTTGTGAGCGTTTTAAGTGATAGTGTAAGGAATGTTGATGTGAAGTTTGTCATCCTAACGTTTTTTCTCTTTTCCATCATGTATTATAAATGAACCTACCCACTATATCCCATCATGTATTATAAATGAACCTACCCACTATAGTGGATTTATAAAAGGTAAAGATCAGACTCTCTTTTATGCAAAGCGAAAAAAAAATCTCTAAAGTGTGATGTGTGGTGTGCATAGAAATTTGTTGTGTATGGCATAAGGAGTTGTAAGCTAAAATCTTATAAGCTTATTTCCTTACCTTTGGTGGTGACATAGAGAGAGTGAGGGGATGCCTTTGGTGGTGACATAGAGAGAGTGAGGGGATGCCTATGGGTTGAGTGGAAAACTACTCCTTGTAGTAAGTTTTTTTTTACTATCTTATTTTAAAAAGATAAGTGTTATATTTTTGGTTTTTTAAATTTTTTTAAGATATTTTTTATATATAGACACATATTTACATTATCGGCTCAAAAGAAAAGAAAAGAAAAAACGGTATAGCATTATATCCTCTTCCTTAGAGCAACTAATGTAGATATAAAATCTGAATAAGATTTTGTATTTAACAATTTGACATCTTGAATCAGCAGAGCTTCTTTGGCTATGAGTTGCATACACACCTCATCAAGCCATAATTGAGAAAATGCATCCAATGAACTAACCTTGTTATCAAACACATACTTGAAGAGTAACTTCCAAATGATATATAAAGAAGAAACTCTTAGACAATGCACACTAGACAGGGAATCTCGAAATCATTGATTATGAATCTGCCATTGGAGATTGAACTTAATCCCAACAAGAACGAGCAAAGGAACATTCCCATAAAATATGCTTCATTGACTTAGACCTCGAGCAATGAGGGAAAAGGCCATAAAAAAGACCGCTTTTGTCAAGTCAGGCCTTGGAAGGAAGACCTTGATATATCACCAACTAACCAAAGACCTGGATCTTATAGGAAACTCTGATTGACCAGACACCATGTAGATGTCAAATCCATCGACTTTTAGCATCTGTAGAAACCCATCGTGCATTGTTGATGTAGGATGGAGTAGAGTTTACGAGAATCATACTAGGACATAGGATGCCCGAAGCTCCACTCTTAGTCTCTCCAAAAGGGGCCTGTCATATTAATATTAATCTTGAAGAGATCCTCTTGAGGAATAAGCCGAGTGATTTCCATAAAAGAGGGTCGACCCACCAATGACAAAGCAAAATCTCGAGCAATCTTTCGCTAGATTTTTCGTGGATTTTCCAAGAACGAGTATTGAAGTCTCAAAGATCCTTCTAGAGGAAAATGTGTTTTCTGATAAGCCTTCTTGCCTGAAATCAAGGAAACACAAAGATACAAGTACCTTCTTGCATCCAACTCCAAATCGACCTCTTTGCCAATTCCCATCCCAATCTACTTCCTAACATTTTCCAACGAACCAAACCTGCCACCCTCTTTTGGGCAACCCAAATACTCCAAAATATGAAAGAACCTCCAATTTGAAAGTTATGAGGAGCAGGAATGACATCACATAAACCTAATTGACCCCTAATTTTTCCAACATGGGGGGGCGAAAGAAATTTGTACCACAACAAAACCTAGCAAGGGAAGGATCCCTCCAGACATCTAACCACCCATTTAACAACAAAAATGCTTCCTTTAATCACTACATCGATCAAACCAAGGCCACCCTCAGCCTTAGGCATAATTCAAACATCCTAGGGGACCATGGGAAGGCCACAAGCTCCACCATACTTTGCCTATAAATAGGATCAAAGAATCTAGTATCGCTGGTGGAACTAGGTCTTGTTAGGGAACCAGCATGACACATAATATATGTGGGAGGCCTGCAGAACCTTTCTCACCACAATCTGTTTGCTAGCAAAATGAAAATCCTTGCAGTGCTAAACAAGTAATTTATGCTAGTGCAACCTATCGAGACACCAATCCCACATTGCAACTGGAGAAAGGTTAACCCAAAAAGGAATACCAAGGTATCTCAAAATAACCTCGGCCAAATCAACCTCTAAGTAGATGGAATTCACTTAGGCACATTCTCAAGATCGATGAGCTAGTAATATAACTTGTTGGCACTAACAATAGCCCCTGAAACCTCACAGAACACCAAAAGACAATCCCTAGTAGCTGCAATCGACTTTTATTGAATATAAATTGACAAAAGGGAGTCATCCACAAGGTGATTATTAAACATCTCCTTCCCCTCAGGTGTCATGTCCCGGTTTTGACCCCGTTGCATTAGATGTATATGATGTATAAATTGTAGATGATCATGGTGTGGAGCTAAAGGCCAAGGCCCCACCATTGATCGGTAATGCTATGTTTTGGATTTAAATTGTCACAGATGGTATATCGGGGCATGCGACATATATTATGATGGTCATCATGTAAATGTACATCTATAATTAATTAAATGAACCTGACCAGCTACGATCGCGGCGACTAAAATGAGAAAGGGGCATGATTTTCACAAGGATAAGGGTGGGGGAAATTGTTAAACTGTGGCCAATGAGAGAAACACCCACGTGTCTTCTTCCAACCACTCTCATTAAATAATTACTGCTGGTGGTTGAGGCAGTTAATTGCTTTGGGAGTGGGGTGGCAGGACTGTCAGTTGTCACCCTCACGCACACTCCACCCCCTGTTGACTTCACTCACGCAGGAAATTCCACTCTCCCTACGATTTTCTCTGTTTCTCCTCACGCACAGGCTCTGGGCGGTTTGGTCTCACGCAAACAATTTTTCTTGGCTCCACGAGTTGCTGAACCCCCACGCAGTGCAATTTCGCGTCCTTCCTGTTGTTGTGCATCCACGGACAAAAACGGAGCTGTTCTTCCTCACGCAGGGCTTCCATTGTTTGTTCATTCCTCATGGGGTCTGATTGTTCCCCTCACACATAGGAATTTCTGGGTTTTCCCACGTCGTTCTTTCCCTGCGAAATCGTGGAGGCTGGGGCTATCGAAATTCGGTATTTCTCTCTTCCTATGTGTGGCTTGTATGTGTTTTCTCAGTGATTCTATTGCCCAGGATGGGCTGCATTCCCCACGTTTGCTGTAAGCTGTGCTCCCTGATACATTTTGGGACTGTTATTTTCCCACGTTGTTGGCTGTGTTGCCGTGGTCTTCCTTACATCTTTGGGGCTATTGTAATTTCGTTTGGAAGAGTCATTTTGGCCACGATAGGGCCAATAATGACTCAGAATTCGTTTTCCATGATTTAAGCTGTGATAGCTAAATTGATTGCCTGAGTGCTGTGGTGGGTCTTCGGACTATATTGGGAGCAAGGATGGGAGCTTAGTTTTGCTTGATAAACCTGGTGGCTGGAAACCACACCGACAGAGCTAGAGGGCTGGCCTTCTTCTCCATCACCCCTGAATAGCACTGGAAGGGAATGCAGGGCCTGAGGGACTGTGTAGCAGAGAAGGGACTGATTCCTTGTGTTGGGTGTGTTTAGGTGTCTTAGAGGTCAGGCTAGTTCTGGTGTAGGTGTTCTTGGCTTTGTAATGAGCTCACCAACTTAGCAATTAGCCTTCCCCAACTCCTTAATGGCCTGATAAACCCAACTCTGTTGGCTTGGTTGTGTAAGCCTGTTAGTTCCCTTATTCCTTGGAGAATCATGCCTAGCTCGAGGGTGGCAGCGTTGCTGAGAGATTAAGGAGCACGCTGGCCTATGGTTGGGTGGAACGTTGCAGCGACGTAGCTGGTTGCGGAGCAAAGTTTTCATAAGATAAGTAATCTCGCCCATTTTTACTTCTGCAACCATGTTTACTGTTAATGATATGAAAATGATGAACATGTTAAAATGCATGCATGTATGAATGCTATTGGTTTCCGCTGTGTATGATAATTAATTGCATATGTGCATGTTTTACTTCAATGTATTTCTGTTCAGCATTCTGTTTCTGCAAATTTTATGCATGTACATGTTCATGGGGCTCTCAGCCCGGGTGTTCAAAGCTTGTAGTCGCGTCCTCCTTGCCGGTCGGAGGCATGGGGACGTGACATCAGGCAGATAAATACTCCTAAGACAACCCAATATCATCAACCTCTAACACATAAAGGTAAGGAGCCAATGAACATCCTTGTCTAATAGACCTGTGAAGATGTATGCGGGGAGACAAAACATTATTCACTAAAACAAAAACAAATGAACAATAAAATAGAGTGCTAATCATATTAACACATCGCTTCCAAAGCCAAGGTAGGTCAACATGTCGGCAACAAATGTCCAATCAATACGATCATAAGCTTTGTCGAAGTCAATTTTCAAAAAGAGGGCATGTTGATCGGTCTCCTTGGACCACTCCATGGCCTCCCATGCTGACACAACACATCCAAAACAAATCGACATTGCATAAAACCTGGTTGTTCTCGGTGGACAGTTCTTCGGGCCTCCTCTTGGAATCTCAAGGCGAAATCCTTTGCCATAATTTTGTAGGCAAGGCTCAATAAGGTAATTGAGCACCAACCCCCAATAGTATCTCTAGTAGAGTTATTTGGAATAAGATTGATCAGGCCTTGGTTAAGATATTATGAAAGGGCCCTAATAGAAAAAACCTCCTACAGTACAAGGTTACAAAAATAATCTCCTAGGGTATCCCACATCACCTTGTAAAACTCATAAGTTAAGCCATCGATATCCGAAGAACTTCCATTCTGTATGGATGAGAGGGAAACAAAGAGTTCCTCTTTTGTGAAAGCCCCATCCAACTTGTCTCAGTTTCTAAGCGATACCTTATGTGGAACCACTCTATAACATGCATCCCTTGTAGCCAAACCGATTCCAACAAAGGGAAAGCAAATAAAATATTTTGAAAATGAGCACCAAACATACTTCAGATCTTAGCTGGGTTCTTCTCAGGAATCCCATCTGTGCGACATAGATCCATAACCATGTCCGCTACCACTTTCTTCTTCTGGAAGTTGAAGAAGAACTTGGACCCATCATCACCCTCCTAAACCCAATGTAATCTAGAACGGACCCGAGGCCCTATAACAATATACTCCTCCTCTTTATGCACCATCATCTCACCCTGAGTTGCATACTCATTAAGGGAAAAGTTATGTAAGTCTTCCTCCAGGAGAATACATACCTCCTCTACTTACCTTCGGGCCTCTTGAAACCTCTTGTGCTTCCATGTGATCATACAACCCCACCCCCTCATGAACTTCATAGAACGATGAATAGTTGCTTCTTGCCACAAAATGCAACCACTGTCCCCCTGAGGCCAAGGAACAAGCTTCCAAACACTATGTACTAGAGCACAAAAATCTGGAGACTCCAAATGGAATACATTAAGCTTGAACAAAGCCGAGGGTTTGAAGTCCTCCACATGCCCTACCAAAATAGAGGTCATAATGGGTAGGTGATCCTAATTCCATTTTTTTGTTATAGAAATGCATGTGTTTTTTGCATGCTTGAATGATTGTGCTTAATTAAGAACGTTAGAATATGTTGCAATTAGGAATTCTTGTTATTACATGCTTGTATATTCAATTGCATTTTATTTTATTCAATTACGGGACTCCATTGGAGATATTTGTTTCCTAGGATTATGATGAAATGGTCTCTTGAGAGCCATAAATTTAACTTGTGGTTGTGTGTGGCTACCTACCTCATGGTTGGGTTGTTATCCCCTTGAACCCCTCAATCTTCCCATAGAATTCAAAAACCACATAAAAATCTATATAAAGCTAACAATGGAAAATATGTAATGCACTTATGTTGTAATTAATTTGATTGTCACATGGAAGCTCAAAACGTCATAGCAAAATATCTATGATCATGATGTTGATGTTGTTATCTAATATAAATGTTTTTGCACACAATTCTTGCAATTCAATCTGGTTATTAAAATCTATAGTGGAGTTGGAAATATATGCTAGCGTAGATCCAAATCCTAGGCTCTATCAAGCACCAAGATGGATCAAATCTCTCGAGGTGCAAACCTCTTCTTAGGTATCCATTTTATGTTTCAAACCAAAAGACACATTTTTTTATTTAAGGTTCACATATAATATTTTTATTATTAATATTTAATATTATTTATGGCCGACATATAATACTTTTTATTATTTTTATTTTGGTAGGAATGAACATTGCATCATTTCCCCACACATGGTTTTAAAACCATATGCAAGGCCCTCCTACAACCATGGTTTGTTTAGGAGGCCTTGCACATGGTCTTAAAACCATTTGCCCATCCCTCCTAAACCATGTACAATAAAACCATGGGTTTTTTAGGAGGCTTGCACAAGGTTTAAAAACCATGTGCAAAGCCTCCTAAACCATGTACAATAAAACCATGGGTTGTTTAAAACCATGTGCAAGGCCAATATTTTTTTGTGATAATTCAATTGTGTTTTTTTCTTGACCCACATATTTTTTTTACGGATATATAAATTTTTACGTTTTTATTGTTTTGTTAGGTGGGTAGATTACATCTTCCCCATATTAGATTGTTTTTGTGGCAGACATTTATTTTGCCCTGTTAGAAAAATTATTTTTTATTAATAAAAATAACGTTGCGAAAGTGATATTATTTTTTACTTTGTGTTACAAAATCTCTCCCATAATATTCACTATCACTATTATTTTTTTCCAACATGTTACAAACGTTACATCACGTTACAAGATCTTTCCCATAATATTCACTATCAATATTATTTTTTGCCAACATGTTACAAACGTTACTAAGTTACATCACGTTACAAGATCTCTCCCATAATATTCAATATCACTATTATTTTTTGCCGACATGTTACAAACGTTAATAACGTTACATCACGTTACAAGATCTCCCCCATACTGGGCTGTAGAGAGCCTCTCGGCGCAATTAAGAATTGATCTTCTCGAGCTCATGACTCTTGACTCCAACATCATAATTTAGTAAGATTATAGTTATTAGAAAGCTCTTTCAGAGAGGAAGGGCACTTTGGATTCAATTCTTGCAAAGAATAATTTTATTTATCGGCCCAGTAATTGAAATAATAGAGCCTTCAGTCTTCACTAGTAGGAAAACATGTATAAATCACCATGAGACCAAAAAAGTTGGTCACCATGTGAAATAACTGAGTAAACCACTCAAAAAATTGTTCACCACAATGTTTTTAAGTGAAATAGGACCAAATTTGAGCAATTTTAAGTAATCACAACTAAAAAGGACTAAAATAAATGATTAATTTAGTCATGGGATAAAAAATATGAGTAGATAATCTAAGTTAATAATTATATAAGGTATTATAATAAATAAATATTTCCTTATAAGTCACACACAAATTAAGAGTGTTTATATATAATATAATACATGTTTATACATGTTTGCAAATATTTCAATATTGTAATTGTAATTGTAATAGACTTAATTAATTTGTTATAATGAGTAATTAATTTAGTTTTCAATGACTAAGGCTGTCCGCAACATCAATATTTATGAAATTGTAATAAAATTATTACAATTTTGTAAATTTTAACGTTGCAGATGAATTCAGAGACCCCCTTAGAAGGACCTCTAAATTCATCTGCAACATTAAAATTTACAAATCTAAATCCATTTATAACATTAAAATTTACAAAATTGTAATAATTCGATGAATAACGGAAGTTATGTCTAGTTTGAAACAATAATTCCCTTGCCTTTTTCAAAAACTATCTTCGTTAAATTGACAAACTTAAATTTCTCTTTAATTTTTCACATGGCATTTTATCTTTTGGATATCCCAATATATTCAATAAGCATATTGCCATTTTGAAAGCATTATAGTGCATAATACCATATATATCTCCCAAACGCTTTCCTTGTTGAGTCAAAATTGGTTTCCATGCTCTGCACCCCGTAGAAGCATTTGGTAGAACCCAAGCATTTTTTTGCATGGTAATTAATCATGGGTGGTCTTCTTGTTGGAAGGAGACCAACTCACCTACGTGTCTTACATCCTAGATGTCCTCTACATGGTTGAGTTGAAATACTTAAGCACCTTGTTTTTGGATCTATTTTTTTTCCATGTTTGCCAGGGAATGTTTCTATCCTCCATATTGTGGAAAATATTTTGTTAGGGGCTAGAATTCATTGGGATGTCGAGCTTCGAGCTTCATGGCAACTAATAAGAGTGGAAATTATCTTTTTTAAATGTGAGTAAAGAAATGGTGCCTTATCTAATCATGCAACCTGGTAGATTTTTTTCTTAGTAAGACAACTACATGTTATATGTGGGATCTTGTACTTTAAATTTCTAATACAAGTTAAAACTATGGAGATGTGGTCCACCTACATCAATTTATGTTGGCTTCATGTCAACTTACCCAAATTCGAATTTAATCTTTTCAAACTGATTTTAACTTTTAATTTTTTAAATTTTAATGTGATAATTTAATGTTTTAAAGATCATCTTTTTTATGCTTTTAATTTTTTAATTATTAATATTATTTTAATAATATAAACTTTTCATTTTTTTAATATAATTTTAATGTTTCAAATTTTTAATTTTTTTAATTTAAAACATTAAAATGAATTTCAATTTTAACTTTTAGTTTTATATATAAATATTTAAAAGTAAAAGTTATAATTAATATAAGTAAAAAATATGTGTCCATGCTTATCTCTTAAATTGGTACTTAAATCTATTATCAAAACTCAATTTTGAAAAAAGTTGACAAAAATGCATATTTTCAACTTTGGTTTGACCAACCTTGAAGGAGGGCCAAAATAGCTCCAAATCTCATTAAAATAAGTTTCCATGCTTATCTCTCAAATGGGTACCTAAATCTACTTTAAAATTTCAATTTCGAGATAGTCGACTTAAGTGCATATTTTCAACCTTGGTTTGAGCAACCTAGAATGAGGGCCAAAATAACTCCAAATCTCATAAAAATAGGTATCCATTCTGATCTCTCAAATGGGTACCTAAATCTAATTTCAAAACTCAACTCTAAGAAAGTCGACAAAAGAACATATTTTCAACCTTGGTTTGACCAAAACCTTGAATGAGGGCCAAAATAACTCCAAATCTCATAAAAATAGGTGTCCATGCTTATCTCTCAAATGGGTATCTAAATGTACTTTAAAATTTCAATTCTGAGAAAGTCGACAAAAGTGCATATTTTCAATAATGGTTTGACCAACCTTGAATGAGGGCCAAAATAGCTCCAAATCTAATAAAAATAAGTGTCAATGCTTATCTCTCAAATGGGTATCTAAATCCACTTTCAAAACTCAATTCAAAGAAAGTCGACAAAAGTGCATATGTTCAACCTTGGTTTGACTGGTTTGACTAACATTGAACGAATGCCAAAATAACTCCAAATCTCATAAAAATAGGTGTCTATGCTTCTCTCTCAAATGAGTACCTAAATCCACTTTAAAAACTCAATTCCGAAAAAAGTTGACAAAACTGCATCTTTTCAACATTGGTTTGATTAACCTTGAACCAGGGTCAAAATAACTCCAAATCTCATAAAAATAGGTGTCCATGCTTATGTCTCAAATGTCAAGAAAGTCAAGAAGAGTGCATCTTTTCAACCTTGAATGCGGGCCAAAATAACTCCAAATCTCATAAAAATAGGTATCCATGTTTATTTCTCAAATGAGCATCTAAATCTACTTTAAAAATTCAATTCCGAGAAAGTCGACAAAAGTGCATATTTTCAACCTTTGTTTGACCAACATTAAACAAGGGCCAAAATAGATCCAAATCTCATAAAAATAGGTTTCTATGCTTAGCTCTCAAATGTATACCTAAATACACTTTCAAAACTCAATTCTGAGAAAGTCGATAAATGTGCATATTTTCAAACTTGGTTTGGCCATCCTTGCACAAGGGCCAAAATAGCTCCAAAACTCATAACCATGCTTATCTCTCAAATGCGTACCTAAATCCACTTTCAAAATTCAATTTCGAGAAAGAACAAAAGTGCATCTTTTCAACCTTGGTTTTACCAACCTTAAACAAGCGCCAAAATATCTCCAAATCTTATAAAAATAGGTGTCCATAGTTATTTCTCAAATGGGTATTTAAATCTAATATAAAATTTCAATTCCGAGAAAGTTGGCAAAGTGCATATTTTCAACCTTGGTTTCACCAACCTTGAACGAGGGCCATAATAACTCCAATTCTCATAAAAAATAGGTGTCCATGCTTACCTCTCAAATGGGTATCAAAATCCGTTTTCAAAACTCAATTTCGAGAAAGTCGACAAAAGTGGATATTTTCAACCTTTGATTTACAAACCTTGAATGAGGGCCAAAATAGCTCCAAATCTCATAAAAATAGGTGTCCATGCTTATCTTTTAAATGCATACCTAAATCCACTTTCAAAACTCAATTCCAAGAAAGTCGCAAAAGTGCATCTTTTCAACCTTGGTTTGACCAAACTTGAACGAGGGCCAAAATAACTCAAAATCTCATAAAAATAGGCGTCCATACTTATCCCTCAAATGAGTATCTAAATCTACTTTAAAGTGGTCAAAAGTGCATATTTTCAAGCTTGGTTTGACCAACCTTGAATGAAGGCCAAAATAATTCCAAATCTCATAAAAATAGGTGTGCATGCTTATCTCTCAGATGGGTACTTACATCTACTTTCAAAACTCAATTATGAGAAAATCGATAAAAACACATATTTTAAACCTTGGTTTCACCAACCTTGAACGAGGGCCAAAACAACTCCAAATTTCATAAAAATAGTTGTCCATGCTTATCTCTCAAATGGTTACCTAAATTCGCTTTCAAAACTCAATCCTAGAAAGTCGACAAAAGTAAATATTTTACACCTTGGATTGAAGAACCTTGAACGGGGCTAAAATAACTCCAAATCTCATAAAAATAGTTGTCCATGCTTATCGATGAAATGGGTATCTAAATATACTTTAAAATTTCAATTCCGAGAAAGTTGACAAAAGTGCATATTTTCAACCTTGTTTTGACCAACCTTGACCAAGGGCTAAACTATCTCCAAATATTATAAAATAGGTTTTCATGTTTATCTCTCAAATGGGTACGTAAATCCACTTTAAAAAATCAATTTCGAAAAAGTTGGCAAAAGTGCATATATTCAACCTTGGTTTGACCAACCTTGAACGAGGGCCAAAATAGCTCCAAATCTCATAAAAATAAGTGCCCATTCTTATCTCTCAAATGGGTACCTAAGTCCACTTTCAAAACTTAATTTCAAGAAAGTCGAAAAAAGTGCATCTTTTCAACTTTGGTTTCACCAACCTTGAACAAGGGCCAAAATAGCTCAAAATTTTATAAACAGGTGTCCACGCTTACCTCTCAAATGTTTATCAAAATCTACTTTAAAATTTCAATTCCGAGAAAGTCGACAAAAGTGCATATTTTCGACCTTGGTTTCACCAACCTTGAACGATGACCAAAATAGCCCCAAATCTCATAAAAATATGTGTCCATGCTTATCTCTCAAATGGGTACCTAAATCCACTTTCAAAATTCAGTTCCGAGAAAGATGACAAAAGTTCATATTTTCAAGCTTGGTTTGACCAAGCTTGAACGAGGGCTAAAATAGCTCCAAATATCACAAAAATAGGTTTCCATCGTTATATCTCAAATGAGTATCTCAATCTGCTTTAAAATTTTAATTTCGAAAAAGTTTACAAAAGTGCATATTTTCAACCTTGGTTTTACCAACCTTGAACGAGGGCCAAAATATCTAAAAATCCCATAAAAATAGATATCCATGTTTATCTCTAAAATGGGTCCCTAATTCAACTTTCAAAACTCAATTCAGAGAAAGTCGACAAAAGTTCATATTTTCACCCTTGCTTTGACCAACCTTGAATGAGGGCCAAAATAGCTCCAAATCTCATAAAAACAGGTGTCCATGCTCATCTCTCAAAATGGTACCTAAATCCACTTTCAAAGCTCAACTACGAGAAACTCGAAAAAAGTGCATCTTTTCAACCTTGGTTTGACGAATCTTGAACGAAGGGAAAAACAACTACAAATCTCATAAAAATAGGTGTCCATGCTTATCTCTCAAATTGCTACCTAAATCCACTTTAAAATTTAGATTATGAGAAAATCGACAAAAGTGGATATTTTGAACTTTTGTTTTACCAACCTTGAATGAAGGTCAAAATAGCTCCAAATCTCATAAAAAGAAGTGTCCATGCTTATCTCTCAAATGGGTACCTAAATCCACTTTCAAAAACTCAATTACGAGAAAGTCGATAAAAGTGCATACCAACCTTGAACGAGTACCAAAATTGCTCCAAATCTCATAAAAATAGGTGTCCATGCTTATCTCTCAAATGAGTATCTAAATCCACTTTTAGAACTCAATTCCGAGAAAGACGACAACAATGCATATTTTCAACCTTGGTTTGACCAACCTTGAACAAGGGCCAAATTAACTCCAAATCTCATAAAAATAGGTGTCCATGTTATCTCTCAAATGGGTACCTAAGTCGCTTTCAAATTTCAATTCTGAGAAAGTCGAAAGACGTGGATATTTTCAACATTGGTTTGACCAACCTTGAATGCGGCCCAAAATAGCCCCAAATCTTATAAAAATAGGTGTCCATTTTTATCTCTCAAATGGGTACCTAAATCTGCTTTCAAAACTCAGTCCCGAGAAAGTCGACAAAAGTGCATATTTTCAACTTTGGTTTGACCAACCTTGAACGATGACCAAATACCACCAAATATCATTAAAATATGTATCAACGATTATCTCTCAAATTGGTACCTAAATCCGCTTTCAAAAAACAATTCAGAGAAAGTCAACAAAAGTGCATATTTTCAACCTTGGTTTTACCAACCTTGAACGAGGGCCAAAATAACTCCAAATCTCATAAAAATAAATGTCTATGCTTATCTCTCAAATTGGTACCTAAATCCACTTTCAAAACTAAATTATGAAAAACTCGACAAAATTACATTTTTTTAACCTTGGTTTGACCAACCTTGAATTATGGCCAAAATAACTCAAAATCTCATAAAAAAAGTATCCATGCTTATCGCTCAAATGGGTCTCTAAATCACTTTAAAATTTCAATTCCGGGACAGTAAAAAAATGCACATTTTCAACTTTGGTTTGACGAAGCTTGAACGCGGGCCAAAATAGCTCCAAATCTCAAAAAAATAGGTGTCGATACATATCTCTCAAATGGGTACCTAAATCCATGTTCAAAACTCAATTCCTAGAAAGTTGACAAAAGTGCATATTTTCAACCTTGATTTGACCAACCTTGAACGAGGGCCAAAATACCTCAAAATCTTATAAAAATAGGTGTACATTCTTATCTCTCAAATGGGTACCTAAATCCATTTTTCAAACTTAACTCCGAGAAAGCCGAGAAAAGTGCATCTTTTCAACCTTGGTTTGGCCAAACCTTGAACGAAGACCACAATAGCTCTAAATATCATAAAAATAGGTGTCCATGCTTATCTCTAAAATGGGAATCTAAATCTACTTTAAAACTTCAATTTTGAGAAAGTCAACACAAGTGAATATTTTCAAAGTTGGTTTGACCAACCTTGAACGAGCGCCAAAATAACTCCAAAGCTCATAAAAATTCTTGTCCATGCTTATCTCTCAAATGGGTACCTAAAGCTGCTTTCTAAACTCAATTTTGAGAAAATCGACAAAAGTGCATATTTAAACCTCGGTTAGACAAACCTTGAATGAGGGCTAAAATAACACAAAATATCATAAAAATAGGTGTCCATGCTTATCTCTCAAATGGGTACCTAAATCCACTTTCAAAATTCAATTTCGAGAAAGTCGACAAAAGTGCATATTTTCAACCTTAGTTTGACAAACCTTGAACAAAGGCCAAAATAGCTCTAAATATCATAAAAATAGTTGTCCATGCTTATCTCTCAAATGGGTACCTAAATCTAATTTGAAAACTTAATTCGGAGAAAGTCGACAAAAGTGCATCTTTTGAACCTTGGTTTGCCCAACCTTGAACGAGGGCCAAAACAGATGCAAATAGCATAAAAATTTGTGTCCATACTTATCTCTCAAATGGGTATCTAATTCTATTTTAAAATTTCAATTCTGAGAAAGTCAATAAAAGTGCATATTTTCAACCTTGGTGTGACCAACCTTGAATAAGGGCTAAAATAACTCCAAATCTCATAAAAATAGGTGTCCATGTTCATCTCTCAAATGGGTACCTAAATCCGATTTCAAAACTCAATTATGAAAAAATCGACAAAAGTGCATATTTTCAACCTTTGTTTGACCAACCTTAAATCAGGGAAAATAGCTTAAAATCTCATAAAAATAGGTTTCCATCATTATTTCTCCAATGGGTACCTAAATCCAGTTTAAAAACTCCGTTCCGAGAAAGCTGACAAAAGTGCATCTCTTCAACCTTGGTTTGACCAACCTTGAATGAGGGCCAAAATATCTCCAAATCTCATAAAAATAAGTGTCCATGCTTATTTCTAAAATAGGTACTTAAATAAACTTTAAAATTTCAATTACGAGAAAATCGACAAAAGTGGATATTTTCAACCTCGAGCGAGGGCCAAAATAGCTCCAAATATCATAAAAATAGGTGTCCATGCTTATTTCTCAAATGGGTACCTAAATCCACTTCCAAATTTCAATTCCGAGAAAGTCGACAAAAGTTCATTTTTTCAACTTTGGTTTGATTAACCTTGAACGATGACCAAAATAGCTCCAAATCTTATAAAAATAGGTGTCCATGTTTATCTCTCAAATGGGTACCTAAATCCACTTTCAAAACTCAATTCCGAGAAAGTCGACAAAAGTGCGTCTTTTCAACCTTGGTTTGACCAACCTTGAACGAGGAACAAAATAACTCAAAAAGTTATAAACATGGGTGTCCATGCTTATCTCTCAAATGGGTATCTAAATCTACTTTAAAATATCAATTTCGAGAAAGTCTACAAAAGTGTATATTTTCGACCTTGGTTTGACCAACCTTGAACGAGGACTAAAATAACTCCAAATCTCATAAAAATAGGTGTCCATGTTTATCTCTCAAATGGGTACCTAAATCTGCTTTCAAAAATCAATTCCGAGAAAGTAAAAAAAGTGCAAATTTTCAACCTTGGTTTGCCTAACCTTAAGCGGGGGAAAGTAACTCCAAATGTCATGAAAATAGGTGTCCATGCTTATCTATCAAAATAGTACCGAAATCCACTTTCAAAACTCAATTCTGATAAAGTCAACAAAAGTGCATATTTTCAAACTTGGTTTGACTAACCTTGAATGAGGGCGAAAATAGCTCCAAATCTCATAAAAATAGGTGTCCATGCTTATCTCTAAAATGGGTACCTAAATCCACTATAAAATTTCAATTCCGAGAAAGTTGACAAAAGTGGATACTTTCAACCTTGGTTTGGCCAACCTTGAACGATGGAAAAAATAGCTCCAAATCTCATAAAAATAGGTGTCCATGCTTATCTCTCAAATGGGTACCTAAATCCGCTTTCAAATTTCAATTCCGATAAAGTCAACAAAAGTGCATATTTTCAACCTTGGTTTGATCAAACTTGAATGAGGGCCAAAATATCTCCAAATCTCATAAAAATAGTTGTCCATGCTTATCTCTAAGATGGGTACCTAAATCCACTTTCAAAACTCAATTCCTAGAAAGTTGAAAAAGGGAATCTTTTCAACCTTGGTTTGACCAACCTTCAATGCGGGCCAAAATAGCTCCAAATGTCTTAAACATAGGTGTCCATGCTTATCTCTCAAATGAGTATCTAAATCTACTTTAAAATTTCAAATCAGAGAAAGTCGACAAACGTGCATATTTTCAACCTTGGTTTGAAGAACCTTGAACAAGGGCCAAAATAGTTCCAAATATCATAAAAATAGGTGTCCATGTTTATCTATTAAATGGGTACCTAAATCCACTCTCAAAATTCAATTCTGAGAAAGTCGACAAAAGTGCATATTTTCAATCTTGGTTTGACCAACCTTGAACGAGGACCAAAATAGCTCAAATGTCATAAAAGTAGGTATCCATGCTTTTCTCTCAAATGTGTACCTAAATCCACTCTCAAACCTCAATTCCAAGAAAGTCGACAAAAGTGCATCTTTTAAACGTTGGTTTGACCAACCTTGAATGAGGGCCAAAATAGCTCCAAATCTCATAGAAATAGATGTCCATGCTTATCTCTCAAATGGGTATCTAACCCTACTTTAATATTTCAATTCTAATAAAGTCGACAAAAGTGCATATTTTTAACCTTGGTTTGACCAACTTTGAATGAGGGCCAAATTAAATTCAAATCTGATAAAAATAGGTGTCCATGTTTAACTCTCAAATTGTACTAAATCTGCTTTCAAAATTCAATTTCGAGAAAGTCGACGAAAGTGCATATTTTCAAACTTGGTTTGACCAAACTTGAACGAGGGCCAAAATAGCTCCAAATCTCATAAAAATAGTTCTCAATGCTTATCTCTCAAATGGATATCTAAATCCACCTTCAAAACTCAATTTTGAGAAAGTAGACAAAAATGCATGTTTTCAACCTTGGTTCGACTAACCTTGAATGCAGGGAAAAATAACTCCAAATAATAAAAATAGGTGTCCTTGCTTATCTCTCAAATGGGTATCTAAATATACTTTAAAATTTCAATTCTGAGAAAGTCGACAAAAGTGCATATTTTCTTGTTAAGTTTGACCAACCTTGAACGAGGGATAAAATAGCTCGAAATCTCATAAAAATAGGTGTCCATGCTTATCTATCAAATGAATACCTAAATCTGCTTTCAAAAATCAATTCCGAGAAAGTCGACATAAGTGCATATTTTCAATCTTGGTTTGACCAACCTTGAATGAGGGAAAAATCGCTCCAAATCTCATAAAAATAGGTGTCTATGCTTATCTCTCAAAAGGGTACCTAAATCCACTTTGAAATTTCAATTCCGTGAAAATCGACAAAAGTGCATATTTAAAACCTTGGTTCGACCAACTTTGAATGATGACCAAAATAGCTCCAAATATCATAAAAATACGTGTCCATGCTTATCTCTCAAATGGGTACCTAAATCTACTTTCAAAATCAATTCCAAGAAAGTCGACAAAAGTGCATATTTTCAACCTTGGTTTGACCAACCTTGAACGAGGGCCAAAATAGCACAACATCTCATAAAAACAGATGTCCATGCTTATCTCTCAAATGGGTATCTAAATCTACTTTGAAATTTCAATTCTGAGAAATTCGACAAAAGTGCATATTTTCAAATTTGGTTTGACCAACCTTGAACAAGAGACGAAATAGCTCCGAATCTTGTAAAAATAGGTGTCCATGCTTATCTCTCATATAGGTACCTAAATTCGCTTTCAAAACTCAATTCCAGGAAAGTCGACAAAAGAGCATATTTTCAACCTTGGTTTGACCAACCTTGAACTAGAGAAAAATAGCTCCAAATCTCATAAAAATAGGTGTCCATGCTCATCTCTCGAATGGGTACTTAAATCCACTTTCAAAACTCAATTTCGAGAAAGTGGACAAAAGTGCATCTTTTCAACCATGGTTTGACCGACCTTGAACGAGGGCCAAAATAGCTTCAAATCTCATAAAAATAGGTGTCAATGGTTTTCTCTCAAATGGGTATACCTAAATCCAGGTTAAAATTTCAATTCCGAGATAGTCGACAAAAGTGGATATTTTCACCCTTGGTTTTGCTAACATTGAACGTAGAGGAAAATAACTCCAAATCTCATAAAAATAGGTGTCCATGCTTATCTCTAAAATGGGTACCCAAATCCACTTTCAAATTTCAATTCCTCGAAAGTCGACAAAAGTGCATATTTTCAACCTTGGTTTGACCAACCTTTAACATGGACCAAAATAGCTCCAAATATCATAAAAATAGGTGTCCATGCTTATCTCTCAAATGGGTGCCTAAATCAACTTTCAAAACTCAATTCCGAGAAACTCGACAAAAGCGCATCTTTTCAAGCTTGGTTTGACCAACCTTGAACGATGAAAAAAATATCGGCAAAAGTCATAAAATAGGTCTCCATGGTTATCTCTCAATCGGGTATCTAAATGTACTTTAACATTTCAATTTCGAGAAAGTAGACAAAAGTGCATATTTTCAACTTTGGTTTGATCAACCTTGAATAAGGGCCAAAATAGCTCCAAATGTCATAAAAATAGGTGTCCATGCTTATCTATTAAATGGGTACCTAAATCCACTTTCAAAACTCAACTCCGAGAAAGTCGACAAAAGTGCATATTTTCAACCTTGGTTTGACTAACCTTGAACGAGGGCCAAAATAGTTCCAAATCTCATAAAAATAGGTGTCCATGCTTATCTCTCAAATGGGTACCTCAATCCACTTTCAAAACTGAAGTTCGAAAAAGTCGACAAAAGTGTATATTTTCAACCTTGGTTTGACCAACCTTGAACAAGGGTCCAAATAACTCCAATATCATAAAAATATTTGTTGTCCACGCTTATCTCTCAAATGGGTATGTAAATCTACTTTTAAATTTCAATTCCGAGAAAGTCGACAAAAGTGCATATTTTCAATCTTGAACGAGTGCTAAAATAACTCCAAAGCTCATAAAAATAGGTGTCCACACTTCTCTTTTAAATGGGTACCTAAATCCACTTTCAAATTTCAATTACGAGAAAATCGACAAAATGGTGTATTTTCAACCTTGGTTTGACCAACGTTGAACTAAGGCCAAAATAACTCCAAATCTTATAAAAATAGGTGTCCATGCTTATCTCTGAAATGAGTACCTAAATCCACTTTGAAGACTCAAATCCGAGAAAGTAGACAAAAGTGCATCTTTTCAACCTTGGTTTGACCAACCTTGAACGAGGTCCAAATTAGCTGCAAATCTCATAAAAATAGGTGCCCATGCTTATCTCTCAAATGAGTATCTAAATATATTTTAAAATTTCATTTATAAGAAAGTCGACAAAAGTGCATATTTTCAACCTTGGTTTGACCAACCTTGAATGATGGAAAAAATAGCTTCAAATCTCATAAAAATAGGTGTCCATACTTATCTCTCAAATGGGTACCTAAATCTACTTTCAAAACTCAATTCCAAGAAAGCCAACAAAAGTGTATATTTTCAACGTTGGTTTGACCAGCCTTGGACGAGGGTCAAAATAGCTCCAAATCTCATAGAAATAATTGTCCATGCTTATCTCTCAAATGGATACCTAACACTA
Organism: Pseudotsuga menziesii; assembly: GCA_001517045.1. NCBI lineage: Eukaryota > Viridiplantae > Streptophyta > Pinopsida > Pinales > Pinaceae > Pseudotsuga > Pseudotsuga menziesii. Next base: position 604,257 of record LPNX011048974.1, read on the forward strand.
CTTTCGAAACTCAATTCCTAGAAAGTCGATAAAATTACATCTTTTCAACCTTGGTTTGACTAACCTTAAACACAACCAAAACAACTCCAAATCTCATACAAATAGGTGCCCATGCTTATCTTTCAAATGGGTATCTAAATCTACTTTAAGATTTTAATTTCGATAAAGGCGCCAAAAGTTCATATTTTAAACATTGGTTTGACCATAATTGAACGAGGGCCAAAATAACTCCAAATCTCATCAAAACAGGTGTTTATGCTTATCTCTCAAATGGGTACCTAAATCCACTTTAAAAACTCAATTCCGAGAAAGTAAACAAAAGTGCATATTTTCAATCTTGGTTTGACCTACCTTGAACGAGGAACACAATAGCTCCAAATCTCATAAAAATAGGTGTCCATGTTTATCTCTCAAATGGGTATCTAAATCTACTTTAAAATTTCAATTCAGAGAAAATCGTGACAAGTGCATATTTTCAACCTTGGTTTCACCAATCTTGAACGATGGCCAAAATAACTTCAAATATCATAAAATTAGGTGTCGATGTTTATCTCTCAAATGGTTACTTAAATGCACTTTCAAAACTCAATTCCGAGAAAGTGAACAAGTACATATTTTCAACCTTGGCTTGACCAACCTTGAACGATGACTAGAATAGCTCCAAATCTCATAAAAATATGTGTCCATGCTTATCTCTCAAATGGGTACCTAAATCAACTTTCAAAACTCAATTCCAAGAAAGTTGACAAAAGTGCATATTTTCAACCTTGGTTTGACCAACCTTGAATGAGGGCCAAAATATTTCTAAATCTTATAAAAATAGGTGTCTGTGCTTCTCTCTCAAATGGGTACTTAAATCAAGTTTCAAAACGCAATTCCAAAAAGTTGACAAAATGCATATTTTCAACCTTCCTTTTACCAACCTTCAACAATGGACAAAATTTCCCCAAATCTCATAAAAATAGGTGTCCATGCTTATCTCTCAAATGGGTACCTCAATCCACTTTCAAGACTCAATTCCGAGAAAGTCAACAAAAGTGCATCTTTTTAACCTTGTTTGACCAACCTTGAACAAGGGATAAAATAGCTTAAAAAATCTCATAAAAATAGGTGTCCATGCTTATCTCTGAAATGAGTATCTAAATCTACTTGAAAATTTCAATTATGAGAAAGTCGACAAAAGTGCATATTTTCAACCTTGGTTTGACCAACCTTGAACGAGGGCCAAAATAGCTCCAAATCTCATAAAAATAATTTTCCATGCTTATATCTCAAATGGGTACCTAAATCCACTTTCAAAACGCAATTATGAGAAAGTTGAGAAAAGTGCATATTTTTAACCTTGGTTTGACCAACCTTGAATGAGGGCCAAAATAGCTCCAAATCTCATAAAAATAGGTCTCCATGGTTATCTCTCAAATTTGTACCTAAATTAACTTTCAAAACTCAATTTCGAGAAAGTCGAAAAAGTGCATCTTTTCAACCTTGGTTTGACCAACCTTGAACGATGGCTAAAATAGCTCCAAATCTCATAAGAATAGGTGTCAATACTTATCTCTCAAATGTGTATCTAAATTTATTTTAAAATTTCAATTCCAATAAAGCTGACAAAAGTGCATATTTTCAATCTTGGTTTGACTAACCTTGAACGCGTACCAACATAGCTCCAAATCTCATAAAAATAAGTGTCCATGCTTATCTCTCAAATAAGATCCTAAATTCATTTTCAAAACTCAATTCCGAGAAAGTCGAAAAAGTGCATATTTTCAACCTCGGTTTCACCAACCTTGTATGAGGGCCAAAATAACTACAAATCTCATAAAAATTGGTGTCCATTCTTATCTCTCAACTGGGTACCTAAATCCACTTTACAAACTCAATTCCGAGAAAGTCGACAAAGTGCATCTTTTCAACCTTAGTTAGAACAACCTTGAACGAGGGCCAAAATAGCTCAAAATCTCATAAAAATAGGTGTCCATGCTTATCTCTCAAATGGGTGCGTAAATCCACTTTAAAATTTCAATTCCAAGAAAGTCGAAAAAATGGATATTTTCAACTTTAGTTAGACCAACCTTGAACGAGGGTCAAAATAGCTCCAAATCTCATAAAAATAGGTGTCCATGCTCATCTCTCAAATCGATACCTAGATCTAGTTTCAAATTTAAATTTCGAGAAAGTTGACAAAGTGCATATTTTCAACCTTGAATGACATCTAGAATAGCTTCAAATCTCATAAAAATAGGTGTGCATGCTTATCTCTCAAATGGGTACCTAAATCCACTTCAAAACTCAATTTCGTGAAAGTCGAAAAAATGCATCGTTTCAACCTTGGTTTGACCAACCTTGAACGAGGGACAAAATAGCTCCAAATCTTATAAAAATCAGTGTCCATGGTTATCTCTCAAACGGGTATCTAAATATACTTTAAATTTTCAATTCCAAGAAAGTTGACAAAAGTGCATATTTTCAAGCTTGGTTTAACCAAACTTAAACGAGCGCCAAAATAGCTCCAAATCTCATAAAAATAGGTGTTCATGCTTATCTCTTAAATGGGTACCTAAATCCACTTTCAAAACTCTATTCCGAGAAAGTCGACAAAAGTGCATATTTTCAACCTTGGTTTCACAAACCTTGAACGATGGCCAAAATAGCTTCAAATCTCATAAAAATAGGTGTCCATGCTTATCTCTGAAATGTGTATCTAAATCTGCTTGAAAAATTCAATTATGAGAAAGTTGAGAAAAGTGCATATTTTCAACCTTGGTTTGACCGACCTTGAATGAGGGATAAAATAGCTCCAAATCTCATAAAAATAGGTCTCCATCCTTATCTCTCAAATGGGTAACTAAATCCACTTTCAAAACTCAATTCCGAGAAAGTCGACAAAAGTGCATATTTTCAATTTTGGTTTGCCCAACCTTGTACGAGGGAAAAAATAACTCCAAATCTCATAAAAATAGGTTTCCATGCTTATCTCTCAAATGGGCACCCAAATCCACTTTCAAAACTCAATTGCGATAAAGTTGACAAAAGTGCATATTTTCAACCATGGTATGACCAAGGGCCAAAATAACTCAAAATCTCATAAAAATATGTGTACATGCTTATCTTTCAAATGGGTACCTAAATCCACTTTTAAATTTCAATTTTGAGAAAGTCGACTGTGAGAATTTGATCCACGACAGGATCTAGGAGCGCAAGAGACTATGACAAATCGTCTTAGTTGCAAAAAGAAAAAAAACATGAAAGATGAATAATCTTACATACACATGTGACAGAAAGTGGATATTATTGAACTGTCTAACTTCTGGTTGTGTTAAGAACATGTATATATTACATCTAGATCAATTCGCAAGGATTAGGAAGCCAAATCTAAGTGTACATGTGACATGGACAAAATTGACCTCAATCCCCCCTAGGTGGACCAAACAAGCTACAACTCAGGCCAAATGATCACAAACCATGGTGTGGACGTATATTAAGTGTGTTGGGGAAATGATGACTCCAAGGCATGCATGGGTGACCAAGTAGAGGTGTGTGGGAAGCTCTAGGTGATAATAAATGCTCTTAGGAGAGCTAAAATTGATGAAAATACACATAAGCACCCCCTAGTCAAACCCAGATCACCCAAATAAAGGATGTGTTAGGATTATTGATCCTCCCTTGACCGTACTGTCTATTAGATTATTTAGTGTAACTTAAGAACCTTAATTAATTAATTGGGTCCACTAGTACTATTGGGTCCACTTGGCCTAATGGGGACACATGTACCTGTTACTAAAGTGTGGGGAACACTGCTAGAGGTTAACTGCCACTTACTGCATGTGCATACATAAGTTTGGGTGCCTCCTAGACCAATCCCTACATTTTAGGAGCCACTGGGAGTCCTGACACCAACCTCCATTAGTTAGTTGTAGTTGGAACTAGTTAGTCTTAGTTAGCTTCTAGTTACTTTCAATTAGATCACAATCAGTTAGCTAGTGCTAGTTATGCATGGCTAATGCATGGCCGCATGTGGATTAGACGCCTTTTCCCACCTACCACACTTAGTTGCACTAATTTAACTAATTATTACTGATTGTATGAGTTGGTTGGACATCTAGGAGTTGATTTATTGAACTTCGATATTGATTGAGACACCATGATTTAGGTAGTCAGTTAGGTACAGTCAGATCCAGTTGGTAGATTCGAATTGCTCCCTAATGCATTCAAATTATTCCATTATGTAAACTATTGTAACACCAGATTTAATTATTGTGAATGATACTGTAAATTCCTGACCAATACTCATCCATTTCCTGTGTGGTTTATTTTGTTCAGTTTGTATCTTCATTCTCCATTTATTGCAAACATTATTATAACTATCTGCTTGAAGATCTAAATGGAATTCAAATTCTAATATGGTATCAGAGCCTTCTCAGGCAAGTTTCACGTTTGTTTTTCTCTATTGAACATCAGAAGCAGCTGGGTTTCCACAGAAGCCCCTTATGATGATTTGCTAGCTTTGAATTTATTTAGAGCAGCGGAGAGGGCGTGACGGACGCTGAAAATATGTTCATGTCGAGAGGAAAAGCATGATTCTAACATAGTTCGAATGTTTTAGTGTTTTGTAGTGAAAATCTACAGGTGCTACGTAGCTCGTGTGAAGTTTTGTGATCTCTTAGCCGGAAGAATTATGGATTCTCAATCTCCTACTCCTCAGATCCTCACAACTTCCAATTATCTTGATTGGAGGATTGATATGCAGCTGGCCTTGCGCAAACATGGCTACCATAGTATTGTACTTGGAAGGGAGTTCGAGCCCCATCAGCCTGTTGAAAGAAACAAGTTTCTAAACCGCTTAGATGAACAATTAGGTTATCTATGCACTCAAATATCCATAGATCTCCTCTTCTACCTTGAAGGTTTGGAGACTCCAAGAGAAGCCCGGGAGAAGATTGAAGACTTGTTTGGCAAAACAACATGAGCTTCAGGGATACCTTCTGAAGAATGAATTGGTAGCCTTACATCCCACTAGTTTCGAGACTATTGAGCAATTATTTACTAAATTCAAGTCTCTTGCACTTCAATGTAGAAAGTGCGAAATAGAAAGGGAGGATGAGCAAAATGTTCTCGCCATACTCAACAAACTTAGTTCTGAGTATTATGTATTTGTTTCCATATTTAATTCCAAGTGGGATGGCTTCCTCGGTTGGAAAATTCCTTCACTTGATTCCTTTTCTGAGTCCTTAAACAAGGAGCAAGAAAATTTGAATCGAATGGGAGTCATCAAGACCTCCAAAGATCAGGCTCTTCTAGTTACTAACTCTAGCAAAGCGCAAGCCAAAGGGAAATCAAAGAAGAAGGAGCCCAAAGCAGCTGATTCGAAGCCTAAACATAATCAATAGAGTTTTGAAGGAGCCTCCCGCTCTAAGAAAAATAAGAAGTTCAAGTGTCCCTATTGTATGAGGGGTTTTCATTCAGAAGACTCGTGTATGAAGAAGACCATCGATGAGATGAAAGCTCTCTATGTACATAACAATATTTCCCTTCCACAAGTTGCAGAGATTTTTGATGATGAAGAACAGACTGAAGAATATGAGATATGCTTGCATGCAAGCCTCTCTCCGTCGAAGGCTTATTTGATAGATTCTGGAGCATCCAACCACATGGTTGCCTCCAAGAAATCCTTCATCACATTCTCTCTATCAGGAGGACCTAGCAGTCATATGGGATATGACTCTAAAATACCAGATTTTGATAGAGGTTCAGATAAAATCCAACATGATGAGTTCATGCCATCTCCTACAGAAAAGCAAATTGTTAAAGATGAAGAAGAAGCATAATTTTCCCTAAAGTTAATTCGAATTGAAGAAAGTATCCATGGACTGAATTCTTCTCCTGCTGCTCCAGAAATGTATGAGATCTCTGCTATCTCTTCTCCTCACATGGATGATCTAGAAGAAGACATTCAAATCTCTATTTTTGAATAAAAACACTCCTTCCATTCTTTGCAAAAATTCTCCAGTGATTCTTTAAATTTTGTGCATAGTTTACTGGTGACTGTTTTAGAAAAGGAAGAGAAATTTGATTTCTCTATCTCTAATAATGTTGCTGGTGTGCAGATAAGTAATACCATGGATATTATGGAAATAATATCATATTATAGGAGTGATCCATTTACTCTCATTAATCTAGAGCTTCCAGTAAATTCCTACAGGATTGCATGCACCAAAAATCAGAATTTTGAAGAAGGAGAAAATTGTGCATCTACCATCTCAGTGGAGCACAATTTTGGATCTGATTTATATTCTGATATGATAATATGTGGTTCAGGTTTTAAGATTCAAGAGCTTTCAGTATTTCTTATAACTAGTTTCATCAATTTTGGTGTGACAAATCAAGCACCGCAAGTCTCCTTCAATTTTGTTGTTGAGGATTCGATGTTAGTTCTCTCTTATGACTTTGTTGATATCATATTTTGTGATTTAATGGTTATTTATGAAGTTAAATTAGATTATAGAGCTCAATAATTCGCTCTCCATAGTCCCAAGGATTCTCTACCTTTGGGCACATGCTCATCTCCTCACAAAACTAGTAAAGATGAAGATATTCTACATCTTCCTGGACACTTGCTCCTAACACTTGGGGATGATTTTACCACTCATCCTTTGATGTTCAAGGCTGACATATATCAGATTATTGGGTGTTCCTCACATGGTTCGAATTCTCAAGAACTTTTTCTCTGTCATCAGTTGATTTCAACTGCTCTACATGGGTCCCGTTTTCACCGTGCAACTGTTTATAATTCTGATTCAGTTGAGTACATTATTCTTCTTTCAAAGAGGAATATTCCTCCAAACATAAGTATTTTTTTTGGATTCATAGGTTCACCTGCATAGAATAACCAAGATACTGCATTTGCTGCTGCATAGTGTTGCAAATAGCAACAAAAAGTTTCACAAGTTTTTGCAAAATTTGTATTCCTGCTTATTTTGTGGGGGGTTGTTTCCCATGAGGTTTTCCCTTATTTTCTCGATTGTATTAAGCAACATTACTATCTTTTATATTGTATTTGGGTGACCTATGGTCTTTCTACCAGGTCCCACAGTTTTCTAAGTACCATTGGGTCCACTTGGCCATTAGTAACCTTAATTAATTAATTGGGTCCACTAGTACAATTGGGTCCACTTGGCCTAATGGGGCCACATGTACTAGTTACTAGAGCGCGGGGAACACTTCTAGAGGTTAATTTCCACTTATTGCATGTGCACACATAAGTTTGGGCGCCTCCTAGACCAATCCCTACATTTTAGGAGCCATTGGGAGTCCGGACACCAACCTCCATCAGTTAATTGGAGTTGGAACTAGTTAGTCTTAGTTAGATTCCAGTTACTTTCAATTAGATCCCAATCAGTTAGCTAGCGCTAGTTATGCATAGCTAATGCATGGTTGCATATGGAGTAGGCACCTTTTCCCACCTCCCACACTCATTTTCACTGAATTAACTAGTTATTACTGATTGTATGAGTTGGTTGGAAATGTGGGAGTTGATCTATTGAACTCCAATATTGATTGAGATACCATGAGTTAGGTAGTCACATAGGTACAGTCAAATCCAGTTGGTAGATTCGAACTGATCGCTAATGCATTCGAATTCTTCCATTATGTAAACCATTGTAACACTAGATTTAATTATTGTGAATGATATGATAAATTCCCGAGCAATACTCATCCGTTTCCTATGTGGTTTGTTCAGTTTGTATCTTCATTCTCCATTTACTGCAAACATTATTAGAACTATTTGCTTGAATATCTAATTGGAATTCAAATTCTAATAGTAGATGTAGTGCCCCAAGTAATTGAATGAGGGAACACATGTGCTGGGTTGACCAACTATAGCATTGGTGCATGTGTGAAAGGTCTGAAAATAACTAGTTCACCTCCTAGACAAATTCCCTAAGTCTAAACCATAGCAATTTAATGCTAAGAAGAAAATGAAATTGACTAAGGTTATAAACCAACGTACTAAATATTGGATTACTATTCTAACATCAACAAAAGTGGATATTTTCAACTTTGGTTTGACCAACCTTGAACGAGGGCAAAAATAGCACCAAATATCATAACAATAGTTCTCCATGCTGATCTCTCAAATGGGTAACTAAATCCACTTTCAAAAATCAATTCCGAGAAAGTCGACAAAAGTGCATCTTTTCGACGTTGGTTTCACTAAGCTTGAATGAGGGACAAAATAGCTCCAAATCTCATAAAAATAGGTGTCCATGCTTATCACTCAAATGGGTATCTAAATCTACTTTAAAATTTCATTTCCGAGAAATTTGAGAAAAGTGCATCTTTTCAACCTTGGTTTGACCAACCTTGAATGAAGGCAAAAATAGCTCCAAATGTCGTAAAAATAGGTGTCCGTGCTTATCTCTCAAATGGGTATCTAAAACTACTTCAAAATTTCAATTCTGACAAAGTCGACAAAAGTGCATATTTTCAACCTTGGTTTGACCAACCTTGAACAAAGGCCAACATAATTGCAAATCTCATAAAATTAGGTCTCCATGCTTATCTCTCAAATGCGTACCTAAATCCACTTTCAAAACTCAATGTCGAGAAAGTGGGCAGAAGTGCATATTTTCAACCTTGGTTTGACCAACCTTGAACAAGGGCCAAAATAGGTCCAAATATCATAAAAATAGGTGTCCATGCTTATCTCTCAAATGGGTACTTTAATCCACTTTCAAAACTCAATTCCGAGAAAGTCGACAAAAGTGCATCTTTTCAATGTTGGTTTGACGAACCTTGAACGAGGGCCAAAATAACTCCAAATCTTATAAAAATAGATGTCCATGCTTATATATCAAATGGTTATCTAAATCTATTTTAAAATTTTAATTCCGAGAAAGTCAACAAGAGTGCATATTTTCAACCTTAATTTGACAAACCTTGAACGAGGGCCAAAATAACTCCGAATATCATAAAAATAGGTGTCCATGTCTATCTCTCAAATGGGTGCCTAAATCCACTTTCAAAACTTAATTCCAAGAAAGCCGACAAAAGTGTATATTTTTAACCTTGGTTTGACCAACCTTGAACAAGGGTGAAAATAACTCCTAATCTTATAAAAATAGTTGTCCATGCTTATCTATCAAATGGGTACCTAAATCCAGTTTCAAAACTCAATTCTCAGATTGTCAAAAAAAGAGCATCTTTTCAACCTTGGTTTGACCAACCTTGAACGAGGGCTAAAATAGCTCCAAATATTATAAAAATAGGTGTCCATGCTTATCTCTCAAATGGGTATCTAAATCTACTTTAAAATTTCAATTCTCAGAAAGTCGACAAAAGTGCATATTTTCAACCTTGGTTTGGCCAACCTTGAACCAGGGCTAAAATAGCTCCAAATCTTATAAAAATAGGTGTCCATGCTTATCTCTCAAATGGGTACCTAAATATGCTTTAAAAACTCAATTTCGAGAAAGTAAACAAAAGTACATATTTTCAGGCTTGATTTGACCAACCTTAAATAAGGGAAAATAACTCCAAATCTCATTAAAATAGGTGTCCATGCTTATCTCTCAAATGGGTACCTAAATCAATATTCCGAGAAAGTCAACAAAAGTGCATCGTTTCAACCATCATTTGAGTAACCTTGAACGAGGGCCAAAATAGCTCTAAATCTCATAAAAATAGGCATCCATGCTTATCTCTCAAATAGGTACCTACATCCACTTTTAAATTTCATTTTCGATCAAGTTGAAAAAAGTGCATATTTTCAACCTTGGTTTGACCAACGTTGAACGAGGACCAAAATAAATCCAAATCTCATAAAAATAGGTGCCCATGCTTATCTCTCAAATGGGTAACTAAATCCACTTTCAAAGCTCAATTATGAGAAAGTCGACCAAAGTGCATCTTTTCAATCTTGGTTTGACCAACCTTAAATAAGGGTCAAAATAACTTCAAATCTCATAAAAATGGGTGCTGATGCTTATCTCTCAAATGGGTATCTAAATCTACTTTAAAATTTCAATTATGAGAAAGTCGACAAAAGTGGATATTTTCAACCTTGGTTTGACCGACCTTGAACGAGGGCCAAAATAGCTCCAAATCTCATAAAAATAGGTGTTCATGCTTATCCCTCAAATGGGTACATAAATCCACTTTCAAAACTCAATTCCGAGAAAGTCGACAAAAGTGCATATTTTAAACCTTGGTTTGACCAATCTTGAATGAGGGAAAAAATAGCCCCAAGTCTCATAAAAATAGGTTTCCATGCTTATTTCTCAAATGACCTAAATCCACTTTCAAAATTCAATTTCGAGAAAGTCAACAAAAGTGCATATTTTCAAGCTTGGTTTGGCCAAACTTCAACGAGGGCCAAAATAGCTCTGAATCTCATAAAAATAGGTGTCCATAGTTATCTCTCAAATGGGTACCTAAATCAACGTTAAAATCTCAATTATGAGAAAGTTGACAAAAGTGCATATTTTCAACCTTGGTTTTACCAACCTTGAACAACGGCCAAAATAGCTCCAAATCAAATAAAAGTAGGTGTCCATTCTTATGTCTCAAATGGGTACCTAAATGCACTTTCAAAATGCAATTCTGAGAAAGTCGACAAGAGTGCATCTTTTCAACATTGGTTTGACAAACCTTGCACGAGGATCAAAATAGCTCCAAATCTTATCAAAATAGGTGTCCATATTTATCTCTGAAATGGGTACCTAAATCCACTTTCAAATTTCAATTTTGAGAAAGTCGACAAATGTGCATCTTTTCAACCTTGGTTTAACCAACCTTAAACGCGGGCAAAAATTTAGGTGTCCATGCTTATCTCTCAAATGGGTGTCTAAATCTACTTGAAAAAATCAATTCTGAGAAATCTAACAAAAGTGCATATTTTAGACCTCGGTTTGACCTACCTTGAACGATGGCCAAAATAAATCCAAATCTCATAAAAATATGTGTCCATGCTTATCTCTCAAATGGGTACCTAAATCCACTTTCAAAACTCAATTCCGAGAAAGTCGACAAAAGTGCAGATTTTCAACCTTGGTTTCACCAACCTTGAAAGAGGTCCAAAATAGCTCCAAATATCATAAAAATAGGTTCCTATGCTTATCTCTCAAATTGGGTACCTAAATCCACTTTTAAAACTCAATTATGAGAAAGTCGACAAAAGTGGATCTTTTCAACCTTGGTTTGACCAACCTTGAATAAGGGTCAAAATAACTCCAAATCTCATAAAAATATGTGTTCATGCTTATCTCTCAAATGGGTACCTAAATGCACTTTTAAATTTCAATTCTGATAAAGTCAACAAAAGTGGATATTTTCAACCTTAGTCTGACCAACCGTGAACGAGGGCTAAATAGCTCCAAATATCAGAAAATAGGTGTCCATGCTTATCTCTAAAACGGGTACCTAAATCCACTTTCAAATTTCAATTTCGAGTAAGTCGAAAAAAGTGCATCTTTTCGACCTTGGTTGGAGCAACCTTGAACAAGGTCCAAAATAGATCCAAATCTCATAAAAATAGGTGTCCATGCTTATTTCTCAAATGGGTACCTAAATCCGGTTTCAAAACACAATTATGAGAAAGTCGACCAAAGTGCATATTTTCAACCTTCGTTTGACTAAACTTGAACAAGGGCCAAAATAGATCCAAAACTCATAAAAATAGGTGTCCATGCTTATCTCTCAAATGGGTACCTAAATCCGGTTTCAAAACACAATTCCGAGAAAGTCGACAAAAGTGCATATTGTCAACCTTGGTTTGACCAAACTTGAACAAGGGTCAGAATAGATCCAAATCTCATAAAAATAGGTGTCCATGCTTATCTCTCAAATGGGTATCTAAATCCACTTTCAAAACTCAATTCCGAGAAAGTAAACAAAAGTTCATCGTTTCAACTTTGGTTTGACCAGCCTTGAACGAGGGCCAAAATAACTCCAAATCTCTTAAAAATATATGTGCATGCTTATCTCTCAAATAGGTATCTAAATCTACTTTAAAATTTCAATTTAGAGAAAGTCGAAAAAATGCATATTTTCAGCGTTGGTTTGACCAAACTTAAATGAGGGCCAAAATAGCTCCAAATCTCATAAAAATAGGTGTCCTTAGTTATCTCTCAAAAGGGTACCAAAATCCACTTTCAAAACTCAATTCCGAGAAAGTCAACAAAAGTGCAGCTTTTCAACTTTGGTTTGACAAACTTTGAACTAGGGCCAAAATAAATTCAAATGTCATAAAAATAGGTGTCCATGCTTATTTGTCAAATGGGCATCTAAATCTACTTGAAAAATTCAATTCTCAGAAAGTCGACAAAAGTGCATATTGTAAACCTTGGTTTGATCAACCTTGAACGAGGGCCAAAATAGCTCCAAATCTCATAAAAATAGATGTCCATGCTTATCTCTCAAATGGGTTCCTAAATCCACTTTCAAAATTCAATTTCGAGAAAGTTGACAAAAGTGCAAATTTTCAACCTTAGTTTGACCAACCTCTAACGAGGGCAAAAATAGCTCCAAATCTCATAAAAATAGGTTTCCATGTTTATCTCTCAAATGGGTAGCTAAATCCACTTTCAAAACTCAAATCCGAGAGAGTTGACAAAAGTGCATCTTTTCAACCTTGGTTTGAGCATTACATGGATAATTTTAGGGGCGAATTTTCGCCCAGTGGGTTGGTGATTTTTCTATGTTTTTCTCCCAAAAAAGATTCACCATTTTGCATTTTTTGAAGCCCTGTTTCGCCTAATTTTGATGGGGTAAAATCTTTTCACCCTAAAAATCGCCAAATTATTATATAAACGATATAAAATGCTTGGAAATTAAAATATTTTTTGAAAAATATCGCCAATCATTTTATAGTTGGTGTTTTAAGAATTCGTAATATTTGCCAACATTTATACACTTTTAAATAAGTATGATTCCTTAAAATCATCCCTATTGAGCAATCTTGAACAAGGGAAAAAATAGCTGAAAATCTTATAAAAATAGGTGTCCATGCTTTTTTCTGAAATGGGTACCTAAATCCACTTTCAAATTTCAATTACGAGAAAGTCGACAAAAGTGGATATTTTCAACTATGGTTTGGTCAACCTTGGACGAGGATCAAAATAGCTCCAAATTTCATAAAAACATGTGTCCATGCTTATATCTCAAATGGGTACCTAAATCCACTTTCAAAACTCAATTCCAAGAAAGTCGATAAAAGTGCATCTTTTCAACCTTGGTTTGACCAACCTTGAACGAGGGCCAAAATAGCTCAAAATCTCATAAAAATAGGTGTCCATGCTTATCTCTCATATGGGTACCTAAATCCACTTTCAAAATTCAATTTCGAGAAAGTCAACAAAATTGCATCTTTTCAACCTTGGTTTGACTAACCTTGAACGAGGGCAAAAATAACTCCAAATCTCATAAAAATAGGTGTACATGCTTATCTCTCGAATGTGTACCTAAATCCAATTTAAAGTTTGAATTATGAGAAAGTCGACAAAAGTGAATATTTTCAACCTTGGTTTGACCAACCTTGAACGAGGGACAAAATAACTCCAAATCTCATAAAAATAGGTGTCCATGCTTATCTCTCAAATGAGTATCTAAATCCACTTTCAAAAATCAATTCCGAGAAACTCTACAAAAGTGCATCTTGTCAACGTTGGTTTGACCAACCTTGAATGAGGGCCAAAATAACTCCAAATCTCATAAAAATATGTGTCCATGCTTATCTGTCAAATGGGTATCTAAATCTACTTTAAATTTCATTTTCTAGAAAGTCGAGAAAAGTGCATATTGTCAACACTGGTTTGACCAACCTTGAACAAGGGCCAAAATAATTCCAAATGTCATAAAAATAGGTGTCCTTGCTTATCTCTGAAATCGGTATCTAAATCTACTTCAAAACTTCAATTCCAAGAAAGTCGACAAAAGTTGATATTTTCAACCTTGGTTTCAACAACCTTGAATGAGGGACAAAATAGATCCAAATCTCATAAAAATAGGTGTCCATGCTTATCTCTCAAATAGGCAGCTAAATCCACTTTCAAAACACAATTATGAAAAAGTTGACAAAAGTGCATATATTCATCCTTGGTTTGACCAACCTTAAACGAGGGATATAATAGCTCCAAATCTCATAAATATAGGTGCCCATAATTATCTCTCAAATGGGTACCATAATCCACTTTCAAAACTAAATTTTAAGAATGTCGACATAATTGCATCGTTTCAGCCTTGGTTTGACCAACCTTGAACGAGAGCCAAAATAGCTCCAAATCTCATAAAAATAGGTATCCATGCATATCTCTCAAATGGGTACCTAAATCCACTTTCAAAACTTAATTCCATGAAAGTGCACAAAAGTGCATCTTTTCAACGTTGGTTTGACCAACCTTGAATGGGGGCCAAAATAGCTTGAAATCTCATAAAAATAGGTATCCATGCTTATCTCTCAAATTGTTAGAATAATCAACCCATAGTTACCTACCTTAGACATTAATTTCAATTATTTTTGTCTTATTACTTAGTTTCCTAGATTCCATTCTATGCTAGTTGCCTTCTACAAGTCCTAGAAGTCAACACATGCTAAAACTAAGTCATGGAGCGCTTGGGAAACATCCTGAAAACCAAATTTAGCATGTCTGCTTTATTCCAGATCCTCCAAAGCGCATATCTTCTTTTTCTGAAAAGCTGCCTTGTTTTATTATGATTTAAGGCAAAAAGGAAAGCTAGACAAGGTGTAGTTGACTTGTTTTTTTCCCACGTCATCCTCCTTCCTTTTATCCAAATAAAAGCATGCATGAGTTTTCTTTCCATCCCTCTTTAGCTTGCCCACTTGACTTAGCAAATTTGTGAGCATCCTCATAGATTTGGAAACTGCTTTATGCACCTATGGGGGATTTGACTAGATTTAGTAAGCCTACTTTTTGACTATTTCGAATGACATCTTTATGCATTCGATTCTCTTATGTAATGATATGCTGTAGCAGCCTATTACTTCACAAGGTTGGCTATTGTACACTTATTGAATACAAATCAGTGTTATGCTCCAATTTCAGTCTCCTTTGGTGTGAATTTTGTATGTTTGATTAGCAATTTTGTGAGTGTCATTGTTCTATCTCTTGGGTTAAATTTACACATGGTATCAAAGCCTTTGTAGATTGATTTCTCTCCTTCCTTATTTCTATTGCAGGTTCGACATCTTGACTGGGAGCGCATTTTGTTGACTGAAGGGCACAGTTTTTGAGCTATGGACCAATATCAGAAGATCATCTTGAATCCATTCAATTTCTTTGAGTGGAAAGCTGAGATGGAGATATTGTTGAGAGAGAAAGGTCTCTACAGGGTAACTATGGAAACAAAGGGAGATCCCAATGCAGCTATAGAGAAAATTAAATGGCACAACAGGAGGGATGAGGCCTATGGTCTTTTGTGTTGGAGCATTTCAAGAGACCTCCTCTTCCATCTTGATGGATTGACATCACCTAATGAAGTGTGGGAGAATCTAAAAGAGATTTTTGGAAAGACAGATGAGATGAGAGGAAATCAAATCGAGAATGAGCTGATCTCCTTGAGTCCCAGTAGCTTTGAATCATTGCAACTCTACTTTTCCATGTTTAAGTCCTTGGTTTTGCAGTTGAAACAGTGTGGGATCGAAAAGAAGGAAGAGCAACTAGTTTTGGCCATACTTTATAAGCTTGGTCCTAAGTATTCAGTGTTTGTTTCGACCTTCCATGCCACCAAGTTGACAACTCAAGCTTGGAATATGCCTAAGCTTGAAGAGTTCATGGAATCCCTCACACATGAGCAAGATAAGTTGGTGATGATGGGCACCATCAAACCTTCCAAAGACCAAGCTTTGGTTGCTGGAGATTCAAAGGTGGATTCAAAAAGCAAGGAAAAAGATACAAATCCACCTGAGAAAAAGAGAGACAAGAACAAGTCTCAAGAGGAGCCCCAACGTTCCAAGAAGAACTCCCAGAAGAAGAAGAACAAAGGAGAAATGAGCAAGTGTGCATACTGTAGTAAGGGCTGTCATCTTGAGAGCTCTTGTATGAAAAAGAAAATTGACATGTTGACCCAACTCCTGGAAAAGAATAACATCTCCCTTCCTGATTGCTCAAAGAAGAGGGAAGGAGGATCAAATTCAGAGGACAGAGAGAGAGTACATGCCTTGGTTGCTTGCACATCAAGCTCACCTAGCTTCATTATAGACTCTGGAGCTTCTAGAAATATGGTTTCGACAAAAGAGATATTCTCCTCTCTTGACATGTCGAAATGTCCACCAATAGTTTTGGGAGATGAATCTCTCACTGAAAGTTTGGGGAAGGGAAGGATTGATCTTGACCATGGTAAGTTCAATAATGTGTTGTATGTTCCAGGTCTTGCTTCTAATCTCTTGTTAATGTATCAAATGACTCATATTGGGTCTCTAAAGAAGGTCATCTTCTCCCCTGATGATGTTGAAATCACTGAGATTTCGAATGGTAAAGTCATAGCAAAAGGTGTTGTAGATCACACTTCGAAGGTATACAAGTTTTCCCATTTTCTACCCTACTCAAACCCCTCTGCTGTTTTGATTCATGCTAATGAAGAAAGCAATCTTTGGCATGAAATATTTGGCCATGTTAACTACAAGTATCTTTCTAATTTAAGTGAAAAAGATATGGTCATAGGGTTACCAAAGATCGTGTTTTCTAAGGGAGTCTGTTAAGGTTGTATCCTAGGAAAACACCCAGAGCACAAGTATGAGAAAGCTAGTCATGAGAGAACCTTTGCACTTCTTGAGCTGATCCATAGTGACATTGTTGGTCCATTTCCTCATATGTCCATGAGTCAAGCCAAATATACACTGACCTTCATAGATGAATTTTCCAGGTATTGTTGGGTTTACTTCCTAAAGCATAAGTCTGAAGTTTTTGACTTCTTCAAAGTATTTAGAGCCTTGGTTGAAAACCAGTATGGGAGGAAACTCAAGATCCTCAGATTTGACAATGGTGGTGAGTATGTCAAGTCTGAGTTCATTCAATATTGTAAATATGGAGGTATTCAGATGCATCATTCAATCCCTTAAACACCACAACAAAATGGTGTTGCTGAGAGAAAGAACATATCACTGAAGGAGATGGCAACCTGCATGATGGAGGCTAAGACTTTGCCACCAAAGTTTTGGGCCAAGGCTATAAACTGTTCATCCTATATCCAGAATAGGGTGCCTCATAAGCAGCTTGATGGTATGACTCCTTTCGAATCTTGGAGTGGGAACAAGCCAGATGTGACCCATTTCAGGATTTTTGGCTCAAAGGCTTGGGCTAGAATTCCAACAGAAAAGAGGAAGGCTTTGCAGCCCCAATGCCAAGAGTGCCTATTTGTTGGGTATTCTGAAGATTCAAAAGGGTATAAGCTGATCAACTTGAGCACTAACAAATCTTTCATTGAAAGAAGTGTTCAGTTCCAAGAAGAGCCTTTAGTAGCAGTTGAAGTTGGAGAGTCTTCTTCACCACCAGATCCATTGATTGTAAGTGGAGAGACTAATGAGTTTACTGATTTTGATATGTCTGATAATGATGATTTTATTACAGATCCTAACAGTCATACAAGACCAAAATGGGCATCAAAGACCATTCATGCAACTAGGGAACTAGTTGGAAATCCTAGTGACACTAGGAGGACTAGATCTCAGTTTGAGAGTGCCCTTTGTGTGAAAGATCCTCTATTTGATGAGAAGTGATATCTGATGGTTGAATTAGATCCACAAACATATGAAGATGCAGCAGATGATCAAAGATGGCAAACAACCATGAAAGAAGAATTCAACTCCCTCTAGAAGAACACCACTTGGGAACTGGTTGATCTTCCCCAGGGAGGAAGCTAGTTCAATGTAAGTGAGTTTTCAAGACTAAGTTTTCTATTGATGGTTCACCTTTGAAATATAAGACAATATTGGTAGCCAATGGCTACTCACAAGTACATGGTATTAACTACAATGAAACCTTTGCACCAGTGGCTAAGATGTACTCCATAAGGCTAGCTCTAGCCATTCCAGCTTCGAAGCAGTGGGAGGTACATCACATGGATGTGAAGTGTGCTTTCCTATATGGAGATATCACTAAAGAGATTTACATGAAGCAACCTGAAGGGTTTGTTTCTAATCCATCTTTAGTGTGCAAGTTAAAGAAATCATTGTATGGGCTCAAGCAAGCCCCCAGGGCTTGGTATGCCAAGATTGATGGATTTTTGCTATCATTGAGTTTTGTTCGATGCAAGTCTGATCCTAATTTATATTTGAAGATGATTCATGGTTATTTGATGATTATTGTCTTGTATGTGGGTGACCTTCTGATTACAAGAATTTCAAAGAAAAAGATTGCCTCCTTGAAGGATGTAATGAACCATGCATTTTCTATGACATATTTGGGATTGTTGAGCCAATTCTTGGGTCTCGAAATTGCTCAATCCCAACATGGAATCAAAGTACATCAGTCCAAGTATGCTCTTGATTTGCTGAACAAGTTCAACATGAAATATTGCAATCCAAGCAAGACTCCCTTCCTTTCAAGAGTTAAGCTTGAAGAAGCAGGTTCTTCTCCTATGGTAAATAATACACTGTATAGGTAGTTGATTGGGTGTTTGATTTATCTTACACACACTTGAACTAATCTATCTTATGCAGTTAGTGTGGCTTTGAGATACATGGATCAGCCTCATGAGATCTATTGGAGAGCAACCAAAATGATCCTAAACTTTGTTCAAGGAACACAAACTCATGGGATCTTCTACAAAACAAAATCTGATCTTGATTTGATTGGGTTTACTGACAATGATTGGGAAGGTGACAACACAGATTGAAAGTATACATAGGATATGTGTTCATGCTTGCAGAAGGACCAATCAGCTGGTCAAGCAATAAGCAGAGTGCCATAGCACTCTCATCTACAGAAGCAGAGTATAGAGGAGTTGTAAATCCAGCAACTCAATGTTTGTGGTTGCAGGAGATACGTGGAGAGTGTGGTTTTGAATCATAGTTTTTAACTATTATTTACTGTGATAATCAGAGCACCATTCAAATCTACAATGATCTAGTTCAGAGACAGTGAACCAAGCACATTGAGATCCATATGCATTACATCAGATAGCTTGCGCATGATGGCACCATTGATCTACTCTTTTGTGCATCTTCAGAAGAAGTAGCAGACATATTCACCAAAGTTTTTTGTGAGAATACCTTCAGCAATATCAAATCACTGCTGGGGAATGTTGATCATGCTGTGAAGCATGATTGATGATAAGATTTCCAAAAATTTTGTTTTTCATGTCCATGTTTAAGGGAGGATTTTCCCACTGGGTTTTTGCCTCTTTCCTTAGTTGTATGGACAAGCAGTATGTAAAGGGTAACTAAGCCTTGTTGCTAGGCCTTATATTTTTCTGATATTTACTCATAAAGTCAGGCTTAAGGGGTGGTGTTAGAATAACCAACCGATAGTTACCTACCTTAGACATTAATTTTAATTATTTTTGTCTTATAACCTAGTTTCCTAGATTCCATTCTATGCTAGTTGCCTTCTACAAGTCCTAGAGGTCAACACAAGATAAAAACGAATCATGGAGTGCTTGGGAAACATCCTGGAAACCAAATTTAGCATGTCTTCTTTATTCCAGATCCTCCAAAGCGCATATTTGCTTTTCCTGAAAAGCTGCCTTGTTTTATTCTGATTTAAGGCAAAAGGAAAAGCTAGACTAGGTGTAGTTTACTTGTTTTTTCCCCACATCATCCTACCTCTGTTTCTCCAAATAAAAGAATGAATGAGTTGTATTTCCATGCCTCTTTAGCTTTCCCACTTGACTTAGCAAATTCGTGAGCATCCTCATAGATTTGGAAAATGCTTTATGCACCTATGGGGAATTTGACTAGATTTAGTAAGCCTACTTTTTGACTATTTCGAATGGCATCTTTATGCATTCAATTCTCTCATGTAATGATATATTTTAGCAGCCTATTACTTCACGAGGTTGGCTATTATACACTTACTGAATACATATCAGTGTTATGCTCCAATTTCAGTCTCCTTTGGTGTGAATTTTGCATGTTTGATTAGCAATTTTGTGAGTGTAATTGTTCTATCTCTTGGGATCCGAATTTTCACACATATGGGTATCTAAATATCCTTTAAAATTTCATTATAGAAAGTCGACAAAAGTGCATATTTCCAACCTTCGTTTGACCAACCTTGAACAAGGGTTAAAATAATTCCAAATCTTATAAAAATAGGTGTCCATGCTTATCCCTCAAATGTGTACTTAAATCTGCTTACAAAACTCAATTTCGAGAAATTCGACAGAAGTGCATATTTTCAACCTTGAAAGAGATCCAAAATAACTCCAAATCTCATAAAAATAGGTGTCCATGCTTAACTCTCAAATGGGTACCTAAATCCACTTTCGAAACTCAATTCCTAGAAAGTCGACAAAAGTACATCTTTTCAACCTTGGTTTGACCAACCTTGAACGAGGGCCAAAATAGCTCCAAATCTCATAAAAATAGGTTTCAATACTTATCTCTCAAAAGACTATCTAAATTTACTTTAAAATTTCAATTCCGAGAAAGTCGACAAAAGTGTATATTTTCAACCTTGGTTTGACCAACCGTGGACGAGGGAGAACATAGCTGCAAATCTCATAAAAATAGGTGTCCATGCTTATCTCTCAAATGGGTACCTAAATCCAATTTCAAATTTCAATTCCGTGAAAGTCGAAAAACGTGCATATTTTCAACCTTATTTTGATAAACCTTCAATGGGGGCTAAAAATATCCAAATCTCATAAAAATAGGTGTCCATTCTTATCTCTCAAATGGATACGTAAATCCACTTTCAAAGCTCAATTCTGAGAAAGTCGACAAAAGTGGATATTTTCAACCTTGGTTTGACTAACTTTGAATGAGGGCCAAAATAGCTCCAAATCTCATAAAAATAGGTGTCCATGCTCATCTCTCAAATGGCTATCTAATTCTAATTTAAAAATTCAATTCTAAGAAAGTTGACAAAAGTGCATATTTTCAACCTTTGTTTGACCAACGTTTAACGAGGGCCAAAATAGCTCGAAATCAGATAAAAATATATGTCCCTACTTATCTCTGAAATGGGTACCTAAATAAACTTTCAAAACTCAACTCGTAGAATGTCGACAAAAGTGCATATTTTTAACCTTGGTTTGACCAACCTTGAACGAGGGCCAAAATAGCTCCAAATATCATAAAAATAGATGTCCATGATTATCTCTCAAATGGGTACCTAAATCAACTTTCAAAACTCAATTTCGAGAAATTCCACAAAAGTGCATCTTTTCAATGTTGGTTTGACCAACCTTGAATGAGGGCCAAATTAGCTACAAATTTCATAAAAATAGGTCTCCATGCTTATCTCTCAAATGGGTATCTAAATTTACTTTAAAATTTCAATTCCCAGAAAGTCGACAAAAGTGCATATTTTCAACCTTGGTTTGAACAACCTTGAACAAGGCCCAAATAGCTCCAAATATCATAAAAATATGTTTCCATGCTTATCTCTCAAATGGGTACCTAGATCGACTTACAAAACTCACTTATGAGAAAGTCGACAAAAGTGCATATTTTCAACCTTGGTTTGATGAACCTTAAATGAGGGCCAAAATAGCTCCAAATCTCATAAAAGTAGGTGTCCATGCTTGTCTCTCAAATGGGTACCTAAATCCATTTTGAATACTCAATTTCGAGAAAGTCGACAAAAGTGCATATTTTAAACCCTCATTTGACCAACCTTGAACAATGGTCAAAATAGATCGAAATCTAAAAAAAATAGGTGTCCATGCTTATCTCTCAAATGGGTACCTAAATCCACTTTCAAAACTCAATTCTAAGAAAGTTGACAATAGTGCATCTTTTCAACCATAGTTTGACCAATCTTGAACGAGAGCCAATAAAACTCCAAATCCCATAAAAATAGGTGTTCATGCTTATCTCTCAAATGGGTACCTAAATCTACTTTAAAATTTTATTTTCGAGAAAGTCGACAAAAGAGCATAATTTCAATCTTGGTTTGACCAACCTTGAACGAGGGCCAAAATAGTTGGAAATATCATTGAAATAGGTGTCCATGCTTATCTCTAAGAGATACGGGCACCTAAGCCCACTTTCAAATTTCAATTCCGAGAGAGTCAACAAAAGTGCACTGATTTTCAACCTTGGTTTGACCAAACTTGAACGAGGGCCGAAATAGCTTCAAATCTCATAAAAAAACGTGACCATGCTTATCTCTCAAATGGGTACCTAAATCCAGTTTCAAAATTCAATTATGAGAAAGTCGACAAAAGTGCATTTTTTCAACCTTGGTTTGACAAACCTTGAACAAGGGCCAAAATAGCTCGAAATCTCATAAAAATAGGTGTCCATATTTATCTCTCAAATGGGTACCTAAATCCACTTTCAAAACTCAATTCTGAAAAAAGTCAACAAAAGTGGATATTTTCAACATTGGTTTGACCAAGCTTGAACGCAGGCTAAAATAACTCCAAATCTCATAAAAATAGGTGTACATGCTTATCTCTCAAATGGGTACCTAAATCCACTTTCAAATTTCAATGCTGAGAAAGTTGACAAAAGTTGATATTTTCAACCTTGGTTTGACCAACCTTGAACTAGGGCCAAAATAACACCAAATATCATAAAAATAGGTGTGCATGCTTATCTTTCAAATGGGTACCTAAATCCACTTTCAGAAATCAATTATGAGAAAGTCGACAGAAGTGCATCTTTTCAATGTTGGTTTGACCAACCTTGAACGAGGGCTAAAATAGCTCCAAATCTCATAAAAATACGTGTCCATTCTTATCTCTCAAATGGGTATCTAAATCTAGTTTAAAATTTCATTTTCAAGAAAGTCGACAAAAGTGTATCTTTTCAACCATGGTTTGACCAACCTTGAACGATGGCCAAAATAGCTCTAACTCTCATAAAAATAGGTGTCCATGCTTATCTCTCAATTGGGTACCTAAATCCACTTTCAAAACTCAATTCCGAGAAAGTTGACAAAAAATGCATCTTTTCAACACTACAACAAATCCTGGAATTAACATCCCATTTAATGTCCCTTTTTAGTGTATATTTTTTTACATTGAGTGGTCAAACTAGATGCTAAATGGTACGCATCATGGACAAAACTTAAAGCCTCTCAAAAAAGTCTTTTTTTGCTTCCTAGATAGCATCCTTTATGATGTCCATAATAGTGTCTATATTTTTGCTTCCATAATAGCGTCCAACTTTGCTTCCTAAACAACGTCGAGGTTTTTTTCCTAAATAATGCACTATTTTGCTTCCTATCAAGTGTCTACTTTTGCTTCTTAAATGACATCCCCGTTAGCACCATATTTGCATCTTTAATAGCACCATGTTAGCATCCAATATTCCATCCATTTTTTCTACCACTTTAGCATCCCATTTTGCACCATGTTTTACTTCCAAATATGCGACAATTTTCGCTTCCAAATTTGCACCAATTTTTGCATCGTGTTTTGCTACCAAAATGGCGCCAAATATTTCTTCTATTGTTGCACCATATTTTGCTTCCTATTTAGCGTTATGTTTTGCATCCAAAGTAACGTCTTATTTTGCTACCATATCAACGGCATGTTTGGCTTCATCATTAGCGCCATGTGTTACAGCATTTTTAATGCCTAGTTTCGCATCTTATTTTGCTACCATATCAACGCCATGTTTGGATTCATCATTAGCGCCATATGTTGCATCATTTCTAATGCCTAGTTTCACATCTCTCCTTTTTTGGTGACTAATTTAGTCGTTTTTAGTAATTTTATATATGAATTTTGGTCATTTTGTTTGGTCACTTATCTCTCATTGTTTTGTCACTTATCTCTTATTTTTTGGTTACTAATTTAGTTTTTTTTAACCGATATTATAATATCATTAGGGCATGGAGGAATCGAACCACCAACCTCCTGCTTGTAAGGAAGACGTTCTTCCATTGAGCTAGCACCCTTTAAGAATTTGGGAACGTAACTTACAGAGTTCTCTATAATGGTAAAAAAGATCAATACACAACTTTGAGTATCTAATGGTCGGAAAAGGATGATAGATTGCATAAGTTCACAATATATGATGAAACAGGTTATGAAATCCATAAACCTTTTCTAGGAATTTTGAACAAAACTCAAGAAATCTTAATGGAAATAATTGTTGCATGTTGACCTGTAGATCAATATGGTTCTCTATCCAATATCTCTCATGGTTGTTGCACTTTCAAATTGATCTTGGAAAAAACTAATTCCTACCTATGTGGTGACTCAACACCATAGTGCATTCAATGTAAGAACAAGGCAAATATTCAGAGGGTGAGACTTATGGTAATTGAATTAATATCCATGTGAAGCTTCATATATCACATCATGCACCCAAAACACAACCTGCACAAAAAAAATGAATGACTCCACGTACAACTATAATTAACTTGCAGTTACAACACTTTAGATGTACATGGGATCATATGTACCTACCCTCGACAAATATAATTAAAAATGAATGTTGACACCAATTCATGGATAATTTCATGATAAAGGCAAGGATATAAGTAGTCTGTATCTTCCTGAGCATCCCCGAGAAGGATATAAATTTAAAACCCTGAAGGCCAAATCCTGAATTAATTCATCCAAAAATAATTTAAAATCTAAGCCTCCCACAATATGATGAGTCATGATTTGTCTCTCAGAGCTTATCAATATAATTAAACAAAACCATAGACTTCCACACATCTGAAAATGGTTTTGTTAACTATAGCTGGAAATCTATTGCTTATAGCATTTAGGGAAAATGAATGTCTGAGAAAAGGCAAGGAGTTTGATATTGCCCCCCAAAAAACATCCATTTCCTACACAACCTTAAAGAACTAACAAGCAATACCTATATCAACCGAAGACATGATTACCCATGGAAAAACAAATTTCAAACCGGGAAATCAAAAGAAAAATGGTTTTGGATTTTTCAAATTAAATAACAAATAACCACAATTTTTTTGAGTTCATGAACGTCTCCCACAAAATGACTAAAGAGTTGACAACTTAAACATAATACATTTTGGAGGGGCGATGCTATCCCATTGGGTAGATTTCAAAGAGATATCAACTTAAATAGAGGTTGCATCACTTGGAATATTTAACTCACTTGTGTGATCCATGAAACTACATCTGATTCATTGTACCTCCTCCTTCACAATGGCAAGTTGACAAAGGACTTTTGCATGAGAAAGTCAATCAAACAGATATTGAAATAGGGAAATTTAACCCTGCAATTCTTGAATCTAGGAAATCACCCCCAACTTCTTCCAAAATGCTTGGTGATCACTTCCACACAAAAAATGAATTACTCCAGATACAACAACAATTAAGTTATCTGAGAGTGCATAGGATAACATGTACCCACTTACAAGTGATACTCCAAAAATAAAACAAAACCAAGAGCATCTAATAGAAGTCATGGACAATTCACTTCCATTATAAAGCAAGGAAATAAATAAAACAACAAGCCATGCCAAGTACAATATCATCATAAAGATAGATGATAAGGAATTAAATACATACAACTGAAAATAAATGGTTGTCCAAGTGTCCTAAAACCTAGCATCCCAGGTGCTTGGTGTATATGGAGGCATAAGACTCACAATAGGAATCTAAGAATCCTAAAAACTTAGCATCCTAGATACTTGGTGTATATGGAGGCATAGAGTATATGAAGGTGTAAGCTTCTAGAGTCCATATACAACAACTATTAATTGAGGCATTTGTACGACAACTTGCCTAGAAAATAACTAGAAAAAAAAATGCTTGAAAAAGAGAACATTTATTAACGGAATGGAAATGTATAAACAAGAAAATATGTAAATCAAGAAATTCATAGATTAAGAAACTATTTGGATCAGACTTCTGGAGCACATTACGTAACGGATTCCTAGGTAGCTAGGTACAACTCAAGGAGGGAAATGTACATATACAAGATGCATGCACCCACCAAATTAGGATGCACTAGTATCTCTCCATAGAACTGAAGCAACGCGAGGTGCAGACATACACGGAACACACACCCACCAAATGAGAGTACACTAAGAATTGAACATGGACCCACAACGATACCCCAATGCATTTAAAACCCAGAGACTAGGAATTCTACCCATATGACAACCACGTCCATTGTTGGGCTTTATCATTATAACTTGGTGTTTAAACCTGGGTTTTTTTTCGAAGATTTATGTATAGTAAACGTTTGGTAAATAAATCATACATGTGTTAACAAGCAAGGGGTATTTAAAAGGTTTGGGTCCCGTCATGGAAAGCACCCCCATTTTACCCATTGTTTACTTACCATTTAACTAACCAATATGCTTCAATTTAGTTTTCCAATCATGGTTTCAATTTTCTGATGTACAAGAATTTTTGTGGTGCCAGACTCAATCATGTGTGTTGAATCCCTCACAAACATGGCCTAACAAGAAAACCAATCAAACCATGGTCCGTTCATAGTACTCTTGTTTTTGCACATTCTACTCAATAATCAAGATGGTCCCATACAAGATCCATTAGTACCCTTATGACAACATCAACAAAAACATTCCTTGTGTCTACTTTGATATATGTACTGCTCCAATGTAGATTCATTACTTCTTAGGTTTGATCATAATGCAAGGGATCTTGTGTAGTATAAATTTAGATTATAGCTTTATTACATTGTACTTTAGTCTTTTCACTTCCAATTACATAATATAAACAATAAAATTAATATATAATGTCGCAAATGGATCCATTCCACCCTCAAAACACTGCTTTAGACAAATTTCGAAGTCCTACATCTTTGTTACATACAGGACTATACACAACTTCCTTCAGTAAAAACATCATTACAAGATGATAGGCTTCATAAATACTCTGAGCAGTACAATACAGTCTCCTGCTTTGCAAAATGAAGTCAATATGTGACTGGGTAGAATGGAGAACACTTTCACTGTTCTTGAACCATATGTGAAGAAACGTTCCACAAGAGAGTATCCTAAAGGCTAATACATAGGTACACAAAAATGACTGAAATAGTTGAGCATAATTTGTCACCAATGACTTTAGTAGCACCGGATTTATTATTCCTTTCTCTACATTGGAAGTAGGAAATAAACACTATTGAGAAGAAACTGTTCATAACAAGAAATTAAATGAATAAAATACAATATGAAAATACAACATATGAATACAATAAATCCTTCATCGAGGTACACAAAAAGAAGCTAGCATTTCTAACAAAACACAACAAGATCAGAATCAAATTTCCATCTCAATACACAACTTTCCTAATCCATTGGATGACACCACATTAAATCTCAAATGTCAAAAGGCCATTTTAATAAATACTAAAAAGAGAACAGAAATTGGACCACTAGCAATATTGGTCCAAATGCCTTTTAAATGCAAATAATTCTATATATTTGTAAGGGATTGATGAGTCATAATAAAAAATGATAGAGAGGCTAGAAGGATACTAGATTATTGATTCAATCCATTTATGAAATTGAAGAGACTTTTCGTCAGGATAACTTCTGGATGGATCCACAAATACTCTTTGATTCTTGTGAAAGAGGAAATCTTCTGTGTCCAAAACATATGAAGCCTGTTTTACATGCACAAGTATATTAGCCAAAAACTTGACTGAATATTTAATACAAATTTCTTGGGTATTTACTATTATGTAATGACAACTCAAGATAAAGGCTTTGCTCCCTAATAAACTTCTTTGGTGGCATCAAATTCACATTGCAAAATGAAAAGCTTAGACGTGTCACATGATATTTTATGCTCAAGCCCATTCACTATTTCAACACCATCCATCACCTTAGACATCATACAAACATCCTTGCCAGTGGCATACTTGTGAATGTTTCTGAAAGATACCACTATCTATTGTGAATCTACTCTAAAAAATAACAAGTTGTAGACATGAAGCAGACTTTGATACAATTTAATTTTATAAGTATAGAAAGAGGCAGAACAACTTGAAAGGAAGAAGTCGTGCCTTTCCTTCATGTAATTATCTGTTGCAAGAACTTCATTATACAAATAACTTGAGAAGGTAGGTTCCAGTGTGTTAGGACTGAATTCAAGCTTCTCAAGCCCTTCCATTAGTTGAATTGTCAAGTAGTAAGGATTAGATGACTACAAGGAAACATAATAACATTTACTATCTTCAATGACACAAGTACAAACATGTCTGCCACTCTCAAAAGGCTGTTGCTTCAAAAAGCAGAGAATTTCACTAAAAGTTAGCACTCTTGACTACAATACTATAGACTAGTTGAAAACTTACAAATTTAAATCGATAATTATTTTCACCATGTAGTAACGTGCAAACATTCACATGGTAAATTGAGTCAAAAAACCTTAAAGGTGATCTTGATCTCTCATACAATTCTAACAGAAAAAACTCGTTTTCCATATCATCTGACGCAATTATTTGGAGCTACAACCAAAATGCTTAATTTAGTAATGGAAATACTTCAACTGTTGATAGGGATTAACATATCCAATCATACCAAACAATATGTTTTCCCAACGACACCTGCTTTACGAGTTTGAAAACCAATTTATCCAATGTAAATAAAATATAACTATGTTCCAATGATTGCTCGACATTCATCCTCAAACTTGGCATTGTCAGTTGATCCATCAAGAAAAATGTATAAGGAACTCATAAATTTGGATTTCACATATGCCAACAGTGCTTGTATTAAAAATTGTTCAAACGTCAAAAAGCAACAAAAAAAGACAAAACGAGACCATGAGTGTTAGATCAGATGCAATGTTTCAAGGCATTTTCAAAAAACTCACTTTGCATATAAATTAGGGGGTGTTGTATCCTTTACATTCTTCCAATTCAGCTCTACAGTTAATGCATTCTTCTTTGTAGAGAGTATCTGTTCATATAAGGTATGAAACAAGATTCAATGAGTACAAAACCAATTATTCCTAGTCAATGAAAAATACATTAATAAATTAGTGAAGGGAAATACCTGATGCAGCCTAAAAAGCACATAAAAAAGTATCATTTCCATAGAAAACATGACCCTTCTCTGATATGCTTGAAGTAGTAGAATAGACATGCTCTGACATAGGCTTAGACATGATCAAAATACGATTCGATAATGCAAATGAATCACCTTCTTTAGAATTAGGTGCTTCAACCATTTCTCCAACCTCACCTTCACTTTCTGGTTTCCCCTCATTGTCTTCATGATCAACGTCTTCTTATCTTCATGTGAGAATCCATCACCATTTCCATACCCATTTCCTGAAATATCTTCACTGCCATCAGAAGCATTCTCACTATCATCCACTGATTTAGGTGCACTCTCTTCTCCATCTTCAGCATTATTCTCTACCACTCCACAGTTAAACTCTTCATTCTTTTCCTATCTACTTGTGTAAGTTCTACTTGCAATCTTTTCATTCCCTTGCAGGATATCATTCTTACCAGACACAAGGTCACCAACACTATAACAATGCACATTTTCTTCATCCTCCACCACAATAGGTGGAGACAGAATAGGGGACAATCCATCCTCTTCCATTTCAATTTTCCATCTACCCTGCACTACTTCATGATTATTAGACCTTTCATGAAAGGCATCTGATTTACAATCTTTAGCCCCACATTCCCTTTCCAATGGTGCCAATTCCCTGTCACTTTCCTGTAACATATTGGAAACCACAATAAGGGTTTAGAAATATAATATTCAAATGTATTTGAGTTACAAATTACACCGTGAACCCAAACTTCCTTTCCAATGACAGTGATTCTCTGTCACTTTCTTGTACCAAATTGGAAACCAAAAAACAATACTAAATATAAATATTAAGTCTATCTTGATGAGGAAAAGCAAAGGAAGTTTCATAACAAAGTTCCAAACATATGTATGGACTACTATGATGCAAAAGAGTTAAACTTGGAAGCCATAAACAATGCGGATGGAAAAGAGAATTGCATGGAAGATAATGATGGGTAAAAATTCGCAAAGATGACCCAAAGGATTCTCCATAAGAACTTAAAGGCCATAAATACTCTATAAAATCATTTAGATAACAACATAGAGAAAAAATACGTTGATAAAATTGTTAGTACCGAATGCCAACAACACTTATCTAGGTGAGAATAAATTAGAAAGGAAATTACATGAGTATCCAACCAATAACCAAAATCGGTCAATGAGACTTGGAAAAAGCAATGAATAAAAATAGTGAAATCAAAGTGCCTAGGGAATCTCCTCCCTAATAAAGGAAAATAGAAGTAAATAGAAGGAAAAATATCTTAACAAAATGGAGTTAGATCCATAATGGAAAAACCCTCTGCAATAGTGTATGGCCCTGAAGGAGAAGACTAAAATATAATACCTATCATTAATGTGTCCGAGCCTAAGGAGGAGCTTGCATATTGGTCTCTCCCTGTGAAGTCGTCGATATTGATATTTAGAAGTCATCACAACAATGACCATGGATAAGAGGAGTCAGATGGGAACAAATATAAATTAAGATGGAACTACTTCATATATCCAATTGCTTAAAAAACAAATCGGGCCAATATTGAATTTCCGAAACAGATTAATGCAATATTCTTAAAAGTTAAAACAATAAAAGAAAAATCAGAGAACAAAACCAAGAACTAATTAAGTTTAAGCAACATGTTTAGAAACCCTAGCAGATAAAAGACTACCTTACATTAGCACAAACACCAAAAATATGCCAGATAAATATAAATATGTAGTTCGATACATGAGACACAACATCCGAAAAGAGAAAAAGAACAAGGCAAGTCAAAATGGTATTTCTTGGAAATCAACACTGCATTCCACATGGTAAACCATGTTATACATTCAGACTGGAGTATATGGAAAATGGAAGACAATGGAAAGAAGATTCTTGGGACAATCTTCAATTTCAGAACCATATGAAAAATTACTTCAGAGAATACTAGCATTGCTTTGACTCATAGGCAACCAACAGAGTCTGGCTCATTAGTCAGACTAACTGAGTTAATCTATGGCTAGCATCTTATTTGTGACATTGGATCAATACAAACTTCAAAGATCTGACTCAAGTTGGTTTACTGAAATAGAAAAGTTAAATGTGGAGTCTATTCCAAACTCGGAAAAGACTGGTAACAACTGTGTAGCAGACTGAAAATGTTTGTGGCTCTAGATTATGTTGGTTCAAATTCAACATGCCTAGATTTGACCTTAATGCTTCTTAAGAGGATCCAACATGCCCAAAATTGCCAATAAATTCTCAAAAATATATTCTGATTCAAGAGATAACAAACAATGAGCGTGTATCTTTAAAATTCATGTTTTGTAATTATTTACTCTACTATACTACTATGGAATGTAGTCCAACAACTACTCTGCATATTGCTAAATAATTTTTTGGACCTTTTTCAAATATGGATCTTATCAAACTGAAAGGTGGTATAGTATCTCTTCAAGGAAAATGTTATAGGTCTATGGACTTTTTATCAAATAGAAGAAGAAAGCCCTACCATTAATACATATTCAGGTCTGCAGTTTTTTGTGCATTTACAGGATCTATTCTCATGCTGGAAATTATGTTTGTATTGTTGTAGCTTATTAACCAGTGCTGGTATTTAATATCTAATAGTTCTCAAGTCTGCCACACATATAGGTCATTGCTGAAAATGAATAAGGTCCATAAGAAAATTGATGTTATGACTTCTGGTAAGAGCTTCTAGGAAATAGATTAATCATAGCAGGTTGCTCCATTATATGAAAGCATGATAATGAGAGATAGTGCTCTACTAAGAATTGTGTTTTTCCTCATTACAGGTCTTTGCATGTGCTAGTAAGACTTCGTTAGGCTACGACACCTCACAAGTGGCTATGATACATTTCATAACAATGTGTAACATCTGCTAAATATGCTACATAGTTTTATTGATTATTATTATGATGCCATTACGAAATATTCTACTTTGATGTCTTGTTACCAAAGATGATGTAGCACCTTGGTTGTCCTCCTCCTCAGTCTCCTTAAGCCTAAATCCTCGACACCTTCTCTAGGCTTGTCATGTGAATCCCTCTTAGATCCATACATTCTAGTCAGTTTGAGAATGACTTATACATCATGTTTTCCTTGCAATCGATGCCTCACTACATGTTTCCATAAATTTACAGTGCAAGGTACATTTTTAAAGTGGGTTTTCCAATATGGATTAGGGGCATTTCCTGTAGAAGTATATACTTCAAGATGATGATATTTCAAATTTACCTAAAGCACTCTATAATGGCCTCTTAGACCTATCATGTTGTCAATGTTCATGCGTGAGTATTCCTTTGACCAAATCTAGGCTTATTCACAATTTCACATAGAATCTGATAGAAAAATGATGATACATTGATATATTAAAAATTTAATTATTATCTTTTCCAGAGCTGAGAATTTTAGAACTTGGTGGCAGCTTTTTGGATTGAGATTAAAAGAAACAATTTGTTTTATTCAGTCTCAGATTCATTAAAACTTAGTTAAAAAAGTAAAACTACACTTAACACTACAATTTTGGCCAAGAAAACATGGCTTAACCAAAGTTCAAAGATTTTACAGAGTTGAATCCTGAGAGAGGTGATAAAATTGATTATCATTCAACTCAATAATAATGCGTTAGATGTGCCTTGCTCACACGTCAATCGTCAGAATTCAACGTTTTAAGTTCAAAATTCAAAGTTAAGTCACGGGAAGTAAATTTAATGTGGTTTTGACTTGGAGAAAAGGCTTACGGTTCAATTTATTTTTGTATGGGGGCTAACTGTTGAGCTGCTAAAACTTTCATATTGAAACGAAATGAATTTCCAAGCAAGAAGAAAGGTCATATCTGAAATTAGAAATAGCTTCATGCCATCACCCATTGCTCAAGCACTAAACCAGCAAGTCGCTCAAGCTGCGCTAGCATGTCTGTTGGGCAGATAGATGCAAATCGTTTTCAGGTTCTGTTTGTTTATGAGAGAGGGAAACACTTTGTTTACTAGATTGGACTTGTTGGAGGGGTAGTGATCCTTTTAAAGTTCCAATTAACACTCATAAAAATAAAAAAAATTCCAAATCCTTATTAGGGTTAAAAGGAACGACAGTTTTGCGTTTACAACTGGTTTTTGGCCTACGCTGAGGCCATTCTTGATTAAACCCGAAGTTATTACGGGCGATAAAGGAGTCCCAACTATCCCCAAGCCGAGAAAACATATGGTGGATTAGAATCTTAACCAGACCGTGATGAAATAAACTCCTATCTCTATTAGTTATGTTGTTCTGAAACGAATATGCCATCTTTTGCAAACTATTGATAAGACAAAAAGGCATATTGAGTGCTTGCCCCTTGAAAATCAACAATAACCTAAGATAATAATAATGTATCTGAGAAAAACGTACTTCACAAGTCACATACCTCATGATCAGTTCAAGAAGAGGATGGCATTGCCTTTTAACCAGTCAAGAAGAGGATGTCATTTCCTTTTAACCAGTTAAGAAGGGAACCCATACTTTGATTGGACCTATGAGCCAGTCTTAATCGAGAATTTCTTCCATGTTATCCCTTTGATGTGTTTCCCTTTAAACCATCTTTCACCCTCCAACGACAACTGTGTTGCTTGAGAGAAAAACTCTTACATCAATGATATGTGTAATATTACCATCAAAGGCAAAGGAAAATGATTTAGTAACTGCGATATTGAAACCATAAAACTTTTGCAGAAAGGGAATCCACCCAACTTTCATTACAGGCTCCAAAAATTCATTGTATGCATCAAGATACTCAACTACACAGAGTTCAAATTGAACCACCGATGCCATAAGAGAAAACGAGAGTTTACACTTTACAGGGAACATACAAAACCCCTCTTCTTTCTGATATCTTTGACTTCATAAAACCCCTCTCCAAGCACTTGTCCATTCTCAAATTCCTCTCCTTGATCTTCTTCTTCGTCTTCTTCTTCCTGTTTCTCTTCTTTGTGTTCCTATTCCTCCCCTTCACTTTATTTGGTTTCTTCGTCCTCCTCCGTGCCCTCTCTTGACCCTCTTCTTGCTGCTTGAATTCATTGAGTTGCCACTTCCACTGCCCATGCTCCTCCTACTCTTCTAGACTCCTCCTCCTCCTACTCTTGATGTCTTGGTGAATTGTAATCTCATTCTATAAAATATTAAAAGATTGAGTCCAACGAGATTTTATATTTCATTTAGTTATATAATTCCACCATAGTTTTAAGGCTCTAAAGATACTATTAAAGTCACTCTAATGCTTCGATCTGGATCCAATGAGATAAATGGAGATAAAAAATGGCTCAAACTTTAATTTGAGCTGTTTGGGTTTACGTCTAATTGAAAAGATAGCCTTTCCGAGTCGAGTGCAGTTCTGAAGATTGATAGTCTGTCTAGAGTAATCCACATTACATATGTAATAATGGTCCTCTAAAGAGAACAAACGAAGTGAGCCGATACAAAGAAATAGTCAGGTAGGGGGGAAAACTCAACCTATGGATAGAACTCAACCTCGTAGAGAGGAAATGTGCTTTACAGTAAATGTGGATAACAATGAAAAAAGAATATGCTGGAACCACACCCTAATTTTGAACTGAAACTCTTTGAAGGAATAGATCCGGAATGGTCTCATAGATGCTCTCACTCAATAATGAGACTCCTACTCCACCTAGAATTTACGCTCTCAGAAACATTTTTGTGTTGATATGTGGCTTTGTCTATCATAACAGCCCCTCGACTTCTTTAACCTTAGGCCCAAAAGAGGGTCTATTTGAGAGATATCATATTAAAAGATGGGTCTATTTGAGAGATATCATATAAAAATACCATGACAGTGTCTTAACCAATGTAATGAACTTGTGTGTGGAATTAGACCATGAGTAGCCTTAAGATATGCCCTATATCCACGCTTTCGAAGATTTTTTTCTTCATTGGTCATGAAAGGTGTGTCTATATAAAATGCTTACAATAACTAATCTAGTTTAGGTGGTGAAGCTCGTTATGATAGGATGGACTATATTATTTATTGTCACATCCTAGTGAAGGTGTCTCCTTGGAATGTTTATTACTTATTGACCCCCTCATAAAACTATAGTCCATGTGATAAGGACCTTGCATCATAATCTTGTTCTTATTTTGCATCCAGGAAGTGAAAATTTATGGATTGTTTGAGATTATAACTTTGGATAACAACTCTTATTTCTACACCTTTCATCTTCCTTCCACTTTGATGAAATTACTTGGAGTGGCCGATCGTTGTGTCCAAGGGAACGAGCTTGAGAAAGCAATAACATATTGTATATGACACTATAATCTAATGAATTTAATTTGAAAATACACTGGAACATGACAACTAGATTAATAATGAGATCTCACAACATATAATAGATTGAACACATAATTTAACCCAAAGAAACCTAAAGGAGAAAAAAAATTTAGTATCAAATAACTATGGTCAATCTTTATCTCTCGACAATTTGTAGGTTACAATGAATTTTGGCTCTCTATTTCATTTACAATCATTTCATAGTAAATTTAATACAACATTCCTTCTGATCTTTTCCAAATAACCCCCTATGATTTCACGTGCCTAAGTTTATGGAAGATTGAGCTCTAAAAGGGTTCATTTGAAAGACTAGGCATCCCCAATATTCAACTCCCCCAACTGTAATGCTTCTCTTCTCCTTTGTCTTTTTTTTAACAACAATGTAATGTGTGGTTCTTTTTTTGTTATTGTCTTTGTTTCTATTTTATATATACATTATGTGGAGGCATGGAGTTTGTTGATCTATCTTGGGGCCCTTCATAATTAACCACGTCTCGATACCTCACCATTGATTCCTATTGATACCAAGATGGATCTAAATAACAATGGTTTTAGGAAAAAAAATCAGCAAGTATCATCAAGGTTCTACATTAATGGTGAGCCGTTAAAAAAGAAAAAAAAAATCCTCTACGATCGTCGCTATAGCAACGCATAATCAATAACGCCACTATAGCGATGAACGTCCATTTCTACAGAGACATTATTTACTATGTGTCGCTATAGATATGGTAGTTGGGGGAATTTTTATTTTTTTCCAAAATTTTAAACTGTTTTTCCACGAAAAATTTGATTTTAACTTATTTGTGGCAAATGTTTGTGGGAGTTTTGAGCCATATATAGTAAAGGTGGAACATAGTTAGAGAGCAACAACATTGAGCCTACCAATTGAAGACCCTAAGAAACTCATGAATGACAACTAACTTTTGCTTTTGAAAGAAAACCACACCATAACTCAATTCTAGCAATCACCCACTTCCTATCAAGACGCCAGAACTATTGTTTGTAGGGCATCGAAAATACTAAACAAAAGGCCAACGACAACATCAACACTTTCGAACACTTCACACAAATTATGAAAGTTTGTGCCCAATTTGTTTATGATAATTGTTTTTGCATTCTAGAGAGGTTTCCTCATCGTTGGTGAGCATATACACTTCAATCTAGGCATGGGACAAAGCCACAACAGCTAGTGAAAATGGGTATCCTAGCTACAGGAAGATATATTCCAACGCTGGTGTATTTCTCTCATGATTGTCTACATTCTTCCTATATGTCAAAGAAGTGTCCATAGCTCACATTCCTATAAGCTACTCCCATTTGCAAGAAAAGGCTTACACTTACTCCAAGGCCTGTTACTGTTGATTATACCAGGTCTATTTATGGATGTTGTTAATTGCATAATTCTGAATATTGTAGTGGCATAAAAATTTGTGACTATGAGTATACAAAGTCATATGTATTTGTTGAATGTAACTCCATTTTATACCCAAACCAAAAAAATCAGCAACAAGCACCTACAGAATAATTAAACTAGTACTCATACCATTAGCCACAAAGTGTTTGACAAAAGTAGTGAACCGAGATTCATTAGCATAGTCAGCAATTCAGTAAGGGAGTTCTACAGGGGTTAGCAGTAGTGTTAAGAAAGTGTATGATGAAGTGTCCATACCAAATAAAAGCTATCATCTATAACAAATATAAACTGAAGATGTTGCAAAGTGTTTGACAGAGTCTTTAAGCAAGACAAATTGTTACAAACATCTAGGAGAGCTACATCCATGCCATAACTTCCCAGGTATGAGAATTAATGTAAATTTTGGTATTATCTTTCAGTGTTTGCTGCTTTAAAATCCCGCGCCCGCGTTCTCTCTTGGCATTAAATATAGACTTCCATTTCAGAAGTGTATCAAAGAATTGATCTCTGTCTCAAATACGGTTATTAATATGATGATTCATATTTCTATCACCTTAACGGATGACTTTTTATGAGGGTTGCAAATGTTCCTTGAACATTTTTTTATGATAATGACATCCTCATTTATAGCACAAAAAGGGATTGAAGTTGTTATGGCTTAATATTTTTGGTATGTGCAACCTTAGTAGACTAAAAATCCATTCAAACCACTTGAAGACATCAATCTTCATTATCATTGGTACTAAATCTTGGAAGATGTTTGAGTTTGAAGGGATTGAGGGGATTGGTTTTCATAGGGATAAGTTGAGTTGTGTTTGACAATGAACAAGCAATCTCAAATCTCATGTCTAGGAAGGATTTAGTGCCTAAAATAAGTAGTGGGCATATCGATATAACTAATTAGTTATTTAAACATATTATATCCCACCTAGATAAAATTGACCATAACTTTAACTCACTTTAACTAAACATAAAGTTGGTCGCTTCGGGTGAGCCTTTGGGATTCCTCAAGGAATTGTGGTCCTGTCTAAAATTCCAACAAACAGGCTAATACAAATGCTACCCAATCTTATATCGAAGAGCCAAATAATTCCCTTTACTAGTATGAGAAGTAGATATTTCAAAATAATGTTCTTGTATCTTAGTTGATCAATGAGCAAGATTACCTGAGATAAAGGTATGGGACAACATAAATTTGACAATAGACATAGGAACTTTTTCCAGGATCTAAAAGGTTATATAAATTACATCAAATGAAAAGAAAGTATGTGAAGTTTGTTTTGGGTATCTATATCTCATAAGATAAAAAAGGGTGTAAAAAATCCATGTGAACCATCCATGATTTTCTTCTTAGACTATGTTCCGTTCTCAGAGGTTAATGTAGGGACACACGTAATGCAACATACCAAATATGGCAAGGTTAACATGTTGCATAAATGGTGTAATTGAAATTTTGACATTTTATTTCAAAGGAATACTTTAGCCATAGGACACTCCTGCATCCCATGACCTGAGCTTTTCCATAGCGCACAACAAATATATTCGATAAAGTTTATCAAAGTCTGTCGCTTGAATTCCCAGTAGGTATAATGCAAAATAATACTCAAATATGTCAGTTCAAGGGAATTCCACATAATAAATGAAACGGCTTTAAAATTTAATAGAAATTTGACAAACCTCAAAAGAATCGCTGAAAATTTGACCAATTATTCTAAATCTTTAATGAAAAATCCAACAATGCCATACAACTTGAGCAACTAACTACTTCTTTCTTTGAGAGATGTCTGCTTATAAGGCCAAAGATGTAAGACAAATTGGTCCACTTCTTCAAAGTAACACTAAGAGAATTATTGAAATGCTTGTTGCTTCATACCATTTTAAACCAAGACCAAAATGTCCTTAAGAGTACAAATAAAGTTAGCTTTTGTGTTAAGATTGATATCCACTTCTTGTGCCTTGGATGTTCTTGGTAAAAATGAAGGTATGGATGGGGGGTGGGTGTCAAAAACAACCTTGTAGGGTGAAATTTTGATAGCACCATGATAGGAGGTATTGTACTACCTTTATGCAAGGGGGTGGGGGGAACTACTAAACCCAATGGCCATATCAGTCAATGTAAAACCCAATGGATAACAATATTTTTATGGTCAACACCTCACACCATTTATTACTTGTTATTAACTCCAATATCTCAAGTACTGCGATATACATACATATTATGACATGCATCATCATCGTGGACATCGATGTTGTCATCATCATCATCAATTCCATATGGTACATCAACATCATCTTGATCATCATCCTCATTATCATCATCATCGTTAGAATCAAGTACATCATCAACAAAATCATCATCATCATTAGAATCAAGTACATCATCAACAAAATCATCATCATCATTGTCATTATGGTCATGCATATTCCATTAGTGTTCTTAATCACTCATCGACATTAGGATTCATGTCATGTAATTGTTAAGGTCATTTATATGTCGTTACAGTCATTTCATTGATAAGAGGGTTGTTTAGATGTCGTTACAGACATTTAGGTTCCATTAGAATGAATTAGGATCCAAAAGTGATACCACATGCATAATCATCGTTGACATTCACATCGTCATCATCATTATACATTAAATCAACATCATTGCCATCATCGTAGTCATCATCAATATAATTGCGATAATAATGAGCAAGGAGCCATACTACCTCGCAAGAATGGATGATATACTCTTATACTTATCAAATCATGTCCATACGCTCAATCATAATTATCGTAATGCATCATTGTCATGTTGTTAGGGAAAATCATATTCCATTAGGGTCTACCAGATGTTGTTGGGGACACTAAAATGCCATAAGAGCAATTTAGGTGACATTAAGGTAATTTACCCCTCATTAGGATTAATCATGATCCAAAAGTGCCATGATTACGATNAGTACTATCACATGGATCATGATCATTAACATTGACATTGATATATCTGATGTTATCTCAGACGTTTCTCCAACACAATTCCTATCTCTAAACCTAGTGCAATTCCTAGAGCAGTCCCTTTCGAAATTTCTGGCATTATTCCAGGTGCTATACCTAGATCTATACCTGGCGCTATGTTGGATGTTTTCTAGGCGCAATTCCTGGATCTATACTTGATGCTATGTTGGATGCTTTTCTTACTGAAATTCATGGCGCAATTCCTATCGCTAACCCTGGATTAATATATGGTGCTATGTTATTTAGGACATTTTTTTGGAGGCTATTCTTGGCGTTATATGGGATGCTTTTGTGGACGCTAATTCAGACATTAATTGGGATGCTAATTGGGATCATAATTGTGATGTTAATTGGGACATTAATTGGGATTCTAATAAGCGTCCAAAATAGCGCCAACTTTTAAAAAGGGATGATAATTGGGATGCTAATTGGGATGTTAATTGAGACGCTAATTGGGATTCTAATTGGGATGCTAATTGGGATGCTAATTAGCATAAAAAATAGTGCCAACTTTTAAAATTAGACGCTAATTGGAATGCTAATTGGGACGCTGATTGGGATTCTTATTGGGATGTTAATTGGGACGCTAGTTGGGACGTTAATTGGGATGATAATTAGCGCCTAAAATAGCGCCAATTTTTAAAAAGGGACGCTAAATGGGATGCTAACTGGGATGCTAATTGGGACGCTATTTGGGAGTCTAATTGGGATGCTAATTGGGACACTAATTGGGATGATAATTAGCATCCAAAATAGCGCCAAATTTTAGAAAGGGATGCAAAAACGCCATTAAAAGCGTCATCTCGTGGAAAAGCGTCCACTTTGTCCAAAAAATGATGAAAAATACACTAAAAGTGAGAGTGGATGCTAAAAAGGAAGATGAAAGAGACACTAATCACATGGTTTTGTTGTAGTGCAAACTTGGTTTGAACAACCTTGAATGAGGGCCAAAATAACTCTAAATCTCATAAAAATAGGTTTCCCTGCTTATCTCTCAAATGGGTACCTAAATCCACTTAAAAATCTCAGTTCCAAGAAAGTCAACAAAAGTGGATATTTTCAACCTTGGTTTAACTAAACTTTAACAAGGGCCAAAATAGCTCTTAATATCAGAAATATAGGTGTCCATGCTTATCTCTCAAATGAGTACCTAAATCTACTTTCAAATTTAAATTTCGAAAAAATCGACAAAAGTGCATATTTTCAACCTTTGTTTGACCAACCTTGAATGAGAACCAAAATAGCTCCAAATATAATAAAAATAGGTGTCCATGATTATCTCTCAAATGGATACCTAAATCCACTTTCAAAACTCAATTTTGAGAAAGTCGACAAAAGTGCATCTAAATCTACTTTAAAATTTCAATTCTGAGAAACTCACCAAAAGTGTATATTTTCAACCTTTGTTTGACAAACTTTGAATGAGGGCCAAGATAACTCCAAATCTCATAAAAATAGGTGTCCATGCTTATCTCTCAAAAGTGTACCTAAATACGCTTTCAAAGATTAATTCCGAGAAAGCTGACAAAAGTGCATCTTTTTGGCCTTGGTTTGACCAACCTTGAATGAGCGCCAAAATAGCTCCATATCTCATAACAATAGGTGTCCATGCTTGTTTCTCAAATGGGTACTTAAATCTGCTTTTAAAACTCAATTCCGAGAAAGTCAACAAAAGTGCATATTTTCAACCTTCATTTGACCAACCTTGAACGAGGGCCAAAATAACTCCAAATCTCATAAAATAGGTGTCCATACTTATCTCTAAATTGTGTACCTAAATCCACTTTCAAAACTCAATGCCGATAAAGCTGACAAAAGTGCATATTTTCAACCTTGGCTTGACCAAACTTGAACGAGCACCAAAACAAATCCAAATCTCATAAAATAGGTGTCCATGCTTATCTCTCAAATGTGTATGTAAATCTACTTTAAAATTTCCATTCCAAGAAAGTCGACAAAAGTGGATATTTTCAACATTGGTTTGATGAACCTTAAACGAGGGCCAAAATAGCTCCAAATCTCATAAAAATAGGAGTCCATACTTATCTCTCAAATAGGTACCTAAATCCACTTTCAAAACTCAATTCCGAGAAAGTCGACAAAAGTGCATATTTTTAACCTTGGTTTGGCCAACCTTGAATGCGGGACAAAATAGCTTCAAATCTCATAAAAGTACGTGTCAATGCTTATCTCTCAAATGGATACCTAAATCCACTTTCAAAACTCAATTCCAAGAAAGTAAACAAAAGTAGGCTTGGTTTTACCAACCTTGAACGGGGGCCAAAGCAACTCCATATATCATAAAAGTGAATGTCCGTGCTTATTTCTCAAATGGGTACCTAAATCCACTTTTGAGAAAGTTAACAAAAGTAAATATTTTCAACCTTGGTTTGACGAACCTTGAAAGGGGGCCAAAATAGCTCCAAATCACATAAAAATAGGTGTCTATGCTTATCTCTCAAATGGGTATCTAAATCTACTTTAAAATTTCAATTCCGAGAAAGTTGACAAAAGTGCATATTTTCAAACTTGGTTTGACCAACCTTGAACGAGGGCCAAAATAGCTCCAAATCTCATCAAAATAAGTGTCCATGCTTATCTCTCACATGGTTATCTAAATCTACTATAAAATTTCAATTCCGAGAAACATGACAAAAGTGCATATTTTCAATATTGGTTTGACCAACATTAAACGAGGGCCAAAATTATTCCAAATATCATAAAAATAGGTTTACATGCATATCTCTCAAATGGCTACCAAAATCCACTTTCGAAACTGAATTCCGAGAAAGTCGACAAAAGTGCATATTTTCAACCTTAGTTTGACCATCCTTGCACGTGGTCCAAAATAACTCCAAATCTCATAACCATGCTTATCTCTCAAATGGGAACCTAAATCCACTTTCAAAATCAATGTCGAGAAAGTCAATAAAAGTGCATCTTTTAAACCTTGGTTTGACCAACCTTTAACGAGCACAAAAATATCTCTAAATCTCATAAAAATAGGTTTCCATGCTTATCTATCAAATGGGTATCTAAATCTACTTGAAAATTTGAATTACGAGAAAGTTGACAAAAGTGCATATTTTCAACCTTGGTTTGACCAACCTTGAACGAGGGACAAGATAACTCCAAATCTCATAAAAATAGGTGTCCATGGTTATCTCTCAAATGGGTACCTAAATATGCTTTCAAAACTCAATCCCAAGAAAGTCGACAAAAGTGCATATTTTCAAACTTGGTTTTACAAACTTTGAACGAGGGCCAAAATACTCCAAATATCATAAAAATAGGTGTCCATGCTTATCTCTTGAATGTGTACCTAAATCCACGTTCAAAACTCAAATTCGAGAAAGTAGACAAAAGTGCATTTTTTCAACCTTGGTTTGACCAACCTTGAATGGGGACCAAAATAACTCAAAATCTCATAAAAATAGGCATCCATGCATATCCCTCAAATGGGTATCCAAATCTACTTTAAAATTTCAATTCTGAGAAAGTGGTGAAAAGTGCATATTTTCAACCTTGGTTTGAAATACCTTAAACAAGGGAAAAAATAACTCCAAATCTCATAAAAATGGGTGTCCATGCTTATCTCTCATATGGGTACTGAAATCTACTTTCAAAACTCAATTATGAGAAAGTTGGCAAAAACACATATTTTAAACCTTGGTTGACCAACCTTGAACCAGGGCCAAAATAGCTCCAAATCTCATAAAAATAGGTGTCCATGGTTATCTCTCAAATTGGTACCTAAATCCACTTTCAAAACTCAATTCCTAGAAAATTGACAAATGTAAATATTTTCAACCTTGGTTTTATCAACCTTGAACAGGGGCCGAAGTAGCTCCAAATCTCATAAAAATAGGTTTCCATGCTTATCTACCAAATGGGTATTTAAATATACTTTAAAATTTCAATTCCAATAAAGTTGAAAAAATGTGCATATTTTCAAGCCTGGTTTGACCAACCTTGAACAAGGTCTAAAATAGCTCAAAATCTCATAAAATAGGTTTTGATGCTTATCTCTCAAATGAATACCTAAATCCACTTTAAAAACTCAATTCCGAAAAAGTTGACAAAAGTGCATATTTTCAACCTTGTTTTCACCAACCTTGAACCTGGTCCAAAATAGCTCCAAATCTCATAAAAATAAGTTTCCATGCTTATGTCTCAAATGTGTACCTAACTCCACTTTCAAAACTCTAATTTGAGAAAGTTGACAAAAGTGCATCTTTTCAACCTTGGTTTGACCAACCTTGAATGAGGGCCAAAATAGCTCCAAATCTCATACACATAGGTGTCCATGTTTATCTCTCAAATGTGTATCAAAATGTAATTTACAATTTCAATTTCGAGAAAGACGACAAAAGAGCATATTTTCAACCTTCGTTTGACCAATCTTGAACGAGGAGCAAAATAGCTCCAAATCTCATAAAAATAGTTGTGCATGCTTATCTCTCAAATGGGTACCTAAATCCACTTTCAAAATTGAATCCCGAGAAAGTCGACAAAAATGCGTATTTTCAACTTTGGTTTGACCAACCTTGAATGAGGGCCAAATAATTCCAAATTTGATAAAAATAATTGTCCACGATTATCTCTAAAATTGGTACCTAAATTTGCTTTCAAAACTTAATTCGGAG
The DNA here is from genome assembly GCA_001517045.1 of Pseudotsuga menziesii. Lineage (NCBI taxonomy): Eukaryota > Viridiplantae > Streptophyta > Pinopsida > Pinales > Pinaceae > Pseudotsuga > Pseudotsuga menziesii. The sequence goes on from LPNX011048974.1 coordinate 648,748, forward strand.
AAACTCGACAAAAGTGCATATTTTCAACCTTGGTTTGACCAACCTTGAATGAGGTCCAAAACAACTCCAAATCTCATAAAAGTAGGTGTCCATGCTTATCTCTAAAATGGGTACCTAAATCCACTTTCAAAACTCAATTACGAGAAAGTCGACAAAATTACATCTTTTTAACCTTCGTTTGACTAACCTTGAACGAGGGCCAATATAACTCCAAATCTCATAAAAATAAATGTCCATGTTTATCTCTCAAATGGGTATCTAAATCTACTATAAAATTTCAATTCCGAGATAGTCAACAAAAATGCACATTTTCAACCTTGGTTTGATGAAGCTTGAACGCGGGCCAAAATAGCTCCAAATCTCAAAAAAATAGGTGTCCATACTTATCTCTTAAATGGGTACCTAAATCCACGTTCAAAACTCAATTCTGAGAAAGTCAACAAAAGTGCATATTTTCAACCTTGATTTGACGAACCTTGAAGGAGGGCCACAATAACTCCAAATATCATAAAAGTAGGTGTCCTTTCTATCTCTCAAATGGGTACTTAAATCCACTTTCAAAACTCAATTTCGAGAAATTCGATAAAAGTGCTTCTTTTCAACCTTGGTTTGACCAACCTTGAACTAGGGCCAAAATACCTCCAAATCTCATAAAAATATGTGTCCATGCTTATCTCTCTAATGGGTATCTAAATCTACTTTAAAATTTCAATTCCGAGAAAGTCGACAAAAGTGCATATTTTCAACGTTGGTTTGACCAACCTTGAACGAGCACCAAAATAGCTCCAAATCTCATAAAAATTGGTATCCATGCTTATCTCTCAAATGGGTACCTTAATCTGTTTTCAAAACTTAATTCTGAGAAAGTTGACAAAAGTGCATATTTCAAGCTTGGTTTAACCAACTTTGAACGATGACCAAAATAGCTCCAATTCTCATAAAAATAGGTGTCCATGCTTATCTCTCAAATGGGTACCTAAATCCACCTTCAAAACTCAATTTCAAGAAAGTAAAAAAAGTGCATATTTTAAAACTTGGTTTGACCAACCTTGAACGAGGGCCAAAATAGCTCCAAATCTCATAAAAATAGGTGTCCATGCTTATCTCTCAAATTGGTACCTCAATCCACATTCAAATCTCAATTACAATAAAGTCGACAAAAATTCATCTTTTCATCCTTAGTTTGACCAACCTTGAAAGAAGGCCAAAATAGCTCAACATCTCATAAAAATAGGTGTCCATGCTTATCTGTCAAATGGGTATCTAAATCTATTTTAAAATATCTATTCCTAGAAGTTCGACAAAAGTGCATATTTTCAATGTTGGTTTGACCAACTTTGAACGAGGGCCAAAATAGCTCCAAATCTCATAAAAATAGGTGTCCATGCTTATCTTTCAAATGGTTACCTAAATCCACTTTCAAAACTCAACAACGGTGCACCTTTTAAACGTTGGTTTGACCAACATTGAATGATGACGAAACTCGCTTGAAATCTCATAAAAATACGTGTCCATGCATATCTCTCAAATGGGTATCTAAATCTAGTTTAAAATTTCAATTTCGAGAAAGTTGACAAAAGTTCATATCTTCAGCCTTGGTTTGACCATCCTTGGACGAGGGCCAAAATAGCTCAAAATCTCATAAATATAGGTGTCCATGATTATCTCTCAAATTGGTGCCAAAATCCACTTTCAAAACTCAATTCTGAGAAAGTGGAAAAAATACAAATTTTCAATATTGGTTTTACCGACCTTGAACGAGGGAAAAAATATCTCCAAATCTCATAAAAATAGGTGTCCATGCTTATCTCTCAAATGGGTACCTGAATCCATTTTCAAAACTAAATTTCGAGAAAGTCGACAAAAATGCATATTTTCAACATTGGTTTAACCAACCTTGAATGAGGGCAAAATAGATCCAAATCTCATACAAATAGATGTCCATGCTTATCTTAAACGAGTATCTAAATCTACTTTAAAATTTAAATTCTGAGAAAGTCGACAAAAGTGTTTATTTTCAACCTTGGTTTGACCAACCTTGAATGATGGCCAAAATAACTCCAAATCTCTCAAATGGGTATCTAAATCTAGTCTAAAATTTCAATTCCGATAAAGTTTAGAAAAGTGCATATTTTCAACCTTGGACGAGGGCAAAAATAGCTCCAAATATCATAAATATCGGTGTCTATGCTTATCTCTCAAATGAGTACCTAAATCCACTTTCAAAACTTAATTCTAAGAAAGTCGACAAAAGTGCATATTTTCAACCTTGGTTTGACCAAGCTTGAATGAGGGCAAAAAGAACTCCAAATCTCATTAAAATGTCCATGCTTATGTCTCAAAAGGGTACCGAAATCCGTTTTGAAAACTCAATTCCAAGAAAGTCGACAAAAGTGCATATTTTCAACCTTGGTTTGACCAATCTTGAACGAGGGCCAAAATAGCTCCAAATCTCATAAAAATACGTGTCCATGCTTATCTCTCAAATTGGTGCCTAAATCTACTTTCAAAACTCATGTCTGAGAAAAGTTGACAAAAGTGCATCTTTTAAACCTTAGTTTGACCAACCTTGAATGAGGGCAAAAATAGCTCCAAATCTCATAAAAATAGGTGCAGTGCTTATCTCTCAAATGGGTATCTAAATCTAGCTTAAAATTTCAATTTCGAGAAGGCTGACAAAAGTGCATATTTAAACCTTGGTTTGACCAACCTTGAACGAGGGCCAAAATAGCCCCAAATCTCATAAAAATAGGTGTCCATGCCTATCTCTGAAATGGGTACCTAAAACCATTTTCAAAACTAAATTCTGAGAAAGTCGAAAAAAATGCATATTTTCAAACTTGGTTTGACCAATCTTGAACGAGGGCCAAAATAGCTCCAAATTTGATAAAAATATTTGCCATGCTTATCTCCCAAACAGGTACCTAAATCCACTTTCAACACTTAATTTAGAGAAAATCAACAAAAGTGCATCTTTTCAACCTTGGTTTGACCAACCTCGAATGAGGGCCAAAATACCTCCAAATGTCATAAAAATAGGTGTCCATACTTTATCTTTGAAATGGGTATCTAAATCTATTTTAACATTTCAATTACGAGAAAGTCGACAAAAGTGCATATTTTCAACCTTGGTTTTTACTAGCCCTGAACGAGGGCCAAAACAGCTCCAAATCTCATAAAAATAGGTGTCCATGCTTATCTCTCAAATGGGTACCTAAACCCACTTTCAAAACTCAATTCCAAGAAATTTGATTAAAGTGCATATTTTCAACCTTGGTTTGACGAACCTTGAACAAGGGCCAACCTAGCTCCAAATCTCCTAAAAATAGGTGTCCATGCTTATCTCTCAAATGGGTACCTAAATCAACTATCAAAACTCAATTCCTAGAAAGTCGACAAAAGTGCATCTTTCTACCTTGGTTTGACCAACCTTAAACGAGGCCAAAATAGCTCCAAATGTCAAAAAAATAGGTGTCCTTGCTTATCTTTCAAATGGGTATCTAAATCTACTTTAAAATTTCATTTACGAGAAAGTCTACAAAATTGCATATTTTCAATCTTGGTTTTGACCAACCTTGAATGAGGGCCAAAATAGCTCCACATCTCATAAAAATACGTGTCCATGCTTATCTCTCGAATGGGTATCTAATTATTCCTTAAAATTTAAATTGCGAGAAAGTCAACCAAGTGGATATTTTCAACTTTGGTCTTGTAAACTTTGAACGATGACCAAAATAGCTTCAATTCTCATAAAATAGGTGTCCATGCTTATCTCTCAAATGGCTACCTAAATTGACTTTCAAAACTCAATTGCGAGAAAGTAGACAAAAGTGTATCTTTTCAACCTTGGTTTGACCAGTGTCGAACGAGATAAAAAATAGCTCCAAATTTCATACAAATAGGTTTCCATGCTTATCTCTCAAATGGTTACCTAAATCCACTTTAAAAACTCAATTCCGAGAAAGTTGATAAAAGTGGATATTTTCAACCTTGGTTTGACCAACCTTGAACAAGGGCCAAAATAGCTCCAAATATCATTAAAATGGGTTTGCATGCTTATCTTTCAAATGGGTACCTAAATCCACTTTCAAAATTCTATTCTGAGAAAGTCGACAAAAGTTCATATTTTCAACCTTGGTTTGACCAACCTTGAATGAGGGCCAACATAGCTCCAAATCTCATAAAAATAAATGTCCATGCTTATCTCTCAAATGCGTACCTAAATCGACTTTCAAAGCTCAATTCCGAGAAAGTATACAGAAGTGCATCTTTTAAACCTTGGGTTGACACACCTTGAACGCGAGCGAAACTAGCTCGAAATCTCATAAAAATTGGTGTCCATGCTTATTTCTCAAATGGGTATCTAAATCTAGTTTAAAATTTCAATTCCGCGAAAGTTGACAAAGGTGCATATTTTTAGCCTTGGTTTAACCAACCTTGGACGAGGGCCAAAATAGCTCCAAATCTCATAAATATAGGTGTCCATGCTTATGTCTCAAATGGGTACCTAAATCCACTTTCAAAACTCAATTATGACAAAGTCGACAAAAGTGCATATTTCCAACCTTCAACGAGGGCCAAAATAACTCCAAATATAATAAAAATAGGTCTCTGTGCTTATCTTTGAAATGGGTACCTAAATCCACTTTCAAAACTCAGTTATGAGAAAGTCGACAAAAGTGCATCTTTTCAACGTTGGTTTGATCAACCTTGAACGAGGGCCAAAATAGCTCCAAATCTCATAAAAGTAGATGTCCATGCTTATCTCTCAAATGAGTATGTAAATCTACTTTAAAATTTCAATTCAGAAAAAATCAACAAAAGTACATATTTTCAACCTTGGTTTGACCAACCCTAAATGAGGGCCAAAATAGCTCCAAATCTCATAAAAATAGATGTCCATGCTTATCTCTCAAATGGCTACATAAATCCGCTTTCAAAACTCAATTCCTAGAATGTCGAAAAAAGTGCATATTTTTAACCTTGCGTTGACCAACTTTGAATGAGGAACAAGTAACTCCAAAACTCATAAAAATAGGTGTCCATGCTTATCTCTCAAATGGGTTCCTAGATCCACATTCAAAACTCAATTTCGAGAAAGTCGACAAAAGTGCATATTTTCAACCTTGGTTTGACCAACCTTGAATGAGGGCCAATAAAGGTCAAAATCTCATAAAACTAGGTTCCCATGCTTATCTCTCAAATGGGTACCTAAATTCCCATTCAAAACTCAATTTTGAGAAAGTCGCCAAAAGTGCATCTTTTCAACCTTAGTTTGAACAACCTTGAAAATGCCCAAAATAGCTCCAAACCTCATAAAACTAGTTGTCCATGCTTATCTCTCAAATGGGTACCTAAATCCACTTTAAAATTTCAATTCTGAGAAAGTTGAAAAAAGTGGATATTTTCAACTTGGTTTAACCGACCTTGGATGTTGGCAAAAAATAGCTCCAAATCTCATAACAATGGGTGTCCATGCTTATCTCTCAAATAGGTACCTAAATCCACTTTCAAATTTCAATTCCGACAAAGTTGACAAAAGTGCATCTTTTCAACATCGGTTTGACCAACCTTGAACAAGGGCTAGAATATCTCCAAATCTGATAAGAATAGGTTTCCATGCTTATCTCTCAAATAGGTACCTAAATCCACTTTCAAAACTTAATATAAGGAAAGTCGAAAAAGGGTGTCGTTTCAACCTTGGTTCGACCAACCTTTAATGAGCGCCAAAATAGCTCCAAATCTCATAAAAAAGGTGTCAACGCTTATCTCTCAAATGGGTATCTATATCTACTTTAAAATTTCAATTCCGAGAAAGTTGACAAAAGTGCATATTTTCAACCTTGTTTTGACCAAACTTAAAACGAGAGCCAAAATAGTTGCAAACCTCATAAAAACAGGTCTCCATATTTATCTCTTAAATTGGTATCTAAATCCACTTTCAAAACTCAATTCCTAGAAAGTCGACAAAAGTGCATATTTTTAATCTTTGTTTGAAAAACCTTGAATGAGGGCCAAATTAGTTTCAAATCTCATAAAAAATAGGTGTCCACGATTATCTCTCAAATGGGTATCTACATCTACGTTAAAAATTTAACTATGAGAAAGTAAAAAAAGTGCATATTTTCAACCTTGGTTTGATTGACCTTGAACGAGGTCCAAAATAGCTCCAAATCTCATAAAAATAGATGTCCATGCTGATATCTCAAATGGGTACCTAAATCCAGTTTCAAAACTAAATTATGAGAAATTCGACAACAAGCGCATCTTTTCAACCTTGGTTTGACGAACTTTGAACAAGGGTCGAGATAGCTCGAAATATCATAAAAATAGGTGTCCATATTTATCTGTCAAATGGGTACCTAAATCCACTTTCAAAACTCAATTCCGAGAAAGTCGACAAAAGTGGATATTTTCAACATTGGTTTGGCCAACCTTGAACGCGGGTCAAAATAGCTCGAAATCTCATAAAAATCATGGTGTGCATGCTTATTTCTCAAATGCGTACCTAAATCCACTTTCAAATTGCAATTCCGAGAAAGTCGACAAAAGTGGATATTTTCAACCATGGTTTGAACAACCTTGAACGGGGGGAAAAATAGCACCAAATATCATAAAAATAGGTGTCCATGCTTATCTCTAAAAAGGGTAGCTAAATCCACTTTCAAAAATCAATTTTGAGAAATTCGAGAGAAGTGCATATTTTCAACGTTGGTGTAACGAACCTTGAACGAGGTGTCACATCCCCTCCCATCTACTCGAGAGGGAATGCGACCATAATGCTATCTAATCTAGGAATTTAAGTCCCATGAACATGATATAAAATGAATTGAACATAAAAACATACACATATTTGAAAACTATGCAGTATACAGCGGAAGCAATTACATTTCGTTCAAGCATTCAACAGATTAGACATGTTCATCATATTTCATCAAGAAAATACAAATGCAGAGATTAACACATGAGATACTTATCTTGAAAGAAGATTGTCCCACAACTAGCTACATCGCTGCAATGTTCCACCCAACCATAGGCCAGTGTGCTCATCAGTCTCTTAGGAACACTGCCAGCCCTGAGCTGGGCATGATTCCCACAAGGAATAAGGGAACACTAGTAGGCTCACACATAGCTAAATATGTATAAAAATTCAGCCAAACCAAACTGCATTTGGGTTTATCAGGCTACTAAGGAGCTCAACCACAGAGATATGGACACCTACACCATATCTTGCTTGGCTTCTAAAACATCTACACACCCAATGCAAGGAAGCATCCCCTTCTCTGCTACACAATTCCTCAGGCTATGCCTTCCATTCGAGTTCTATTCAAGGTGTGCAAATAAAAAAGCCATCCCCTCTAGATATGTTTGTGAGGTTCCTTCCTACAATAGGATTATCAAGCTAGTTCAGACCCAATTCCACTCCAAACCAGTTCAGTCCAAGGAAAAATATGCACAAACAAAAAGATACAAAATTCTGGGTGGAGGAAAAAATGTTTTGCAACAAAAAACGGTTTAGTAAAATAAATACTTCAGACCACAATGATCTGTCCTTAGCTCAAATATTCTGCTCATCAAGTAATGCCTCCACATCTTGAGAGCATGTACTATGGATGCAAGTTCTAGATCATGAGTGGCATATTTCTTATCATGCTCCTTCAACTTTCTTGAATCATACATATCGCGTGGTTGTCTTGCATAAGGACTCCTCCAAGCCCTTGACCATATGCATCGGTACACACCAGAATTTTTTTTTCTGGGTCTGCAATCTTCAAGACTGGTGCACTTGTGAGAATATTCTTCATCTGCTAGAAGCTTTCTTCACACCTTGGTGTCCATTCAAACTTTATTCCCATCTTTTGTAAATAAGTGTATGGATGTGCAACCTTGGAGAATCCTTTAATGAATCTCCTGTAGTATCCTGCAAGCCCCATAAAAGATCTTACATCTGTCACATTTCTTGGAGTCGGACAATTCATAATGGCCTCAATATTCTTAGGGTCTACAGATATTCCCTCATCTAATATAATGTGGCCCAAATAATGAATCCTATCTTTATAGAAGTCACACTTGCTCGAATTTGCATACAACTTATGCTCCATGAATAATTGCAATGTCAATATTAGATACTCTTCACGCTTTTCCTCATTCTTAGAATAAATAAGAATGTCATCAAGAAAAACAAGAACAAACTTGTCCAAATACCCGCTGATGACACTATTCATAAGGAACATAAATGTAGTTGGTGCATGTGTGAGACCAAATGGTACCACTACAAACTCATAATGTCCATACATTGTCCTGAAGGCTGTCTTATGAATATCTTAATCTTTTATTCTCACCTGGTGGTAACCAGACCTCAAGTCAATGTTGGAAAATACCTTTTATCTTCTCATTTGATCAAAGAGGTCATCAATCCTAGGAAAATGATATTTTTTCTTCACAGTGACTTTGTTGAGCTGTATGTAATCAATACACAACTTGAATGTACCATCTTTCTTCTTCACAAACAGAACTTGTGCTCCCCAAGGAGACACACTCGGACTGATATACTTCTTCTCCAACAACTCTTGCAGTTGCATCTTCAACTCTAGCATTTTCGGTGTACTCATTCTGTAGGGTGTCTTGGACATTGGTGCTGCTCCTCGCAAAGGTTCAATTGTGAAATCAATGTCTCTCTTTGGAAGAAGCCCTGGAATCTCATCAGGAAACAAATCCCTGAATTCTCGCAACAAATGAAAGTCCTCCAAACTTGAAGTTTCATTCTCTGTTGCTTCAACTACATTGCTAAAATATGCCTCATAGAAATCACCTTTGGAATGCCCCTTACAACTCTTGGGTTCCCTTCTTCATCCATGAATTCAAAAGTATTATTGTAAAAGTCAAGCTTTACCCTATGATCTTCTAACCAATCCATTCCAATAAGAACATCATAGGAACCAAGTGGTAGAACATTTAAATATACATAAGTGACCAATCCATTCATAACCAATGGAGATTTCTCTACCACTTTACTAACTTTTCCCTTAGTTCCAGTGGTTAGCTGAACTAACCAAGATTTTCTATGCTTTACTTTCTTAAAATCATAAATCTCCAGTACTCTAGGAGTAATGTAACTGTGATTAGAACCAAGGTTAATCAAAATAGAAATAGATTTCTCAACAATATTACCTGCAACTTCAACCACAGTTGAGTGGTGATTTTCCTGGCGGTCCTCCAGTGCTGCATAAATCCTAGGGACGACCCTTGCTACTTGACCCGCTGTTTCTACCTCTTGAATGTTGTAAGATGGCCTTGCATTCTCATTCTCAAGTGGACAATTCCTGCACATGTGGGGTGCTCCACATTTTGAACATTGGAGTGGTTCTCTGTTTTGTTGTGGATCTCTTCGCTTTTCTCCCACCACTATGGTTGGATGCTTCTCAGCTCAGAATGGTTGCTTCTTCTGATTCATGAAGTTAGAAGGTTTGAAATGTTTCTTCCTTTGGTCAGACTTCTCATTCTTCTTGTCCTTCCATGTCTTATGATAATCGGGTTTTCTTTTTCTTTTCTCATAGAAATACTTAGCTTTCCTTATTGCTTCTTCCAGAGTTCTAGGTTCAGAAAACTCAATTCTGTCTTTGTAAGATTGACGCAATCCACTCAGGAAATGTTGGATTTTCACTTTTTCATCTTTGATGTACTTGACATACCTCAACAACTCCAATAACTTGTTTTCATATTCTTCCATGGACTGCTGTCCGAATCTCAGCTCATGGAATTCCTTGATCTTATCATCATAGTACCTGTGAGAGAGGAACTTTTGCTTGAAATACTTCTAGAACTATTTCCACACAATATTCCTTTCATTAATCTTGTTTACTTGGATGAAGTACTCCCACCATATGGATTCTCTTCCAGTCAAATTGAATATGGCTACCATAGCCTTCATATTTCCAGAGTAGTCTTGGACTTGGAAATATTTTCTCATCCCAAGAAGCCAAGATTCAACTTCTTAACCATTCTTTATCTCACAATTGAAGATAGGCGGCCTTGCCTTCTTAAATTCATCACGTGAACGGTTTTCATAGCACCAATTTTTCTTATTCTTCTGAGAAGAAGAACTTGAACCACTAGTGGATCCATCGAAGTCAGATGACCCACTAGGAGATCTCTTTCTTCTTCTAGGAGTGATTTTACTTCCTTCTAGTCTCAATGTATGGTCCCTAGAGTTCATTTGCCTCTCGATGTATGTCAAAATTTGCAGCATAGATGCATTCAGCTGATTTTGCTCCTCTTGAGCCTTAACCCATCTTTCATTATATACCCTCATTAGAGAGAATTTGAGGTCAAAAATGGGTCTCCTAAGAGATGTACTACAAAAATATAAGATATATTAAAATATTATGAGGTAGGGGTTTTATGGGGTAGGTATATATGACAACTCATCTCCTACACTACTTTTTATGCACAATATAAACAACCATGGTTGAGTTACTTTTCTAAATTAACTATAAATAAAATTAATAAAATAACTCTACAATGATGTGACTAAGATTCATTGTAAATTCCCAAAAAATTATTGTCCTTTAACATTTATTTGTATTGAACTTGTAAATAAAATTAAACAAAAATGAATTTAATTTATATGCATAACTAACATATTTTTTTCATATAAATATCATTCATGAATTTAATTTATTTTAAAAGTACAAGATTTAATATATATATATATATATTAGTTTGACATTATGATATTAAATACAATTGAGTGAATATATAATTTAAAATTAAAAAACATGAAAATGACAATATATTATTTTATAAAAAAATGTGAAAAGACATTTTTATGAATTATGACTACTTTACTTGAAAATGACAATAAAATTATTTTATGAGAAAGTGTGAAATGACTTTTATTATGAGTACTTCACTTTATGACTTAAAAGTACTTGTACCACTACCTTGGTTAACTATGGGTTTTCATCCACCATAGAAAATGTGACAAATAAGCATTCTTATATCATGCAATGCCACCTCAACCATGGGGGATGATGTCATCCACTAGAATGTAATTGGTTGATTTTTATAGTACATTTTGGTCCTTTTGAGGCTCATTTTTGACCTCAAATTCTCTCTAATGATAACTTTTCATTTCCACCCTTAGGATTCTCATGGTGGCTGCAAAATCTAAGGGATTATCTTGAAATCTTCTCCCATTAAACTCTGTCTTGGCATTTCCCACAAGGATGTTTTCTCCCATAACAACTTCCTCATGGTCATAGGGATCCTGTGTGTCTTTCATGCTATAGGTTCTCATGGTCGAGCCCAGCCAACTTTTCCAATTTGCACTATGTGGACTGCTGCCTTGATGTAACTATGATTATGCAAAATGTGTTAATAAACAGAATTATTTGCTACATAAAATTCACAAGAATTTATACATCACTTACCTGCATTTGGAAAATTCATATATTGACAAGTTTGTCAAAACATAGAATTTTATCACTAGCAATGAATGTCTCAAGGGGGACGAAGGGGATCAAGGGTGCTTTCCCCCTTGTGGATTTGCCACTGCAGGGCGGGTCGAGGGCAACGCCCTTGTTTTTTTTTGTAAATCTTTCATTTCCATGCAATTTGGCACATAACCTCACTTCCATTCTTCATATTTCTATCCCCTGCAGTCCCACTGAAAACCTGCTGAATTTCTCTGTTTCAGAGTAATTTAGCTATTCCACCCGATCGATGAATTCATCCTTTTTCCTTCGACGTATCGACAAAATTCTCCAATTTTGCTCGACACATATCAACAACTTCGCCCGATTCCTTCCAATCAAACCGTCTGCTGCATTGGAAAACTTTTCAACTTTCATCTGATTGCTCTTTCCGTTGTGTCGGAAAAATTTCAAACTTCCTTCCGATCGGTCTTTCCGCCACGTCGAAAAACTTTCCAAGTTTCTCCCGACCAAGCCCTCCGCCGTTGCGGAAAAATTTCCGACTTCCATCCAATTGAGCCTTCCACTATGTAAAAAAAATTCCAAGGTTCTTCCGATGGATCCTTCTGCTGCATCAGAAAACTTTCCAAGTTTCTTACGATCTACTCAGCCAATGCATCGATAAAATTTTCCAAATTCTACCAATTTTCCCATATTTATTTTTATTTTTTGTAAAATTTTCTTCTTTGTTTTCTTCTTCTTCCTTTTCCATCGATAAACAACGAATTTCTTTTCCATCGATGAAATTCAGGCGGCTTCGTTCACTGTGTTGACGAAAACCATACATTACAGCCGTCGAATCGGCTCGGCTTCGCTCGACTCTCCTCCTCGACACCGCCGCTTCAGCTCGTCTGCTTATTTTTTGTAAACGTAGCCGACATATCGGCTCGGCTTCGCTCTTGACGTTGATACTGTAGCAGCGACATCGTCAACTTGAATCTACCAACCCAACCAACATTGTTAGTTCATCTTCATCTTTCACAACCGACACTATCGCTGAGGATTCATCTATCTTAGCCAATAAAAGAGAATACTCTCAACACTTGGAAAAATATGAGTTTTTCTATCTACCTCTCCTTCCTCCTGAACATAGAGGCTGATTCTTCATGGCCCATTCACTACAAGATTTGAACCCGAAATTCGATGACAGAATCCGACGTCATCTAAAATTTTGCACGTATGTGTCAGACAGCAATCAATCTACAGAATGCTGACAACAAAATATTTCTATGTCTGTCGATTATCCGACACTTTGGAGTTAGAATTCCGACTCTTGTAGTGGCGGTTAATCGACAATTCTATGCCGGATAGGCGTCGGATTTCTGACTCGTGTAGTGGTGGTTATTTGACACTTCCCTGTCAGATATTCGACGTCTATGAACCAAACACAAGTCAGATATCCGACCCATAAGAGTCGGATATCCGACGGTCCGTATATATATTTTTTATAAGGTTTACATGATTTTAAATTTTATGGTCCCATACTTTCAATGGTAACTATGTTCAAGGCGTCGAATATCCAACGCATGGCCATTATAAATATAAATTGTTTTAAATATTTCAACATGTTTGTTGTGGAAGCGACGGACGATTGCAAAAATTATTTGTTCCTCGACGAACGTTTTCAAGAATAGTTTTATTCTTCAACGAGCGGTTGTGGGAATTTTTTTTCATCGATAGACAGTTTGCTGGGAATTTTTTATTCTTCGACTTCTCTCCGTTTGACTAAACCTTGATGCGTGGAACTTGATTTTTTAAGACAACCGGTTATATTCATTAACGAAGTTTATAACAAAATGTCAAATAGATTAAATATTCAGGATCCAAACGAAGACAACCAACAAATTCTTGCTAGACTATGGGATGCAGCGAAATGAAGGGGTGATGGAAAATGTTATTGTCCATGTACTCAATGTAGGGGATTTAAGAGGAGAAGAATATTGATCTCAACAGCCACAAAAAATTGCAGAGAACATGGACACGCTGAGGGGGGGAACGAATATCGTCCATTTGTAGGTTTAGCATTATAAACATTATTATATTCGTTTTTTTGGGTAATTGTATGCATTATTTTTTTTCCATATATTAATGTATATCTATTGATGTTTCCATGTATTTATACTAAAGGAAAGGCACCCTATAGCATGTCATCCAGAGGAAGTGCTTTCAGAACAAGTTCAGGATCAGGATCATGGAGCGTATATGTTTAATGGAGAACAAGTGAATGATCATATTGAACAAGATGATCATATCGATGATGTAATTGAAGATGATGGTACAAATACATTGATCCATGATTCATTTAACATTAGAATGGATGACGATGATGTTGATAATGAAAATGATGATGACTTTGATGATGTTCATGATATACCTCTTCTCGATAAGGCATATAAACCCCTTTATGAAGGCTCCAAAACAAATCTTCTCTCTACTATATTGTTAATAATGAGCTTGAAGGTTATGAATGGTCTTTCAAACATTGCAATCACACGTATGCTAAGGTATCTAAAATAATCCATCACATATATAGGATTGTGATAAAGTTTATTTGCATTCCTCTAATAATTGTATTGTTAACTCATTGTTGATCATCTTACGGATGAAGCGTGTTTCGTTAATATTATTTATTTATTACATTAACATTTTTTTTTGTAGCTTGATAGCTGATTTTTTGTTACCACCATCAAATATTTTACCTCGCACATTTCAAGATTTATCTTCCATCATGAAAGAGATTGGAATGCATTATGAAGCAATTCATGTATGCCGTGATGACCATGATTCAACATGAATTTGCAACAGAATGTCCGGAATGTCATGTAAGTAGATATCATACAGATAAAGTAACAAAAAAGGTGCCTCATAAGGTTCTTCGTTATATTCCCATCATTCCACGTTTGCAACGACTATTCAGGTGCAAAAACATAGCGCAATTTATGGATTACCATGCCAGGAATAGAAGTCAAGATGATGTTATCCGAATGCTTGCAGATGGTACTGCTTTTAGAGATATTGAGTAAAAGTGGCCTCACTTTAAAGAAGAACCACATAATCTTAGGATTTCTTTGGCAGTAGATGGTGTTAATCCATTTGCACAGATGAAATCCATTTACATGGTGTGGCCTATTTTTGTTATCAACAATAACATTTCTCCATGGTTGTCAATAAAGAGGGAGCACATAATGTTGTCGATGATGAGTATAGGAATTTTCTCTCGAAGAATCACAGGTATAGAACAACTGAAAGAAATCTTTTCAATGGGAAGCAGGAGACTGCATTAAAACCATGGAGAATGACACCTCACCTTTGGAAGATGCAATACAATAGAAATCGTCATCATGGTACGTATGGATCATCGTATATGAATTTTTATGTATTTTAATTTTTATTGTGAGTTGTTTGTTGTAGTGGCCATATTTGATTTATGATGTAATTTATTAATTATAAACTAATATTCATGATGTCCATCGTGATCATAAAGGAATTAATGGTCTTCCACGAGGAATGAAAAGTTATCCTATTCAGTTCAGCAGGTTGCCCTACTATGAGCACCTACAAATTGCTCATTTGTTTGATACAATGCATATTGGAAAGAATGTTACCGAAACCTTATGGTGACTACTAGAGCTAAGGAGGGAGAAAGATAAAGTTGTGAAAGTGTGCAAAGACATTCAAGAAAGCAACCATGCAATGAAATACATCATCCAATTTCATACCAACGGAGAACAAGTTAATATAAACTCAATTCCATGGATTTTTACGGAGCAACAAAGCAATGTTGTCAAAGAAGTAATGCGGAAAATTAAATTTCCCAATGGTTTTTGTGCAAACCTGAAGAATACCATAACTAAAAAAGGTGACTTTGCGGGGGTCAAAACACATGATTGGCATGTCTTCATTAAGGTAATTATTATTGTTATGTCCATATAATTTTTTCTTGTTTGTATACTCTTTTTTTAATAAATGACGTGGTTTGTATATTGATACAGCATGTTCTACCTCTCTCTCTCTCCCGGACAACTTCGACACCAATGTCAAACAAGTTATATATAATCTTGGTAAATACATGAGGTAACTAGCGATTACTTGCATGTGCTTAGTGTTTCTTTAATTCTCCGTAAAATAATTTATATTTGTTTTTTTTGTGCACTATTTCAGCATATATTGTAATTTAATGTTTATTTTTGTTAAATATCATTATTGGTTTGCATCACTTGTAGATGGTTGACATCTAAAGAAATCCATAAAGAAGATATAAAGTATTGGAGGAGAGAAATTCCTCGTCTCATGTGTGAAATGCAGAAGCATCTACCATCGGCATTTTTCAATGCATAGGAACACTACCTCATACACCAAGTTGAGAAGATTGAGTTGTGTGGACCTGTGCACTCAAGGTCCATGTGGATGGTTGAGAGGCACTTGAAATTTATGAAGGGTTTGGTGAGACAACTAGCACATCCGAAGGGTTCTATGATGGAAGGATATACAATATACCAAAACATGTTGTATGTTAGTGAATATCTTCCTATTTTAGCGTCAAAGCTCAATTTACGTCACATTTGTGATCCAGACTCCAATAACAAATTTGAAGGGGGGAAACTGAAGGGGAAAGGTATATTGAGGAAGCTGAAAGGTAATTATTAGCTACTGGATTTTTATTATATCCTTCATATTCTAATTGTATTTTCTAGTCATAATTGCTTAGATTAAGAGCATATATGTCTTTGTTTAGGAGATTTACACCTTTCTTTGATTTTAATGGTTATTGTCATTAAACAGTTGGTCAAGAACGAGATACAATTCATTTATACATCACAAACAATCTTGACTGGATGAAGGTATGGATTGAACGATGCGCACAATCGGGTCATGGAATATCATGGGAAGGTGTGGCTTCATTGGTAAAAGAAGCACAACGCAATGGAGATAACAATATAACAGAAAGGGAAATCGATTTGGCATATGGTGTAAAAGATAAAATGACAATAATATAATTAATCAAATATTCCTCTAAATTTTTTATTTTGTTTGATACTTATTGATGTACATGTTCTTTTTTTCTATGTATTGTTGCATAAGGACTATTTGGTTGTGTAATTTTTTCATGTATTTATTATTGTAGGTAAAACACCATAAGGCTATGGTCTACAATGGAGGAAGATATCGAATCAAAAAACTGGATGAAACAAAGAAAACATTAGATTCTGGGGTTTCGGCTATCTTTGAGGTTACCATTGTTTCATCTAGAACTGACAGACATCCAGAAGTCTTAGAAAATCGATACTATGGGTATTTGGAATATATTATATAGTGTGACTTTAAATCCTTTAAGGTAGTTCTATTCGTTGTCAAATGGTATAGGTTAGGATTGAATCAACATGATCCCGATAGAACTATTATTGAACATGATAATGGATTTACCATGGTAAACACAAGGTTGTTTGAGCCAGGAACAGAGCCCTATGTTCTTCCAATCCAACGTGAACAAGTATTTTACTCAGAGGTTCCAGGTAAAGTAGGATGGTCATTTGTTGTGAGACATGATCCAAGGGGAAGGTTGGTAAAATATAACCTAGATGATGGTAATGAAGAGGGTTCTCTAGAAGAAGAATATGATGACGAAGAGCATGATCAACTTGAGTTAGCTGATGATGATGATCCAATAGAAGATGTCCAAGGAATAGTTGAATCAAACGATGTAGCAGACAATGTCGTTGAAGATTATTTCGACGATGACACGATGAGCGTAACTGATGACGACGACGACGATGATATGGCCAATCCTTACAATGTTGAAACAGATGATGATACAAATGGTGCATCATCTTCATCATCATCATCATCATCATCATCATCGTCTTCCTCATGATGATGATACTCATAATCAACATCATCATCATCATCATCATCATCATAATCATGATCATCGTCATAGTCATAATCATCGTCTTCATCAGCATCATAATCATCCTCATCCTCATCCTCATCATCATTGTCATCGTCGACATCATTATTGTCATCATCATCATCATTGTCATCGTCTTCATCATCATCATAATCATTGTCATCGTCTTCATCATCATCATTGTCATTGTAGACATCATCATTGTCATTGTCTTCATCATCACCACCATCATCATCTTCATCATCATCGTCGTCATCATCATCGTTGTCACGATCAACATCATCATTGTCATCGTCGACGTCAACATCATAATATTCATCATCATCATCGTCAACATCATCGTCATCATTTTCATTGTCATCCTCATGATGATGATAATCATCATCGTCATCACAATCATTATCATCATCATCATCATCATCATTGTCATCGTCATCATCAACATCATCATCATCATCAACAACATCATCAACATCATCATCATTGTTATCATCGACATGAACATCATAATCATAATAATCATCATCATCACCACCATGCTCACAAGCTCACATGCTCAACTTTTCAAACATCCTTCAAAGATATATTTTCATTTATCCAAGATAGGGATGTGTCATTATGTAGATGGTTCTTCCCTCATTAATGTGAAGGTTCTTTATTCAAGTTAGGATATAATAAAAATATCCTAATACTATTATGGCAATTTATATAATATAAAATAACATATAATAAAAATAAAATACATATAATATAAAATAATATATAATAAAAATAAAAAACATATAATATATAATGTTTTTTGTGACAAGGGTTTTTTGTGCATGGTGTGATGTTTGCTCCTTTGTGGGACAAGCTTGAATGCAGACATACGCTTCCTCATTTAGTGGGTTATTCAGGGATTCAATTTACAAACCTTCTTACCTTACAAATGAGAAACTCGTTGTTCGGGTCATGAACTTAGAATAGGGCTTCGCGCCTCACCCCCTCTTGTATCTGTGAGTCGCTATTATAGTGATCATTCATTTTGTAGTGCATCTATAGATGTAATTACACAATTTCTCTAGTTTTGCACAGACAGGCTTGATAAACATTGTAAATACTATATGATAGTTTTAAGGATTTCTCATACCATAAGGTTGGGAGATTATGGTATAAATACCATGTCCTAAGTACTAAGTCTGCGTTGATATTTAAAGGGTGGCGAAACCATAGGATAGAGGGTTTAACATATGACTTGGTTGGTATATGGTATAATGTTGATTCCATAAACTATGGTGAGGGTTTGTGCATGTGTTAATGGTCACCAACTGAGGGTTTGTGCATGCATTAATGGTCACCAACTGCTTGTGCAATATGGTTTTTGGCATTTTGGTTTAGTGTGTCCTCTGCGCATTTGGAGAACGTAGATGACACCATCAATTCACAGGTAAGCTAGATCGACTCTGTGCAAAAATGCATTGCTTCATTGTATTCTCCATGGCATGGTCATGCTTTTCATGCCATCGTTGGTTTGTCTGCAGGTGAACGTGAAGGCGCTCCGGGGTTTGCGCAGCCTACACTATCGATTAGGTATTTCTTCTTCATGGCCATGGTAAGCATGCTAGCAAGATTTACTTGCCTCCTCTCGTTCTGGGAATTTCTGAGTTGGAGAACTTTACTGGGTTGGGGTTTTGTGTGGCACTTGTTGACTCTGCCTTCGGGGTTTATAATGTAGCTTGCTATGGTTTTTAATGGACTCTTGTTGGGAGGTTTGGAATCTTTGGGCCATGGCTGCACCATTACTTGTAATGGTGCCATAGCTCATGAATTTTCCATTTAACATTTTTAATAGTTTGACTGTTGTAAAAGAGGCTTTGTGCCTCACTGTGTAAATACATTGCGCGTTGGATTTTATGTAAGGACTGCAATGTGATTTGGTATATATGATTTCATTCGACATTTATAAAATATTATACTGTGTAAATATTTGGGACTGTGCAGTAGATTTAATGCTGCATTTTGAACTGTTGACTTACTGGGTTCGATTCGTGGCTTTCATCCTGTGGGATTTACTCTGTTCATTAATAATGGTTTGGGTTTGGGAGTATGCATGACACTTTGATTTTATTGTTTGTAAACTAAGTCGAGAATTCTTCTAGAGCTTGGGGCATTATGCCATGGGCTATGCCATTGTAGCAATGGTGCTGCAGCCCATTGGCTTGCCATCGCATGCTTTGTGTTGGCGTTAAAATGGAGACTGTGTGTTTAGACAGAGTATAGAACTTTTGGATTTGCATTAACTCAACGTGGGTGCACAGAGGTTAAAACATCCACTCTACAGGGGGTTACTCATCGAGGCATCATTTGAAGCATGCTTACACTATTTTATACACCATTTCATGAGAGATATTACATGCTTGAAGGTTACTCATTGAGTTGGTCCATTTCATGAGAGATATTACATGCTTGGAAGATGATGCAGGCACCAACTGCCATAACTCTATGCAGACCTTAGTTTTACAAAAACCCTGTTCAGAAAGTGAATTTCAGGCAAACCCTTAGTTTCTCTCTTCCCTCTCTGTCCTTCTCGATCTACCCAAGCTTCTGTGAGGTGCCTCACCTCAAAATGAGCTAACAAAAAACTATTCGATCTAACCTAAGATACCTAACTAAATGATTTGGATATGCATTAAATAAACCTCCAGTTCTATTCTAATTTTGTTTACAGATCCTATATTTCTAGGTTAATTTGTTTTTTGAATTGAAGTGTCATGTGTGTGGCCTGTGCATTCCCACATTCACTTGGTCAATTTAGTATGGATTGAGACGAATTGACCATTTTTTTACCAATCCATTCAGTCATACCTTGATTTTCCTGGTTCGATACCAAAATTGTCACTCCAATCATTTCAAAGGTCGAGTTAGCTCGGTTGGGGGTCAACTCGGTTGACTCAGCCACCTCGGTAGAAAAACACTTGATTAAATATGCAACTATTATTGTTGAAAAGGGGTTGGGCCAGTAAAAGGAAAAGGCAATGTTAGGAAAAGGAAATGCAAGCAATAATAAGTGAGAATGGAGAATTGTATGTAACTAAAAGAGGGGTATACATAAGATTTCTTAGGGCATACATAAATTTTTGCATACAATCCCATTAATATCATAAATTATGGGAAAGATTAGAAAAAACATCCCTACACAAATATTAACCGATAAGTATGGTTTTGGTGTTTCATTTGGAGAATAAAATCCTATAACAATAGTTGTTATTATGAATCTTAAAGGGTCCTAGATGATATCTGTGCACTTTTAGGCAGTTCAACGTTCAAGCAAAAGAAGCCAATAAAAATATCCTAATACTATTATGGCGATTTATATAATATAAAATAACATATAATAAAAAAAATACATATAATATAAAATAATAATAAAATACATATAATATATAATAAAAAATGACAAGTGTATTTGGACATTGTCGCGACTCATTTGGTTTTGGACAGTTCAGTTCAATTTGGAGGTTTTTGTGAATTTGGGGGTAGGTCCGATAGACATGGCAGACAACTCTGTTGACCCGTGGCAGCAAGAGCTCAACATATTCTCCTCACCAGAAATTACCGGTATATCGTCCCCGGACACAGTGCACAACATGCTGGAAAATTAGATAGCTGGAAATGAGAGTAGGGTTCCAGTTTCTCTGCCAGATGAAGAGCTGCTAGGTGTGTTCGCAGCACGACCATTAAACCCAGCCTTAGGAGGAGGCCCATACTCATTATTCCACTCCAGCCATCCTCCGAGTTTGACTAAATAAACTATTTCGATAATTGTACCTACATCTTATTTGATGGGGCTTCAGCCAATCAAATTGGAGGTATAGGTGTTCATCTTTTGATCACCCAGGACCACTATTTTTGCTTCAAATTGGGTGTTGGTCTGAGTACAAACACCAAATTTGAACTACTTTCTTTATGGACTCTCCTTTATTGTGCTAAATCCATGGTCCTTCGCACTCTGCACATTCATGGTGACTCCACATCCATCATTAATTGGTTCAATAGAAGATCATAACTAACTTTACTTGCAATTGATGGCTGGTGTCAACGTATCTGTGATATGGAACCTTACTTCATCTAGCTAAAAGAAGTTCACATAATCAGAGAACACAATACTAAGGCCGGTAGCTTATCCAAAGAAGTATTAACCTTGGCCTCGGGCCATTTTCAATTTACTAAATTCACTGATGGTGAATGTACTGGTCAGGGCACTTTCCAGCTTTTCTAGCCCTTAGCACTTGAGTCTTTTATGTGCTGTTGCTATTGACATCCTTTGAATGATTGAGGTGGATGATCCCCTCATATTACTGATCTCTCTTATTTATTGCTTCTTTGGATTAGCTACTTTAGTATTAGACTTTAATTCTCAGTCTGTTGAAGGTTTGTGATGTGGATGTAGTCAAGATTCCTAGATTAGAGGTGTTACCTTTGAATGTTTGTCCAGTATCCCTATCAAGCTGATCAATTGTATTCCTTAGGGTTGCCTTAGGGTTGAAAATTATTATGGGAAAATAAGTTAGTGTTGTTTTAGGGTTGAAAATTAATATGGAAAAACAAGAATCATCAAGACAAGATAAAAGGAATAAATCAACAAATATTACAGACTGATATAAATGTATTTAACGTGCCAACTAGCCAAATCTGGAAATGTCCGCTCTTCACCACCACTGGGAAATATTCCTTTGAAGTGTTGTATTATGCACTTCAGAGTAGCACAGAGGTTAAAACATCCACTCTAAAACTAAAATCATCTACAACATCACAAAATCATTCATGGGAAAACTAAAAACCACTTAAAGGAGATATGTTCTTTGAAGGAGATAGTCCATTAAAGGAGAACCTCCAGGTTTTGTATAGACATATATTGGCATAAATTGCAGTTTTATATGTGATGCATATGCATAACATATTGTCTCAAGCTTGACAACGTTGAAAGGCTAAAGTACAATGGCCACAAGCATACATTTGAAGCTTATGAATCCTACCCAATCCATGTTAGCAAAAGGCAATGCAAGCAATAAGTTAGAATGGAGACATGTATGTAACCAAAAGAGGGGCATACATTAGAATTTCTAGTCCTACCAAATGTCCACACCTATTAACCAAACTCATTCTTGACAAGCTTTTTCTTTAACAAGTTATTGGATACAAGTCTTTCAAAGTTTTTTTTCTTTTAAGTCTTTCCACGTTTTTTTGCTGGTATTTTGCTATGCTTACGCCAAACTTTGTTTTGGTCACGGTGCAGGTAGAACCAAACAGGTATTTGTCAGACCTGTCTTCCTCTAGAGAAGGGAGTTTGGGAAGGCTAGAGGAAAGTGAGACATCTAGTAGGTCTACATGGGCAAGATCAACTAGATGTCAGAAGATCAGAAGAAAATTCGACAAATGCATGAATTTTTTTCTACAAGGAGGGGGGTCATGTTCCTATGATGATTAGACAGTGGGAGACATCGACGTGCTCTTAAGGTACCAACACCTAGTGAAAAAATGGGTGCCTAGCGATCTTCCTAAAGTAAACACTTCTTTTTGTGTGAATGAGAGAATATATAGAATTGCACCGTCCTCATTGCATGGATTGGGCTTGTTTTGCATGGATGGCATAAATGTTGGATACGGTAGATGTACAGAATTGATGGAGTATGTTGGACCTTGTTACAACTACAGTGATTGGATGCGCTTGGTCCAATGTACACAAAGTATGCATAGATATGGGTTGTTAGCGAATTATATACAACTGAAAGACAAAGCTCAAAATAAAGGAGCAACCATGTACATGGACGGAAGGCCAAAAAAAACCGGTAATATTGCGGGGTTTATAAACAGTACACAACCAGGGTCTACATTAAAGCAATCCAATTTCATATTCGAGTCGTGTGAAGGAAACCATGTCTTTGTATGTGCAATTAAATCGATACCTGCTGGCGAAGAACTGCTTATTGATTACAATTTGAACTGTGTAGATACAAACAATGTTAGTATGGTTGTGGTACAACAAACAATTTATAAGTCATTTTATTAATTATTTTAACGTCTATAGGAATTTTTCTTAGCATATAATTGAAATTATCTACTTAATTTCATGTTTTCTTACATAACTTTTAGTATGTTTTTTATGCAGGGTTCTCTCAGGGGCACCTCCATCTCCGTAGATGTTTGTCGATCCGAGTCAAGGCAGCACGTATACATCGATATTTCCAATGT
This sequence comes from Pseudotsuga menziesii, assembly GCA_001517045.1. NCBI lineage: Eukaryota > Viridiplantae > Streptophyta > Pinopsida > Pinales > Pinaceae > Pseudotsuga > Pseudotsuga menziesii. The sequence goes on from LPNX011048974.1 coordinate 672,361, forward strand.
AATATTAAATTTTAGGATGGACATACATATATGTTGTTATGTATTTTCATTAGAATATTAGGTTCATTTATATAATATTATCGATTTTCCATGCAGAGTGTTGATCAGGGAAGCCAATTGGCTATTGATCAGCTGACTACAACATCAAGGCAACATCCAAACATGAATGTAATTCTCCATTTCAAATACTTTAAAATCGTAAACATGTCTATCGTGACGCATTATGTTTATTTTGTTATGTATTCTTTCGTTTTTATGGTTGCGTTCATGATGGTAATGTTGTCTACCTTTTTTGTAGATTGACGTGGGAAACTCCCTCAGCTGTTGATCAGACGACTGGAGAATCGAGGCAACCATTTATCCTAAATGTAATTCCACATTCTAAATACTTCAAAAATGTACACATATAAAACATGTAGCATAGTGTTTATTTTTGTTTTTGTTCTGTATTTGTTAGCTTATACATATTGCGTTCATTGTGATAATTTTCTCTACTTTTTTTGCAGGTGGCTGATCGAGTTAAATCTCCATCTGTTGATCAGACCCTGCCCTCGGCTAGGCTTTAGGTAATCCTAGATGTAATCCCTAATATAATTATTTTCGCACACTATATTTTCAAAAACTAAGCAATTTTTTTATATATTCCAATTGCAGACAGGAGATTCTGTTTATGAAACCACGTCTCAAAACTCTTTACAGAATGATGTCTCTCGGTTGATGAGAGATAGTGAAATTAGAGAGTCTGCAGACCCGTTGAGGGTGCTACAAAGGACAAGGGAAAAAAAAAATGAGGTACTGGTTTGTCTGACATTGGCAGTTCCACTAACAGAAGGGATCGAACAAAGGCTTCAATTGTTGTTACAGCAACGTAAATAACTGGACGTAAGTTATCGAATAAAAATGTAAATTCATTTATAAAAACTTTATAATATTTGATTTATATGCTGTTGAAATTATAATATAATGTATTTAATTTACAGCGTGCTATGGATATTATCAGTGGTGGTCAAGGCAATGTTGGTCCCAGTGACCAAACAACTCCACGTACACCACATACTACTCCCATATTGTCCACTGAACAATCGCCAACACACTCTGCGGCACTGCCGAGGGAAGCGGATGGTGAAGCCGATGGTGCCCCACCCACAACAGATGTTGTAGAAGAAGGGGTGGATGCAGGGCTAGATAGAGACGTGGAAGCATTTCCTGGATCTTCTCGTGTGACTAGCACTGGTTCAATAAAGTGTACATTTTTAGTGAATGAATAATTGGTTCCAATAAATATAGAGAGGATTCCAGGTCATTATAGATTGTTCAATTTATTTTTTATAATTTGTGTCTAATATACCGATAATATTTTCTAATGTTCACTAATGATGGCAATAATGTTTTGCAGGAAATGATATATTTTATAAACATCTATATGATTTGGCCTTGGAGATCTTTAGGCCCACCATCTGCACAATGTGGAACAAGCAGCCAAAAGATTTAAAGGATGATCTGACTAATCACTTGGTTAGTCTGTTCAGAAAAGATACCTTCGATACATCGAAGGTACTACGAAGGCTGGAAAACATCGATACATCGAAGGTACTACGAAGGCTGGAAAACATCTAAAGATTGTCCGAGACCAATATAGGGTTCACCTACAAAATAACCCTAGGTATGAGTGCCCTCTAATGATTCCATCTATGGAGTGGAAATCCCTGGTGGAAGATGGAAAATAGAAGGGCCTGAGAAAATCAAGAAAGATACCACCAGGTGGAACATGGAGGTATGCAATTCATTCCAAAATGTAGTGTTAAGCCTTATTATTACTAGTTTTTATATTAATTTTGGTACATAGACTAATTTATTTAAAAACTTAATTAGGCTCTCGGACACATCTAAGGCCACAAAGGAAAGAATTGAAAAAATTGGCCAACACAAGCTTGGGCCTGGTGGTTACTCCAACTTGGCGGCCCGATATGTAAGTATCGCAAAACTCGAATCCGCATCCAAATATCATACATATTATTATTTTTGTTTTGTTCTGAAAAAAGGATTTAAAATTAATGACATCATGCAAATATGAAAGCCGACCGGTTCAAAGAATTGCCTAGTGCGGATTACATAAAGCTTGGCTTCGAACATGGCTTTGACGCCGTTGTTGAATGCCGGAGAAGCTTGTCTGTGAATATTGCATGATCTTCTCCTGATCCATCTAGTGTCCAGGTATGTGAAAATTGTATAGTTTAATGATAATTTATTAATGCTCATGCAATTTGTTCCTTATAAATAAACTAACGTAAATTATTTATTCCTTTTAGTGCAGAAAAGTAACGACCCCGTTCATGTCGAGGATGAAGTACATGACCAACCAAACAGAGATCATGCTTCTCATCCTGGTAATGAATTTATTAATGTGCTACTGTTTTTTATAGACCATTGTAGATGATGAACATTAATTCTAATTCTACACAATTCAACTACAGAGCATGTAGCTACAAATAATAACACGGAACATGTTGGGCCACTACGAGATAGTGTTGAACATGTTGATGTGCACATGGCAGGTAAAAACACATATTCGTAATGTTTTTTTAATGAATTACTCGTATTTATCAAAATATAAATATATTAATGAAAGATTTTGACATTATTGCAGAAATTCATCGCCCCTCTCCTGAAGTTCAACCTTCTGAGCAGACTAGTAGGGATACCGATGATCAGATTCCCAAAGATGTGACTCTAACTAAATATTTAAAGAGAAGAAAAGTAAAAAGGAAGTGACTAAACAAATTTTCAGTAATTCTTATTTATAAAAAAAAATTAATGCTTTTTTCTCTGTTTTATGAATGAATGATTTACTGAATTGTTTAGTGATATTTTTTTTCTTCCATTTACTAAATTAATGTTTTAATGAATGAGTGAATGAATGGTTTTTTCAGCTGTTGAATGATTGAATGGTTTAATTAATGTTATAAACAATGATTTAATGAAAGCATTTTTCAACTATTGAGTGAAATAATTTGCATTGTAAATGCATTGTTATTTGCATTGTGAAATAGTGAAATAATTTGTTATTTGCAAGTATAGGCATTGGGTTTGGGGAGTTGAGAGTGATGTGAGTGGGGGGGGGTGTTATACACCAGAATGGCACCTCTCCGTCCGAGTGTCGACTTTCCTTATGTCGGCGCGCAAAAGGACACTTATGGATTGAGGTTTGCCTAGAATACT
>LPNX011048985.1:2809-12933 GCA_001517045.1 Pseudotsuga menziesii
ACCATGCATGTGGTCCTTATCAAGACTCTTCCATAAAACCTATAGTCTTAAAATCTATAATAAAATACCCTAAATCACATGCATTATATCTTTAAAGGCCCCATATAATATTCATCACAAACATCCACCTATAATTTTACCAAGTAGACAATTCATATAACTCTGTATTAATAAACAAAGGTTGTGGTATCGACCCTTATGGGTTACAACTATAATTCATAAGTAAAATTAAACTCTATATTAAAAACATATCTATAGTTCCTAATTAAACAAGAAATCATTCATCTTAAGAAGAAAACCCTATCTTCTGCCAACATAGGTTGCGACATCGAATCCCATGGATGTCTGTGACCCAAGGCCAACATAATAATAAAATTAATAGAATTTATTACTGTAATCAAAACACATAACAAAACCCATAGCTTAATACATAGTATGCTTTCTATTATACATATAAAATGTTTTACAATTTGCTATCGCCCAGGCCCAAATCCTGAAGGTCGTATACCCAGTCACACCGTCCATGGACAAGTTTCCAAATCTAATCACACAGTCACTCTACAGAAAACAAAATGATATCATGGGTTTTCCATAACCCTGGCTATTATAGCCATATCTTTTTAAATAACAATTTACATATTAAAATGCCAACTAAGCTATCATAGTCATTGGAAGAGGCACATGCCATTCATGGCATGGCCTGCACCCACGCTGAACCATTACAAAATCAAATTACAACACTTAGTATAATACATAGTTTCCATTAACGCTAATGCAAAGCTTACGGTGGCAGACCAGTGGGCTAAGACACCATTGCAACAATGGTGCAGCCCATGGAATAATGCCCCAAGCTCTAGAAGCTTTCCCACACATAAATTACAAACAATATAAATGGAGTGCTATGCATATTTCCAAAACCCAAATTGTTAAAATTATACATAGAGTAAATTCTACAGGATTAAATCCACAATCGAACCCAACAATTCAAAATTTTAAATACACCATTAGATAACTACACAGTCCTGAATTTACACATTTTAATCTATTAAAATGATGAACAAAATCGTATATACCAAAACACATTACAGTATTCACATAAAAGCCAACGCGTAGTATGTTTACATAGCAAGGCACAAATCCTCTTTTACAACAGACAACGATGGCAGGTTGTGAGCTATGGCACCAGTACAAGTAATGGTGCAGCCACGAATCAAAATTCCAAACCCCCCAAGGAGAGTCAAAACCCAGAGCAAGTTACATTACAAACCCCGAAGTAAGAGTCGACAAGTGCAATCTAAAACCCCAACCCTGTAAAGAATCCCAACTCAGAAATTCCTAGAACGAGAGGAGGAAAGTAAGATCTTTCCATGGCCATGAAGTAGAAACCCCAAATCGAAAGTGTATCTCTATGCAAACCCCGGAGCGCCTTCATTTTCCCTTCAATGAAATCAATGATCGCATGAGAAGCATGACCATGCCATGGATAAAACAATAAAAAAATGTGTTTACACAGAGTCTGCTAGTTAGCTACCTGCAAATCGATGGAGGTCACCTCCCTTCTCCAACTATGCAAAAGCCACATGAAACCCCAATGCCAAAACCACATAATGCATAAACAGCAAATTCCCAAATCCTTTGCCAAGCATTTTCACAAACCTCGATGACATTAATGGCACCAGCTGGTGGCCATTAATGCATACATAAACCCTCACCATAGTTTATGAATCAATCTTATATTACATATCAACCAAGTCATAAGTTTAAACCTTGTTATATCATGGTGCAAACTATACCCTATAGTTTTTCCACTTTCTAATGTCAGCGCAGACCCTAACACTATGGTATAGTGTTGACAATGTCATCCCCTTAGCATCAAAGTATTATGTTATTGCATGCACTTTTCTAGTTCATATAGGTAGCATTTGTGCATAGGTATTTTAGTCTAGGTTTTGTAGTATTTAGGAATCATGGAAAATGTAGTATGCCATGATTCCCTCGCTAGGAAGAACAAGCTTAAGTTTCCAAACTTTTAACAAAGGTAGACCTGCAAAATAGAAACAAGAGAAGTGTAATTAATTAACCAAGAGATACATAATTAAAAATGGTAAGGACAGTAAGTTAATTCACAACATCTAGTTAATTAACTAAGAAAGATAATTAACGAACATATGGCTTACCTGAATCATAAAACAGAACAGTAATAAAAGTGCAAGGCAGAACTGGAAGTATAACTAGGAACTAAATTGATTCAAGTAACCAAATAATCCTAATGTCTCAAAAGTAACCTGTAAGTCAATAAATAAAGTGCCTTAGTCCGAATGAACTAGGTAAGCCTGCATAACGAAGAATGACCTTACCTCTCAGATTGTCATGGGAGAACGAGTCCCGCCACTCCACCACTTTGTTCCCATCAACAATGTTAAGTTAGTTTTTATTAAATAAATAAAGTACAGATGTGCAGGAGCAAACCAATGATCTATACAATTCATTAATTCACCAACAATAATAACTTAGATGTATCAATAGTTTAAATAACAAAATTAAGACATAAGAAGTAAATGAACTGATACTCACTCAATGGATAAGAGATTAACAAGAAAATATGGGCAGATTATGAAGAGATCAAAAGTATAAGTAGCACATGTAATTTCGCATGAGTAATAATGACCCCCTTTGGGTAGTTTTCACTAGACTATAATTTTTTTTTGCAATTTTAGGGGACATTACAAGTGGTATCAGAGCCCATTTTCAATACTGAGAGACTTATGGGCGCAACAGGCATTCACACGGAGAAAATAAAGTATGATAATTAGTTTTTGTTACTAACAGAAACTTTTTGTTGCTGTTCAAATTTTTTTTGTTTCAGGAAAAGTTTTACAATGATGTTCAGTTTATAAATACTGTGAAGAAAATAGCCGGTAGGAATAAATGACCACCCCCACTCTGGAGGTGAACTTGGTGGTCGAGCTAAAATATGATGCACTGAAAACCTTACACAGTCTTCAAGCTGAACTGAAAAGCTTCAGAGAAGACAGTCTAAATGAAAGAAAGGAAAATCAAGCTATAAATGAAGCATTATTACGTAACATGACGGGAGGGATCGTGCAAGGTAAACTTACTGAGTCCACCAACATATACAAAAGAGAACCATACGATGAGCGGGTTAGCATCCCAAGAGAAGTAGAAAATGAAGGTACACCTGAAGTAACTAAAGGAGATCATCATAGTCCATGGAGAAAGAGGAAAAGTGTTGGGCAATAGGGCAGACTGGGGTTAATCCTTATATGTCGCACCAACAAAAGACCCACCGTCTTGGCCCTTTCAGCAACAACCTGGGCGCAGGTTGCAGTCTCACCCGAAACAGCAATGGGGTGCTGCAGAATCAGGTTTCTGCAAGCAGAGAGGGATGTTACTGTACCTTAGCCTTTAATAAACTTATTAATCAACAGTTACACAACTTGTCATTCGCTTATCGATATATAACTTCGCAGATAGATAAATAACCGTGACTTGTTTAACCCACTACAGGGAATTCATAGCGAAGCTTATAATTAGCAGTGATCTAAGTTATCAAATGTATACAGTTATTAATGCATAAAAATAACAGAAATAGAAGCAACACAATAAACCACAACACCAAATATAACGTGGTTCACCCCCAGTGTAGGGGCTACGTCCACAAACCGTGTTTTATTCAACTTGCTACAAAACCACAGTTTGATCTGTGCACTCAGCTGCAGATCCCTTCGGTCCTTAACAGCCGCGCACACAGCAGCAAGCCTCTGCGCACACAGCTGTAGATCTTTCTTTCTCTTCTTACAAAACCCTCTGCGCACACAGCTGCAGAGGTCGTCCACGCACACAGCTGGGACTTAACCTTTCCTTATAAAACCCGCCTTAGCTTCGCCTTAATCTTTATTTACATCAAAAAGCCTCACTTTTTCTTATTTACAAAAATACCTATTTATACATCGCGCTATTACAAAACCATGGCTTCAAACCATGGGCACCCAAAAACCCTAAACCCTAGATTTAAACCACGGGTTTATTACAAAAACGGTTTTTGACTTACCCCGACACCCCTAAGACTATTTTGACATGTAACTCCGCTTACAAATAGCCGCGAAGTTACCAAAACTAATAATCCTTAGGGTACGCACCCCAAGAGGCCCCTAAGACTCACTAGTGGCCTGTCCCGGGACACTCTGCGAGGGCTCTGGTGGGAGAATCTTCTGCACGAGGATCTGGAAGCGACTGGTGATATTGTGTAGTATATCATCAGTGGCTTTCTCCTTTTCCACCAATTCCTGTAATACTTAAGATGAGTCTGTGTCAGCCCATTCCTCCGCAAAAGTGTCATAGGTCTTCAAACGTTTGAGCTAGCTTTCTGCAGTATTGCTCAATTCTAATGCTTCATCAACCAGGGGCTGTAACGCATTGTCCAGCAGCGTTACCTTCGTCCTGCAGGACTCGATTTCCTGCTGAAGTTCCTTGGTACGCTTCACTTTAGCCATCTTCTGCATAGGTGGCAGTGTCTTAATTTCTACTCTGACTGCATCTAATTCATCTTGGCGCAACTTGATGGTTTCCTGGATCTTACCTACATCTGGATGGTCCTGTAGGTTCGCCCATGCTTCTATGCTGTCTTCCATTAGTTTTGCGACGCTAGCCACATTATCTGATATTTTTGCTGTTGAAGCCTTGATGTCCTGTTGGCGCTGTTCTCGGACCTCTGGTGGAGTCTTAGGAGGAATGCGCAGTTGAAGTTCTACAATCTGTTGCTGGTGTTCTATCTTCATCCTTTCAACCTCGCCGCGGGACTGCTGGGCATAGTCTCTCAGCTTAGCGATTCTCTGCTTTGGTTCCTCTGTTCCCTGTATGTCGGAGTCAGAAAGACTCCGACATGCCTCATCCAATGCTCACATCAACGTAGTTGTTGTATGTTCAGCGTCTTTCTTCTGTTGTGCTATTTCTTCTAGGCGTGCTGCAAAGGTTTTGTTTTGTTTGATGGTGTCTTCCAATTGGATTTGGGACAATTGGTTTCGGGCATGGATATCCTTTGTAATCGCGAGCTGGCAGAGGTGCAATTTTGACATAGACATCTTTGTATAATCGCGCCCCACGGTCATACCCATCTGGGGTCGGGAATCTGTGTCAGGCTATATCAGAGTTGCGCTTGATACCTGTCCTTGGTGATCTCTGGGTGGCCATTGCCTAATATCCTGCTGCGTGGGTGTTGTAGTGCTACTTGTCGCAGTACTGTGCGCTGATTTTGCTGCTAGCTCTTTTAGCTCCGACACCCTGTTTGCGATACCTGAGAGCCCGACAAGATGCAGTTCCGCAAACTCTGACCATTTTTTAGTAAGCGCTGTCATAGACTGTTCTAGAGCTTGCTCCAGCTCATCCAGCGTTACAGTGGCTTCTTCCTCAATATATTTGTCCCTCGACGCTTTTGCCTTTTTGCGGGACTATGGCTTGGTTACCTCGGCTACTTCTGGTGACTTGCGCTTCGTTGGTGGGTTAGGATCTGATATGGTCTTGACCGACTCCTCATACTATTCATCCTGTTCATCCTATCTGTCGTCTCCACCTTGGCCGTCGTCATCCATTTGTGAATCACTTAGGTCTTCACTATCTTCCAATGGGCTTTGCTGCTGCGCCTGACTAGTACCTATGCCAATATTGGTAGCTGGGGGAACCAGAATAGAAGGTTTTTTCCCTAGATCTTTCAGCCATTCGGCCGGCCAGTGATGAACTATACCTGTGATATCTGGTTTGGTGACTACATATGGTAATTTAAAGCATTGCCGTTGTGGATCTGCATGAGCTTGAATGAAAACATGATGCATATCGGCACTAAAGTGCGCGACGCCCTCGTATTGAGAGAACACTTCGTTGGTAAGTCGAGGTGTTCGCACAATGTCATAGTGAATACTCATAGCATAGAAGACGAACACAGTGTTCATTATCTACTAAGCTACCTTATCTGAGGATATCCATAGGGAGGCGTACCTCGCTGCCCCTGGCATGCCTGGGTTTAATTCTACAAACTGGGCTTCAGTGGGTTCTTTCCACCCAACTAATGCAATAAGGATTAAAAGCCAGGAATAATGAAAAGGTCTACCTTTTTCTTGTGCATCGTGGGCATCCTCCAGAAACTCCTTCGCAAGATATTCGGCCCAATTATAAGTATACCCCTCAGCGCAGTTCATAGCAAACCGGATAACCAGAGCAAGTACTTCAGTTGGCCTGCATTTCTGTATGAGTTTGCAGGCTAAGAGTTCAGATGCAAAGCGAATGGGATGCTCCTGAATCGTGGAAGTGTGATACCCCCGTTTCCCTTTTGTCAGGCCAAACCGCTCTTTCATGGTTTGCGCGAGCTTTGTATCGTCATGTTTGGACGCAAATTCAGTTCCCGGATTAGGTCTTGCCATGGGTAAACCTGTGATCTTATGGATGAGTGCGGCATCAATAGGGATTTTCTGGTCCCCTATCCATAAATAGTCGTCATGCACCAGCGCTAGTAACTGCTTGGCCGCTACGGTCACATGTATGCCGCGATCGAAATGGGGAATGTCAAGCATCTTGAGTAGGCCAGCTTTGTCCAGGCCCACAGCCCATGGTTGCACTTCCAGTAGTGTGACCTTATGATCCGGGTACTTGACATGGTGAAAGTATTCTGCTGGTTCAAACTGTGAAAACTTGCCATGGTCATTGGTGTCATGATCACTGTACTTAAGCCAATCAATCTTCCCTGTCATACTTCCTATCAACTGCACTCCCTGTGGCAGCGAGGGTGTGGCTAATGTAAATTTCTTTGTCCGACGGGGTAACGCGGAACCTGGGCGAATAGGTGGTAGATATGGTGGCTGTGGTGGTGGAATATTCTCCCTTCCCCCGGCCGGGGCCTGTGCAAAACTAGAGGGATCCATAGGATGAGCTGCTGGTGTTTGCCCTGTTTGCCGCTGCCGGTCTTGGTTGCGCTTGGAGCGAACTTCAGTTCTAGACTTTTTCCTGGCAGATCATGTCTGCATTGGCCGTGGTGGTGCTGGGGGAGTGTCTTCACAGTGAGATAGGGCAGGCGGCCGATTAGAGCAGTTGATCAGACCCTCTTGCTCAAATTCTCTGACCAAAGCGTCAATCTCGCGTTCGGTTGTCATGGGTTCACTCAGAAATCTTGAAGAAATGCAGAATGCAATTTTCCCTAACTTAGGCATCTTCTTATACATGCCATCAATCAAATAGGGCAGGACAGTGCATTGAAGGCACCAAATTTGATGAAAATCTTGTCCATGTGGAGCGCGATTGCTGGTACTGGTCTTAGGACAGTCATTTAAAGCAATTAAAACTCTGCCGCCGCCAAATTGGCTGCTTCCCAATGGTCGGATTTTGAGCCTCGCTATGTTTGTGGACTTCGGCAGAATTTGGGTGGGAGCTTCGTGAGAGCAAGCATCCTCAGCATAGTATTTCCCTTCGACCCTTTCTGGGAATGCCGGCGACAGGGCTGTTAGGTCTGATGAGCTGGCTTCTTGGTTCTGCCCCTTAGTTTGATATTCAATTCCATGTCGAAGCGCAACCTCCACATACCATGTTTGTGCTAGAGGTTCCTCGGTGTGTACGAACTTATGCACCCACTCTTCACGCGATATGGTGGTCCAGGCTGCAGAACTGTGCCTCACTTGTTTGTGAGGGCTATTTTGCCCGATGAACTTACTTCGCGCCTCTTGAACTTGGGTTATGAAGCTGAAGCGCAGAAATTTATGACTGGCTTCCAATCTGGGAGTAGACTTGTTGTTCTCAGTCGGCCCCGTGGCTGTAGCTCCTAATGCTGTCTCCAGAGTCTGCATTCTCAGTGACTAAGGGGCTTGTACAATAAGTTCTCCATGGTAAGTCAACCCAACATAGGGGGGAAACTCTCTCAACTTTGCACTAAGGCATCTAAGAGACTAAGTGAGTTGCGCATGCCTGCGGCCATGTAGCTCGTACAGTCGATTCTACCAATTCTCTAGACCATCGTCTGAATCAGATATGCAGGAGCTGTCACATTGCCAATCTAATACGCCGTCGGCATCAGGTTCGACATAATCTGCTTCCTGGGATGTAATGTTGTAGATGTGGTCTAGCGTATCCTGGTCCCCTTCATCTCTGATCGGTTCTGTATATCTTTCTCCTTGGGATGGGTCGAGGGGTATGATAACTTGCAGACCATTTCCTTCGAAGGTCATCTGTCTCCTCTTAAGGTTGATGATTGCTGCATTTGCCATGGCCCACTCGATTCCCAATAGGGCCGGATAAGGGTTGCTGTCATCAATGATCTCAATAACTTCGAAATCCGCTATAGTGCTTACCCCATCAAGATCTATGGGAACACTAAGAAGTCTCCCTAAGGGTACAATATTCTGCTGGTTAGCTAATATGAGTTGTATAGGTGACCAATCCAGGGAAGGTTTTCCCATTTTTCCCCAAGTCTGCTTGGGTAGGACATTAACTTCTGATCCAAGATCCAGAATGACATCAGTCATATCATATTCCCCTATCTGAACATTCAATCTCATTTCCCTCCCCGTTCTTCGGACACGACTAACAGTTTTCTCCTGATCAACTCCTCTCTGAGGGTCTGTGACAGCAAGAACTTTTTGCAGCTCTTTTAAAGCATTCTGATTCCGCAAGAGTTTCATACAACTCTGTAAAAAGGAGGAGGGTGTACTTACTTTATCCGGCGAAGCATCTTGCGGCTGTGATGCCGGCGGGGGTTGCCACGCAGGTACTGCAGGTGTGCGAGGGTCAACAATATCGCACTGGGCCGTCTTTCCTAGGGCTTGATCTTGCGCAGGATTAAGTGCTAGGACTGGCGCAGAGGCCTTACTCGCGGACACCTCGACAGGTTGTTTCTGCGAGTGCTGAATGTGCGTCGTGGCGCCACTCCGGGTGACCACATTGATGGCTGCGGTAGGTCTCTGCTCAACAGAAATCAACTGAAGATTCTGGGTAGGGCCACTGTTGTTTTCCTGAATCTTCGCTATGAGCTGGGGGCACTGTTCAATCACGTGGTCTACTGCGTGGAAGTAATGACAAGTTGTGGTGGGGTTCCGACAATCACGAGCCAAATGGCCCGCTTGGTTACAATTATAGCACACCACTTGACCTCTTCCTCTCCCGGGCATACCACCATGGCCGCGACTTCCAAAAGCACCTCTCCCAGAGGTACCGCCGTGGTAACCATAGCGTCATTATTCTGGGCTTCATTTTGCACTCGGTAGACGTCAGATATGCGCTTTCGCATGAGGTCATAGCTATGACACTCCTCTTCATTATGCCCTACTGACTTACAAAACCTGCAGTAGGGGTTCTTGGGAACTTGCACATATCGCTGAAGAAGATGGCAGTTTTCAGGGTGATGTTGGCCAGTGGTTCGACAAATCTCACAATATAGAACACCGGGATTGAATTGGTTGGGCACGCCCGTATTTAAGTAGGTTTTGACCCCAGGGCACTGGTCCCTATCGTGACCTTCTATCCGGCATTGCGTACACCAGACCTCCTCTCGACTGGTTTTAGCCTTTTTCATATCGCGAAGCTCCAGGGCCATGGCTGCTAGCCGCGCTTGGATTTGAGCAAGACCAGAATCATCTCCAACAGGGGTGGTTTCTAGCTTCATTGCAATTTCCAGAGCTTCTTGCTCGTCAGCAACCTTCTGTTGCATGAGCGGAGTTCGGATATGTGGTAATAATGCTGCGATAAACCACTCCTTGTGCTGCGCAGGGCTAATGGTAAAGCTGACTTGGTCGAGTAGAACTTTGAATCTTTGGTCAAAGTCCCACACGGATTCACCACGCCGTTGTTGAATCTCTTTGAGCTCAGTGATACTCTACGATTCTGAGTTAGGCTTCTTAAATTCTTTAGTGATGGCTGCCTTAATCTCGGCTAGAGTAGGGGTCTGCGTACTAGAGAATTTCATGAACCAGGTCAAAGCCCGGTCCCGGAAATAAGTAATGAGCTGCGCAGTTCTCACATTCAGGTCTGTAATGTTCTTCGCGTTCCATACTGCTTCACATAAAAACCAGAATTGTTCCGGGTCTTCTGATCCCGTGCCCTTGAAGACGGGCAGCTTGATATCATCGGCT
>LPNX011048995.1:10388-20671 GCA_001517045.1 Pseudotsuga menziesii
ATAAGGACGGATTTGAGCTATTGCTCACATTTCATGGAGAAATCTGTCAAAAATCTTTTTCTTGAGAGATTGATCTTCGTCCCATCGCATGCTCTGATACCATATTAATTCTTGCACATGATATAGGAACTAGGAATCAAAATCATCAAAGAATTATTAACAAAATACCCATGAATTGGAAATAACTGGAATACCAAATAGGTTTCCTCTATGTATATTATATGAACAATAAAGGATTACAATTTCCATGCATAGCAATAGATTAACTCCATGAATAATTCAATTACCTAAGGGTCAATTCGAATTCAGTGAGTGAGTCTAGCTTAACTGACTCTTTGCCATGCAATCTCACTCAGTTAACCACTTGACCAAAACCCTAATTGACTCACCAAACCCTAATTGAAGTTGGAGTGCAATAAATGACTGAATCTCAACTGAAGGAGATCAAAAACATGTCATAGCAATCCAATCATCAAGTGCTAGTACTGCATGACTTCAATAATTCCTGATGAGGTTAACTAAAGCTGAAGTGACCATCAGAAGTTGGTGAAGGCACCTTGTTCACTCCAGTTCATTAAAATAATAATAAATAATCATTAAATAATCATTAAATAATATATTTAATGAATGGAGGCACCTTAACTGACTCTAACTGATTGGTTGAACTGAAAGTAGCCACCAGTTAGCAATTAGGTGCATGAATGTCACATAGATCACCCCTGGAGTGCTCCAGTTAGCCTCCTTGACTGTAGGTAGGCGTGGGAGTGACTGGGATGATGGTAATTAATGCTCCACTGATGTCAATTAAACTTAGGATAGTGGGCTAACTAGGCCAATTTGACCGAAGGAGTGAGTATGAAGGTAAATGTCTCCAACATGAACAATGTCAACTAACTGAAATGAAATTTCAGGATCTTTTTTAACCATTAAAAATTGCATGTGAGATTTATATGTTAAATACTCATAAACATGATTTAAAAATTGAAATTTAAATGCTTAAACATACACACATAAGGAAATAAATAGTTTGCAAACCATGAAAATGAAAGATCATAACTGATAATGGAGTTCCCCCCTCTTGGGCTACATCTCCGAGCCACTTCCAATGAGAAGTTCGATCTTATTAAGTCTTCAAATATTACATAAATGGGTTTATTGAACCACTTATGTTTTATGTCATTCAANTCACCCCTCTTGGGCTACATCTCCGAGCCACTTCCAATGAGAAGTTCGATCTTATTAAGTCTTCAAATATTACATAAATGGGTTTATTGAACCACTTATGTTTTATGTCATTCAAAACTAGAAACAAGAAGCACCACTATGATACTCTTGAAATTTAAAGAAAAAGGAGTATACACTCGACTCGGTTTTCTGGAGGCCTCCTTTGGCACGTAAATCGAGAAACACCTTTCCTACAAATGTACGAACTATATGGATTTACCACCTTGGGATACATGCCCATTGATGGAATCTACCTTCCTCAATATTAGTTCTTGTACCTTGTCTTGGAAACTGTGAAACAAAATCTATTTGTCTCTATACCTTCTCGTTGCTGAAAACTGTGGTTTATATAGGAATTTTGAGTGGTTTTTGGGCATGGGAAAGAGGGCCACATGCCCAATTTTTGGTAAACAAATTGGTTTCAAATTCTTAATGGTATCCTGTCATATCCTACCTAATGGATAGGTGGTATTCTAATGGAGAAAAGCATTTGGAATGGGGAGCGGAGATCTTGGGTTCAAACCCGTGGGCCTCCTGCTCTACCCATTTTATGTGGGATATGATATATGCAGTGGAAACTATTTATATAATATGGTGGAGAATAAGTTTTAACATCCGGAAAATGGTTTATATGATATATGATATATGGTTTAACAAATTATGTGGCATGTCTTCATGGTTTCGACCTCAATGTTTGATTATGGCATTGCATATGGTTCCAATGGGTGGGTCTCGATGTTGACCATGGGGTTTTGGGATTATCCCTCGACCCCCCCCCCCCCCCCCCCCCCCCCCTTCAAACAAAACTTATGTAAAACTTCATATACCAACAAGGAACATATGCAGGGTAGATGGATAGGCGATATTTTTGAAGGATTTGGGAAGTCTTGGAAATCTTGGGTTCGATTTCTGTAGACCCCACAAAATTTTAATAAACCATTACATTAACTTTTTTTCCCCAAATACTCATTTTTTGGCCATTTTTGAACCTTTTTTCGTAATTTCAAACCTTGATAACTTTTGCATCTAGAGGTCATCTCTCGTGAAACAAGATTTGATGAAAAGTTGTTGACGAGATCTTTACCACTGTAAGATTTATTTTGTAGTTTGAATACTTATTTATTGATTGATCATTGAATATAATCCTAGATAAAACCTTCCCACTATGAATCTTTTAAACCACCAAAAGCATGGAATCATTTAGAAAATAGGTGAGGGTAAATCTCCCTCTCTCTTCCAGTATCTAGACACCTTGCTTTGCTTGGATGTATTTCTTTCATCCCCACATGAAGAAATTCATGTCTCCTCTTTGCGAAGATTTGACATTCTTCTCAAGTATTACATGTTACTGAATTTCATTGAGATATTTAGGAGCAAACTCATCCACATAAGGTTCTTGAACCTGTAGATATTGGTCTACAATAATAGGCGGCTCATATAGTTTCAAGTTTTGGACATTAACAATGGAATGCATTTGCATATGAGGAGGTAATTATAACCAGAAAGCATTACTACTGACATAGGGGATTCAACTTGTTGAGCAATATCTTATCATGTTCATTCATAAAGGGTGGTTTTTAATTGTGAAAAATAAGGTCAATATATTGTAGGTATTAGGGGCTATAAAAAGGGGTTTTTACTAAAAATAAGGAATATATTGTAAAAATAAAGGTTTTTTAATTGGAAATATGTATTGGGAGGGGGGTCTCAACAAAAGGGTTTTTGTAAGTAATTATCAATATGTAGTGAAATTAGGGGTATTCGTTATTATCCTATTACAACCGACTTTATGCAAAATTGTAAAAGGTCCATACTTTATAGGATTTAAATTTCTATCTTCACCTTGGAGTCAATATTTGCTGATATGAAGCCATACTTGATCACCAATATAGAAATGATGATATATTTGATGCTTTTCATGCCATTCTTTGTACTTGGCCTGAATTGATTCGAACTGTTCCTGCACTGCTTGATGAATTAATTGGATATGTTGAATACACTTCCGATCCTTATCTACATTGACCTGTCCACATTCCACTCTATCTTTCCCAAAAAAAATGTCTAAATGATACCTTGGCAAGTACCCAAAACATGTCTCAAATGGAGACTTCTGAGTTGAAGAGTGCATAGCTATGTTGTAGGAATGCTTAACATAATGCAACTGTTCATCCCAAAGTTTAGGATGCTTAGCACAATACCCTCTAAGAATATGTACAATGGTTCAGTTGACCACTTTAGTTTTTCCGTCAGTTTGTGGATGAAATGTTGTGCTTTTCTTCAGCTTTGTGTATATAAGTTCCCGTAAAGTTGACCAAAATTTCCCAATAAAACATGAATCTCAATCAGAAATAATAGAAGTAGGAAGTCCAAAATGGACCCATACATTTTGAAAGAAAAAATGAGTAGTCATCTCATATGTGATCTACATTTTACAAGGCATGAGTATGCACATTTTACTAAATCAATCCACAAAAACATATATATAATCATGTTCTTTTCTAGACATAGGTAAGCCTCCTAAAAAATCCATTGAAACCATTTCCCATGGACGAGAAGGAACTGGAAGTGGAGTGTACATGCCTAACTTTCTATTACTTGGTTTACTTATTGCACATAGGACATGACCTTTTACATATTTGGACATTGTATAATTTATACTTGGTTTACTTAATGCACATGAGGTAGGATTTTCTGAGAAATTAATAGAAATTCTACAATCTTGGTAAAGTTTCCAAAAGGAAACCCTACTTCCATTTCAAAAATTGAGCCAATGGTCAAGTGCATAAATCATCTACCTGCAAGCTTATGTTTTCATAATAAATTTATCCCTCATTGGTGATAAATGGTAGGCATTTTCCTAAGGCCATTTATGCCAAATTTAGGAGAAAAACATGCTAAATGGTTGTTTTGGCATGCCAATATATTCTTTACGAGAGAATTTTTATCAAAATTTAGTCAATGGTGAAGTGCATTAATCATCCACATATAGGATGGTGTGTTGATAACAATTTTTTCTCTCTCAAGTAGGAAATGGAGGGCATTTTCCCAAGGCCACTTGGGCCAATTTTTAAATATTTATCAAATTTTTCCAACAAGGGCATTTGGCAAGGTGTAAAACAGGTTGAATGGATGTTTTGGTAGCACAATATTTTCTTAACCATAGTTTTTTTTCCAAAGCTTGAGTAAATGGTCAAGTGCATAAATCATCTACCTACAAGCTTATGCTTTTGGAATAATTTTATCCCTCACTAGTGAGAAATGGTAGGCATTCAATTTATAGATCGATTGATGTAGGACAATAATAGATCAAATTATCATATACGGGATGTAGGGAGATGCTAGGGAAGGAAACATGCCTGCAAGGGGGTCCTAGCCTCCTTTCCAATGGTAGCTGGTAAACACGATGCTATTGCATCCTTTCAGTAGCAGCTGATAAACAAGGGTGTCATAGCCTCCTTCTAGTGGTAGATGGTAAATAGGGTGTTGTAGAATCCTTTCAATGGTAGCTGATAAACCAGGGGGTCATAGCCTCCTTCTAGTAGTTGCTAGTAAATAGGGTGTAGTACCATCCTTGTCTATAGTAGTAGGAACAAAGTATTTGTAAATATAATTTTGCAGTATGATTTTCAAATATTCTTACCCAACAAAATGTTCCACCAATTGAAACATCTACTAGAAAACCCAACACTTCTACATGATATGGAATTTTGAATGACTCATATTTAGACATTCTAGGCAATTTTTCATATTAAATACAGACATACATCCCTACTTTTATGGTAAATTAAAATGGATTTGTGTTGTGCACCAATATCCCATACATTTGAATGAATTTATTTCTACCAATCTTCACAAAATGACCATTTTTAGTGAGTAGGGGAGTCACATCTGAACAAGATCCCATATAAAACCTTCGCTTAATGACTGTAGTGGAGTGTGTTTTATGATTTTCATTTGTCCCACTTGAATGTAATTGTCATTTTCTTTTATAAAGTGAAGGATGGTGCAACATAAGCTTGCCACGTTCATCTACATACACCATTTGAACAGATAGAACATCATCCATATTGTTTTTACATGTGTCATTGGTACTAACAATGTAAGGAATGGAATGATTACCACAAGGATCTAACGTTGTCAACTCTACATTTCATGTATGTGACTCATATATAACTTTGTAGATAATGATTTCTTCTAAACCATTTTATCCTTTAAGAAGAGAAATTTTTTCAAAGTTTGGAGCCTTTCCCTTAACATACTACAGAGTTGAACTACCTCGATGTTGATAAGGTATTTCCATATCATTAGGTTGGTTCTCAACATCATTACCGATGGATACATTACCCTCATGCCAACAATTAGTTTTTGCAAGTATATATAATTTATGTGACTTTTGTCGTTGTATAGACAATTGTTGCTTCATTTTGGCTATTTTATCATTCAACTTCCTTTTAAGCAAGTATTTGAAAATATTCTTCCACAACCTCTGGAGGAAATGGCTGTGAATGTTTGAGCAAAATTGGAGAAGCTTGAACTTTAAAACTTTTATCAATCAATTTCATCACATATGTATCTCATAAATCCGCAAAATTGAATCTCATAAATATATCAGCCACATAAATATATTAAACACATGTAAATCTCACAAATATATAAGCCACATAAAGCATATTCGTAAATCAACCTTATAAATCATATCCATAAATCATCCATATAAATCAATCAACCTTGAGAGACAAGATATGCTCTGGGGAAACCCTCCAAACATGGAAGATGAAACCCCCAACAATTGTTTGAGTATGATAGATAGATTTGCAGAGAATGTGTTACAACACATAATCATATTTTCTGATAAGAGATATCACCACAAGAGTAGAGAAGATAGATCCAATGTAAGCCTGCAAAAACAACTATATGCAGCTATGTATTGAACTTTCCATATGCTTCACATATTAATAACAAGACAAAAAACCTATCATGCAAAAGATAGCACATAAGAGGCTCAATAAACACACTGAGAGCACCATATAGAGAATTCACAAGGAGGAGCTAACTAGAACTCTCTCCATGCAAACATTAGCGCCATTCCTTTCCTCAATTAGCTTTAACTGAATGTTCACTATCTATTACTGAAAGTGAATTGACTTGAACTAAATTTTAAGTGACTTGAGCTGAATGTTAACTTACCTGAACTGAATGATAACTGAATTGAACTCATTGTTAACTGAATGTGAAACGAACTCAATCTTTAACTAATTGGTGATCACTTAGTTAACAGGCTAACTTTAGTGTCATCAATGCTTCCCTCTTAGTGTCATCCATGCACAATTTCTATCATTAAATTTTGCATGGATCTCTTTAGTTAATTGATGCATTCTTATTAATGAACATTAAGCTCTTCTTTACTTAACTAATTATATTCATTAATAGTTCAATTGATTCTTTGGCCGAGGAATTGATTAAGGAATTCAGATTTTAGTAAATCTTTATAACTTGAGTTCACTCAGACATTTGCATGGGAAATTTGAAATATATTTCTTTATGATTTATCTCATGATCATTAAATAATTAATACATGGTCCATATGTGTATTATTTATCCATCTGATCATATCATACTCAGAATAATTATTCCATACACACCAATGATCATATATATTATCCCATTCCATAGAGTCATATGTTAAAGTAATTCACACTAGGGGTAGCTAAGCCCTAAAGGAGACTTATAGCACTCAGTGACCATCGCTAACAATAAATCACATAGTATTTCCACTTTACCAAGTAAAGTTTTCCGCCTTAATAAATGAGGATATTGGTAGGAATTGATATTACTGACAAGTCTACAGTCTTGATATTACTCGCAAGACTCAGTTTGATATTACTCAGATTCTCATCTCCATAAATAGATGTCCATCTCATTTGGTTCCTTCTATGAGAATACTTGACTTAATATCAGTCACAAGTCTACTCTTTATATTACTCAATTACTCAGATTCTCATCTCCATTAATAGATGTCCATCTCATTTGGTTCCTTCTATGAGAATACTTGACTTAATATCAGTCACAAGTCTACTCTTTATATTACTCACAAGACTCAGCTTGATATTACTCACAAGCTTTACAATACAATGTCACCACGTCAATCATATGAGAATAGATAGGACTTGATATGATTCACAAGCCCGACTGGATACTCACAAGTCTAGAGAATGTCTCTTGATGTTGTACAATCAACAATTAATTCCGTTCTTTATGTGGAAATAGAACATGCTCTGTATTGAACATGATCAAATTTATGCGAAGTAGAATTCTTCAATCACGACAAAAATCCAAAATGGCCTACGCAAGTTACACATGATCTCTTAATTGAAAAGCAAGAGTGAAAAAACATAGTATTCATAAAGGCATAATATAAATACTACATAAATTCTAACATTTCCTAAAAACCTTCGATATTTTTTACCCTTCCAACCAAGCTTTTAGATTCACATACATATGGTCCAAACTGATTTCTGCAACAAATAATAAAGAAAAAATTAATTACTCTACATATACAGTATCAGATAAATCATTTTATAGACTACTTAAATACAAAAATCGCACAATGGTAGGAGGTGCAAAAGGGGTTATATTTGACCTAGGTGGAAATATCATCTATTTTTATTCTTGGGGAATTGAAAAAAGTGAATAATCAAGTAGAATGGATTGCCATAAGATTTAAATGCAATCACTCTTGATTTGATNAGAAAAAAATTAATTACTCTACATATACAGTATCAGATAAATCATTTTATAGACTACTTAAATACAAAAATCGCACAATGGTAGGAGGTGCAAAAGGGGTTATATTTGACCTAGGTAGAAATATCATCTATTTTTATTCTTGGGGAATTGAAAAAAGTGAATAATCAAGTAGAATGGATTGCCATAAGATTTAAATGCAATCACTCTTGATTTGATCTTAGACCCATTGATTGGTTCGTAGATTTTGTTCAGGTAGGGTAAGAATATAATTTTTTTGAAGCACAAAATGCTGAAAAAAAATACTTACCAGTTGTATCTCTACATCATTGATGTTGCTCAGAGGATTTACACACGGTACAATTTGGTTTAATCAGAGAGATGATGTGTTAACGAGTTTACATATTTCATTCAAGCAGGGTAAGATCTCAAACACGAAACGAGTTCACATATTTTTTTCACGATAAGATATAAAACAAAATATGTAAATCTATAGCAATAAATGGTTCCTCTGCAATGCATATTTTTTAAGTGTNGATGATGTGTTAATGAGTTTACATATTTCATTCAAGCAGGGTAAGATCTCAAACATGAAACGAGTTCACATATTTTTTTCACGATAAGATATAAAACAAAATATGTAAATCTATAGCAATAAATGGTTCCTCTGCAATGCATATTTTTTAAGTGTTAGAACAATAATCCACCACTTAGTACCTTCGTCTAATTCCTTAGTCAATTTTATTTTCATTTGTGCATTAATACACTATAGTTTGGACTTAGGTAGCTTAATTGGGAAAAATAACTAGTTAAAATGGATCTTTCACACCTACACGAGTGCTCCATCTTAGTCAAAATACAAATGTGCACCCTCATTTATTGATGGTGTGCTCCCATTCATTGAATATGGCTATTGTGGTTGACTAGGAGCGCTAGGGGTGGATTTAGCCCATTTTTGGACTGTTTTGAGAATTTAATGCCCACCTAGATCCTATACCTCACCTTAGGAAGCCCAAAATGACTGTACATGTCTACACCTCCATTTGTGACCATTTGGGCTGAGTTGGAGCGAGTTTGTCCCACCTNACCCACCTAGATCCTATACCTCACCTTAGGAAGCCCAAAATGACTGTACATGTCTACACCTCCATTTGTGACCATTTGGGCTGAGTTGGAGCGAGTTTGTCCCACCTACGGGGGATTGAAGCCAATTTGGCCAATTTCACATGTACAGTCATTTTGGGCTTCCTAAACCTCACGAACCACTTCATATTTAACACAAACTTGTTACTAACATATTCACATGTTAGACATTCAAATAATATCCAGTTTCAGTTCACACTGGTTATGTAAAATTGTTATCTTTTCATGGTTTTTTGCTATTTTTGCATGTAATTCAATTTGTGAGTATCTCTAAGGCTCNCAGTCAAATAATATCCAGTTTCAGTTCACACTGGTTATGTAAAATTGTTATCTTTTCATGGTTTTTTGCTATTTTTGCATGTAATTCAATTTGTGAGTATCTCTAAGGCTCCTAGATCTTGTTTTAGATCAAAATTATTACATGGTATCAAATTTGATTGGATTTTAGTGAGTTACAGATCAATGTTTAGAGTTTGAGCTACATTTTTTAGAGAAATTCCAGATAAAATTGAGTGTTTTTTACAGAACTTTCATCATTTTTCTCACCATTTTTCATTGTTTTTTTACCTATTTAAATTCCTTGGGGTAAGTTCCCAATTTGATGATAGGCTGCTCCAACAGCTACTTTATNTTTTTACAGGACTTTCATCATTTTTCTCACCATTTTTCATTGTTTTTTTACCTATTTAAATTCCTTGGGGTAAGTTCCCAATTTGATGATAGGCTGCTCCAACAGCTACTTTATCCTTGTAAATATGGATCTAATAATAACCTTTTCTTATCTAAGTTGCTTTTCAACTTTTCTCAGAGCATATTTAAACTTTTTAGCATTTTCATGCGCATTTATAACATCCCAGTGCAACATTTCTACTACCTGTGTATTAAACTCATGTTTGTCCTTGTAATGTACCTGATCCAACGCCACTGTGACATGTTCTGCTTTGAAGTCTTCTGGATCAGTTTCTACCAGTATCTTCATTAGCACAATAAGATTCAATACACCTTTATTATATTCTAGAGCATGAATCAATCTATTGAACGGAAACCATGGATCATCACTACCTTTACATGGTTGTGCTTTGTCTTTTTAGCATGTTTGGCTATTTTGTTGAAACTGGGCAATTAATGATGTTGATTTTTCTACTTCCCCTAGATTGGAAGGATCAACATCT
>LPNX011048995.1:24502-40279 GCA_001517045.1 Pseudotsuga menziesii
GCTGCATTTGCATATAAATTTTTTGTTTTAGTTATATTATCATGTATGTTTTTTATTTTTGTTATTTTATTATTATATAAATTATGTTAATTTGTTATATATTATATATCTTTTAATAATTATTATAAAACTTGTTTAGTTTTATAAAATAGGATTAATATAAAATTTAATTGATTTGTGCTTTATATAGATATAATAATTTGTGTTTTATATA
The DNA here is from genome assembly GCA_001517045.1 of Pseudotsuga menziesii. NCBI lineage: Eukaryota > Viridiplantae > Streptophyta > Pinopsida > Pinales > Pinaceae > Pseudotsuga > Pseudotsuga menziesii. The sequence goes on from LPNX011048995.1 coordinate 24,717, forward strand.
AATATAATATTTTTTAATGGTATTTTTGTTATGGTAGTATATCTAATAAACTTGGATCGAGGACGTTGGCCAAGAAGAGTTGTGCACATCGTGAATCAGGTGGGTGGTGATATTATATACAAAATTTACCTAGCCACTAATGTAGAAAGGAGGTTTAACTTGATAGTGATAAGGAGAGGTCATCACTGCATTATACGTATCATATTCTGTAAGGTCAAGTGGTATGTAAGAGGTTAAGGAATCGAAATATTTACCTGAAAGTCTGAGATGGGGTCGGGTGTCTACCTTTACTACATATGGATCTGACACTAGTTTTGGGTCAGCACCCCAGTTTAATTATAATTGAGTCTTTGATTGCTTAAAATATTGTTCTTAGTTCTTCCACTAGTTCTATTAATGGATCAACTTCTACGATGTTTAAAGGAACTGATCGAATCCTGGTGAAGCTACATCGATTGGTGCAACTAGTTTGACGGTCACAGGTCATAATAGCTATATTGAAGTTAGAAAATCACTTTAGTATGGGACTTGGGACTCTTACATTGAAGGATCAATAACTAGCTATGATGCTTCTAGGTATCAATATGGTACTCGTTATACCTAATTTGTAATTGTAGGAACCTAATTTTCCTTTGTTGTGCGCTTAATGATTTGCTTCAATCGTGTAACAAGGATAAAAATGGTCAAAAGAAAATTCATGCAATTTCTTTGTTGGATCTTTAAAGATCGAGGTGCATGGCACCATTATAGTCAAAAAATGATTTTCCAACATATATATCATATAGTATTTGTGATCCCAAATATATTATATCTAGAAAGCAATATGAACGTCTAAATTAGCACATCGTCTGCAATAATCCACCAAACCCTAACACTATCTCGACCACATGGGAAAAACACTAGATATTCCTAACCCCACAAATTCCATTTTGGATTCAGAATTGTTAACCTACACATGGTCAGAGATAGAAGGTAGACAATTTACAAAATTTACACTTTATTGTCAAAATTGAAATTTTCCATGACACAATTAAAAATGACTAATTCATATTCTTCCAGCTAGTCATTTTTTATGTCGTGACTAAATTGTTCATTTATGTCAGTCATTTTTAACTGTGCACTTATTATCTAGTCATATTTGTTAACTAGTGACTAAATTAGTTGTTAAGTTTAGTTGTTTATAGTTGGGTCAATAAGAATTGCTCATATTTAGTAGTAAATCACTTGAAAAACCTATGGTCACTAGAATTTTTAGTCACGTAGTCACTAATTCATCATTTTGTACTAGTGAAAATTAGAGGTATGATATACTGCAACTGTAACTGGATGTATTGGGAAGCATGAAGTGCTTCCAAACAATGTCACCAATGAAACATGGATACCCCAAGGAACATAATGATAACATGGTTTCATAGTGACCGAGCAATGTTCTAGAGTCAAGGGACATTTGAGGTATCTGACCAAATAATGATGGGACTAAAACCCTGTATGAATCTCAACAGTGTAATGAAGTGGTTGACGTCGATAATGTGAGAGATAACCCTCTAGCAGTTCAATAAGGACTCACCTCAAATGGTCCGTAGGAACTCATTGATTTTCATGGTGAGGCCAAGGTATATAGAACTCTAGTTCTATCTTGTGGAATAAAAGTACTAGCGTCGACAAAGGGAGACATACAAATACTAAGGAAATAATGGTTTCTTGATAGAAGTGTGAGGTGTACGATCATAAAGTGACTAGAAGAATATGTTGCACTGAGACATTGTAGGTGGGTACAAGGGTGAATGCGTAATGGGACTCAAACTTCCTTTATTTAGAGTATGATGACAAGGATGACCTAGTAGCACATGAAATTGATATCGAGGGAGGGAAACATAGTTGGATGGGGGGTAACTACATTGGATTTAACTACAATGGGATGACCTCAAAAGGGGAAAGACTGATCATGGAAAAAAGGGTTCCAAGGGTGATTCATTATATAAGACTCTAGAAAAAAGAAATTGGGAATGCTACTGACACAAGGGGCTATATGTGATCTGTAAGGGTGATAAGAAGCACTAGTTTTTCCTTTCTCATGGTGTAAGAAGCTCAAAGAAGGGATATAACTATGCTCGAGATGGAACTATCCCATAGATTTTATCAAGCCCAGGTCAGTTGATGTGTGTCAATTTTTTCAATTTTAAAGACTCTGAAAAGAAGAAGAAGGCACCAGTGGTGGTATTTTTCATAAAGTTAGTCTCCAAGACCCACGAAAGCATAAAATCATGCAACTGATAACTCTTCTAGATGAAAGGGACTAGAGCATTATTTTTTGTAAATAGTCCATCCAACCTAAAAAAAGAGTAAACTTATGTCAAATGGACAATTTTTCACATTCTTTAATGTGTTTGAAAGAAACACGAGCACTTAGATACCTTTTCATTGTTTAAGGAGTAAAAAAAGTTACAGAAACTCCATGTTGATAGTCTTGGGGGACAGGCCAATAAGCGATAGTCTAATAAAATGCAGGATTGAACCCAATATGTCAAACTATACATAATCCAAATCCTAAGCAGATTTTGATGGCATGGGTGCCGAATGAAAGGGGTTTTACAAAACAATCAACCATGTAAAGGGAGCCTTATATTGTCGAGCAAGGTAAAATGCAGAGGTGGATGGGCAGGTCCAGTTACTCAAATAGTGGGGGGTCCTCTAGGATCAAGGAATAAAAATAAGGTAATGCATCAACTTGACAGAGGTGAAGGATGTTCTATATGCCAGTTAAGAGGTTATACTTGTAGAAGCGGTCGTTACCATGAAGGGGGTGCGCAATCACAACCTGTATTTGTACACAAAATAAGGATACTCAAGCCTAAATTTGTGTCTATGATATAAATAATGCATACAAATACATATATAAGGTCACTTATGTGGTGGAACCTAAATCAAGGAAAGTCTAGAAAGGGAATCGACGAAATTTTTGTGATACTAAGAAAATGTCCCATTAATCACGAAAGGAACATAATAATGATCCTAGTGGTGCAAATGGTGCAAAAAAATAGATGATGTATGACATGTGACCTCAAGAAATGGTCGAGATCACGGATGTGAAAAAGTGAGTAGGGTTAAGGTCGTACTCGCATGTTTTGGGAATGGGTTTTGTGAGTATGGATCATGGATGCATTTGGGTGAGATATGGGCTCTTTGAAGCATTGATACATATGTGACAAGGTATGGTTGAAATGAATGAGCATGCCCCCTATTCAAGGTTTAAGGTAGTTGATCATGCCCCCTAGTGAAAAGGCAACGGTTGGGTGCATATTATCTCATGAAGGGGTATGACATTGAGTAATTCTTAGAAGGGGGGTATACGATGAGGCTGATAGCCATCGAGGGATCTAAATTGGTTATATGATGATGGTGTATTCCTGTGCTCGGTTGGAATCCCCTATTATCACTAATAATAATGGAACAGATGAGTAGGCAGGTCTGGATTCCTGCCCCTAGGCCATAGGAACAAGATTTTTTCATTGCTCCAGAAGGTTTGAATAGATAGGTCGGAGGGACTCTTTTTTGTTGACACACTAATAGTTGTATGAGATGATGAGGAACACTCATGAGAGGACAAGATTAAATAAATGGTTTTCATCTCACTTGAATAAGTCACTAGAGGATGAACATATTCAATAACTGATACTTATTTTTCTATGGAGAGTTTGCATAAGTTAGCCAGCAAAGAGAAATGCTCAAGCAGATCTAGGCAATGATGAGAGTAGTGGCCATAGACACCATAGATCACACATGGGTGGTTTGTGTGAACGGAATTTTTTTTGGGTATGACATTGGATGGTAAGTGGATTACTGGTACGATCTCATTACAATCATCATCCAAAATATCCATGTGGGTACGTAAGATGTGAAAATCATGGAAATTATGAGTAGTGTGATTGAAAACATAGCAGAAAGCACAAGGAGGTGAGGCTTGAGCTAAGGCAGTAGAGGGTGGGTTCACTAATTTACTCTGATTGGTGGATGGGGTGGTGTTTGGTGTGTCCCCCCCTAACTTCTTCTTGGGATGATGTGGGGGATTAATGTTAGATAAAACCTTCAATGCAATCTCAGGGGATGTAAGAACCAAAGGTGTTGACATGGAGACACTAGGGGGTGTTTTGTTGGCAGTATGAATGGATTGTACTAGTGCCAAAATGACCCGTGAGGTTGGTGGAGGGCTTGGACGTGTGATGTACCAAACTAGAATGCCAAAATTTAAACCTAGCAAGTTAAAGGTTTCAATAACAGGTGTGTTGATGATGCCTGAAGGAAGAAAAAGAAAAGGTATCTGCTAAATGGGCATGGTTCCTCATTAACCCCTTGGTAACTAATTTGGGATAGGGGCCGACATCGGTTGCGATTCTGGCTATGATTGAATTGGATGTTGAGGTACAAGTGTATCGTAGGAGAGGGTACAAAGGTCATATATGTTGACCTCTATGAGGGGTGGGAGTCTTGCAAAGAAAGTGATGATCATGGGGCCCTCCCAAAAATGACCTGACCCAATGGTGGATAGTGAGGGGATATAAGCATTGTTGGTGGAACTGTACACCATGGGGAGGATGTTTTTCTGGGGTGATAGGAACCTTGGGGTCATAGTATGTTAGTTGGTTTATTTTGACTACCTTCCCTTCATGAGGGAGTATCATGGTCCAAAATATTGTCAAAGTCATGGTTTTCATAGCGTACATGTAGGCTCATCCTAGGATAAGGTTGTAATCAAGTAGGGAGTTGACCACTTCAATGAATATCAAGACAATATTGTAGGCTAACTCAATAAGAAAATTTAGGATAATTCCATGGCGTTGAGTAGCACAACCATCATAGGCATGTAAGGAAGTCAAGAACGGCTCTAAGTTGGGTAATATGATCTTTTTCCAGACAAACTTAGACATGATGTATGTGTATGCACCCTCATCGGCGATGTGACAATGAATGACTAAAATATGGATGGTAACATGAATTTGAAAAGTAATCAAAGATGGAATCCATGGCTCGGATAGATCGAGATCAAAATTCATCAAATGTGCATCAGTGGGGTTGAAGCCATGTAAGAAAGATAGCAGTGATTTATATTGTGTTGAGCAGTTCCTAAGAACTTCCAAGGTCAACATGGTAGTGGGGGATTGGGCCAAATCACCCACAATGTTGTAATTGGGAGCAACCAGAGAATTAGTTCTGTTCATGATGTGATGTAAGAGAAAATTTGGAGCTTCAGTGTTTGTATTTTTAGGGGGTTAGAGTAACTGCAGGGCTAGGTCAATAGGGGAAGAATCGCTAGGATTACTAGTGGAAGTGACCTCGGGGGCTGACCCATATTGGTTTCTCCTAGTTTGTAAATTTACATCAAGAACACAATGTAAATGAATGTTACATTCTTGAGTCAATGGGTTGAATTGAATATGCAACATATTGTTTCATTGGTTTAGTTGTGACCACCCCTTGGGTCAACAAAGGGTTTTACAACACCATCATAGGAGGTTCAGTTGGTTGAGGTGGAGGAGGTTGTGCTAGAGGGGAAGTGGTAGTATCACAATGGTTAACCTTGTCCCAAAGTTGATAGGATTGGGATTTGTGTGGATAATGGTGGGTGTAATGTCTTTATATGTTATAGAAGGAACACAGATGATTAATTAACAACTATGGATTATTTCCTTGTTTGGGTGGTTAATTAGGGTCTTGGTTGGTAGGACTGGCTCCATTGTTTCCTAGGGGATTAGGAAGTGGTTCATCCCCTCCTTGGTGTTTATTGTTTCCATGGTTCCTACATAGACTCCAATTATGTTTCCCTTATTGGTTATCAGGGGCTGGTGGAAGTTGTGTCAGGTTCTGATGGGCATAAAATTTCCCTTATAGAATGGGAGGAGTCTGGGGTGTTGTCGATGGTATGGAAACTATAGGGGGTTTTGAGAAAAGGTATTAAGGGTTAGTTTTCGGGGGTGGAGATTACACTTGAGGGGGGTTCCTATAGGTGGATCCTAGGTAAGGTGAGGCATGTGATTTAGGGGCCAATTTTGAGTGAATGTACGAAGGTGTCACTCCCGAATTGGAGTTTGGTCAAGAAAGATTAGGACCATAACCTAGGAAAGGGAAAGGCCCCAACATTGATGGGGTGGCACTAGATGGATTTTTTGTATGTAGGAGTCATATTAGGAGGAATGTGTGCATAATATTGAAGCACAGATACGAATGAACAAATAACACCATTGGTGTCATGTGATTCTGTTGAGATTACAGCATCATGATTCATTCTCTAGTATTGTAAGTAATAGCAAGATAGTAGACTTGTGTAGTCCTACAAATATCCTCATCTGATTGAGGTGGTGATGTTGTAAAGTATTGTAAGTAATAGAAAGATAATAGACTTGTGTAGTCCTACAAATATCCTCATATGATTGAGGTGGTGATGCAGTAGACTTGTGTAGTCCTAAAAATGTCCTCATATGATTGAGGTGGTGACGCAGTAGACTTGTGTAGTCTTAAAACTATCCTCATATGATTGAGGTGGATAGTAGGATTATGTAGTCCTATGAATATCCTCATATGATTGAGGTGGTGATGTTTTAAAGTCTTGTGAGTAATATCAAGACAGTAAGCTTGTGTAGTCCTATGAATATCCTCATATGATTGAGGTGGAAAGTACTGTTGATGTATTTGTAACTTCGGAATGTATTCATCTATGTATCTTATTTATTGTAACCCGATGTTTATTCCAGGATGTATCTATTATGTATTTGAGTCATGTTGTCATGCCACGATGTTCTGATCGGGAGAATCAATAATGTAAATAAGTCATGTCAAGTCATAGTGGGTAACCCTCCGATTGTGTAAGGCTTAAAGTCCCCACAGTTCCGAGGCACTAGGGTTATTAGCCTCTCCAAGAAGAGGTCGGCCCTGGTAAGGTTTTAGTCATGCTGGGATTAGTATAAATAGATATCTGGGATCTCTATTTAGCACACATCACTCACACACTCAAGTGTAGCGCATAGTTGAGGAAGGAAAGACACCGGGGCTAGACAAGAAGAAGAGTACTGCTACCGATAGTGCATCTTACTATTTTGGGGTCTTACATCTTGTGTTGATTCTATCTCTGAGGAATTTGTGGGGTTTTCTCCATTTATGGTTTCCCCAATCAAAAACACTGTGTTCATTGTCTCTTGTGTTTGATTGTTGTACTTGTTATTCTCTCAGTAAAGATCCTAACATATTGCTAGCTTAATAATGTTGAAAAACTAACATGGTATTAGAGCTAACTTGAGAAGAAGACACTGTGCAGTTGCGGGAACTAGGGATTCCTAGTTTGTGGATCTTTCTCCACAGATTTTCAGCAAAATTAAGGTGGAACAACTCTCCTCCTTAGGGCACATCTTTCTGTCGAAGAAGAATCCAATTCTGAGGTTTTTTAGTTTTGGACCTGTCACTGCTATCGAAAATTAGGGATTTTCACAAAAAAGGAATTTTCCAGTGAGCCTAGGCCCGGATTGATCTCCTACCCAAAATCGAAGTTAGGGACAAATTTCAAGGCCTTTGGGTGGACAGAACTCCGGAAAACAAAAACCCTAATTTGCTCCTGAACCAACTCTGCAGGATTTCAGCTCAAGTTTCGGATCCGACATCTTAAATATGGTAAGATATAAAATCTTTTGTATTTCCATTTGAGGTTCTCATTTAAGATGTCTCATCATACCAATCTTGATGAAAAGCTTGAGGGAGCTAAAAAATTCTGAGTCTGGAAGTATAGAATCTCCTTGGTCCTGGAGGAAAATGAATTAGACTCCTACATTCATGAGGAGGTTCTAGTTCCAAAGGGAGATGAGGAAACGACCTTACATAATAAGAAGATGGTTATGGAAAATAGGATCATTGTTGATTCTATTAAGGATCACCTTATCCCACAGGTGTCCTCTCTCAAGACACCCAAAGCTATGTTTGATGCCCTAACCAAATTGTTTGAAGGGAAGAACATCAATCGGAAGATGACCTTGAGAAACCAACTGAAGAATGTGAAGATTCAGAATGTAGAAACAATCCAATATTACTTCACAAGAGTTTCTCAAATCAAATAGAAACTAGAAGCAGTTGATGAAGAAGTGGAAAATGCAGAGATTGTGATGACTACTTTGAATGGCCTCCCTAGGTCATGGGATTCTTTCATCGAAGGAATCTGTCCAAGAAAGAAGTTAGTCAAGTTCAGAAGACTATGGGAACAATGCTCTCAAGAAGAAGCTCGGATAGCAGCTCGAGAAGAGAAGATGGGAAGTGAAGATCAAGCTCTCACAGTACACTCCAAGACTCACTCCAAGTCAACAAGAAAGAAAACTCATCACTTCAAAGGTAATCACTCTCACAAAGATAATACTAGAAGAGATGTATCTAGGATCATATTCTATACTTGTGATGAAGTAGGAAACTATGCAAGGAATTGTCCTAACAAACAGAAGATAATAAAGAAGAGCAACAAAAGAAGACATCATGCTCATGCTGCAGAGGATGACGAACCATCCAGAAAGAGATCCAGATATGAAAGTGAAGATTCTTCAAGCAAGGATGAATATGTTCTGATATCAGCTCTCACAGGGAACATTACTCATGGTAGTGATGATTGGCTTATAGACGGTGGGGCTTCCAAACATATGACTAGATTCAAGGAATCCTTTGTAAGATTGTCAGAACATGAATCACCTCACAAGGTAAATCTTGGAGATGACTACCAATATCCAATAAAAGGTAGTGGGGAATCTTCATATAAGTTAGAATCTGGAAAATCTTTAACAATGAAAGAAGTATTGTTTGTGCCAGGACTCAAGAAGAACTTTCTCTCCATATCAGCATTAGATGCAAAAGGAATGTGGGTTGCATTCATATATGGTCAAGTCATCATGTGGCCAAAAGGAAATACTATTGATGATGCGGTAGTAATTGGAGAACAAGAAGGAGGATTATACAAATTGAAGGGCCATCCAGAACAAGCCTTGGTCCATGACACAGTAGAACCAAGTGAACTTTGGAATAGAAGGCTTGCACATGTGCATTATAGAGCACTACCTATTGCAAGCAAAGCTGTCGAAGGTCTTCCAGAAATTCAAGCAAAACATGATGGGGTCTGCAAAGGATGTGTGAAAGGAATGAATACAAAGAAGAAATTTCCAAGCAGTGAAAGCAAAGCAAAAGGAATCTTGGAAATCATCCACTCCGATGTATGCGGTCCTATGTCATCAAAATCTCTAAGTGGGTATGCATATTATGTTTCTTTTATTGATGATTTTTCTAGGAAGACATGGGTTTACTTCATGAAGAACAAAGATGAAGTATTCAGTAAGTTTAAAGAATTCAAAGCCTTGATCGAAAACCATACTGAAAAGAATATCAAGACCATTCGATCAGATAATGGCGGAGAATTCACTTCAAATGAATTCAAAGAGCTATGCAAAGAATTAGGGATTAAGAGGGAGTTGTCCACTCCTTATAATCCACAACAGAATGGGATTGCAGAACGGAAGAATAGAACCATCATGGAAGCTGCAAGAGCAATGCTTCGTGATCAAGATCTTCCTACGCATCTTTGGGCTGAAGCTGCTAGAACAATGGTGTATGTACAGAATCGTACTCCACATAGAGTACTCGAGAACAAGACTCCTGAAGAAGTATTCTCCGGCAAGAAACCAGAAGTTAGCCATCTCAGAATATTCGGTTGTCCTGTGTACATACACATTCCAAAAGAGAAGAGAACAAAATTAGATCCTTCAGGAAAGAAGGGCATATTTGTGGCATACTCTGAAAGCTCAAAGGCTTATAGAATATATTTCCCAGGATATAGGAAGATTGACATCAGCGGGGATGTGACATTTGATGAAGACACGGATTACAACAAATCCAAAAAGAGACCTGCTGAAGAACCTGAAGAAGTAGAAGCACCCAGAATTCATGATACAACCATGAATGAAGAAACTCGAGAAGAAGATCGAGAATTTGAAGAACCACAAAGACTTATAGATCCACCTCTGGAGAATAATCCTCATAAGAGGAAACATGCTTGGGTATGAGAACTTATCCAAGGTGCAGAAAGATATGGGGCTCTAGAAGAGAATCACAAAGAAAGAAAGAGGACCAGATCCAATTCCGAGTATGTAGCTTTACTATGTGATTTCATTGATAAAGAACCTTCCAGTTATGAAGAAGCGTCAGAACAAAAAGAATGGAAGGATGCTATGATCGAAGAGTACCAATCGATCATGAAGAATGATGTTTGGGATGTTGTCCCAAGACCAGAAGGGAAGTCAGTTGTAACTTCCAAATGGATCTACAAGATCAAACCTGCTGTAGATGGTAGCATTGAAAAGTATAAGGCAAGATTTGTAGCTTGAGGTTTCTCTCAGAAAGAGGGAATAGACTATGAAGAGACCTTTGCACCTGTAGCCAGATACACTTCCATCAGATCAGTGCTTTCTCTGGCTGCAATGATGAAATGGAAGATACACCAAATGGTTGTCAAGACTGCCTTCTTGAATGGTGTAGTGGAAGAGGAAGTGTATGTAGAACAACCACTTGGTTTTGAGACACATGACAGAGAGTCTCATGTAGGCAGATTGAAGAAAGCCCTGTACAATTTGAAACAGGCACCCAGGACCTGGTACGACAGAATTGATAGCTTTCTATCCAGTTTGGGATTTACCAAGAGTAAAGCAGATTCCAACCTTTACTATAAAGTTGAAGATGGAAACCCAGTGATGCTTCTACTATATGTAGATGATATATTTGTGACAGGTATGGATGGGTTGATTACTGATACAAAGAGAAATCTTGCTGTTGAGTTCAAGATGAAGGAATTGGGTATGATGCATTACTTTCTAGGTATGGAGGTGTGGCAGAGTGTAGATGGAATCTTCCTTGGACAAGGGAAGTATGCAATAGAGATCCTGAAGAGGTTTGGGATGATGGACTGCAATATTATGGCCACACCTATGGAATCAAACCTGAAGCTATTGAGTGATGCTTCTTCAGAGACGTTTGATGCTACGATGTATCGTCAGATGATTGGGTCATTGATGTACCTGACGAACACGAGACCATACATTTGCTTTGCTGTGAACACCTTGAGCCAGTTCTTAACATATCTGAGAAATGTTCACTTGATTTCTGCAAAGCATATTCTGAGGTACTTGAGGGGTACAATTGATTATGGGCTCAAGTATAATGCGAATCAAAAGATTAACCTGGAGGGTTATGTTGATTCAGATTGGGCAGGCAGTGCCATCGATAGGAAGAGCACTTCAAGATGTTGCTTCAGTATGGGATCAGGTGTGATCTCTTGGTTTAGAAAGAAGCAATCCTGTGTGGCACTGAGTACAGCTGAAGCAGAGTATGTTGCAGCTTGTTCAACTAGTTGTGAGGCAGTATGGCTATGGAATCTACTATCCGATGTATTTGATCTCCAGTTGGATGCTACTTGTATACATTGTGAGAATCAGAGTTGCGTGAAGTTGTCAGAGAATCCAGTGTTCCATGACAAGTCAAAGCACATCGAGATCAAGTATCACTATATCAGGGATATGGTGCAGAGAGGAGCAGTGAAGCTCCAGTATGTTGCGACGGAGGAACAGATAGCTGATGTGTTGACGAAGCCATTGGCCAGAGTGAAGTTTGAGTACTTCAGGGAGAAGCTTGGTGTTCTCCAGATCGAGGTTTCCTCCAAGGGAAAGTGATGAGTCCCAAAGCCATTCTGACGAGCAGGTCAGATGTAAGGGCTGAGCCATTCTGTCATGGTGAGAGGATTCAGTTCCTTCCATATCAAATATGATTGCTAAAGATCCCAAAGCCATTCTGATGAGTAGGTAAGATGTAAGGGCTGATCCATTCTATCATGGTGAGAGGATTAAGTTCCTTCCATGTCACATATGAGTGCTGGCCATTTTGTCGAGTAGGATGGATGTAAGGGAAACTGCCACTCTCCAGGAGAGTGGAGGCACCTGGTCCGTTACCAGGTAGCTCAGTCTAGGACTAGGGGCCATTCTAACGAGGGTGTAGGATTTAGTTCCTACCAGGTCAGATGTGAGTGCATGCCCTTCTGACGAGGGTGTAGGATTTGGCTCCTACCAGGTCATATGTAAGTGCTGAAATCTTCTATCACTATGAGCAGGATGTGATTCCATCCTGGATGAAAGTATGGAAATCTTTCATCACTGTGAGTAGGATGTGTTCCCACCTGGATAGAAGTCTTCCATAATTGTGAGCAGGATGCTATTCCAGCCTGGATGAAAGTATGGAAATATTTCATCACTGTGAGTAGGATGTGTTCCCACCTGGATGGAAGTATGCCTTTCTGACGAGTAGGTCAGATATAAGTGATGAAGCCTTTTCATAGATGATAGTGATGTCCTTTCATGCTGGTGAATGTGAGTGCTGGGCCTTTCTGATGTGATTGTATATTTCTACATGATCAGATGTGAGTGTTGGGCGTGCCGTTCTGACGAGTAGGTCAAATGTAAGTGCTGGGCGAAGACCTACATGATGGCTAGGCCTACAACCAGCATGAAAGAAGGCTAGCTCTATAGAACTTCCTATGATGAGACAATACACACATGATGATGACCAGGTGAGATCCATATTGAGCTATGATCCAGATCCAGTTATGATGACTCTGAGAGATCCAGATCGAGTGATGATCCAGATCGAGAGATGATCCAGATCCAGATCGAGTGACGATCCAGATCCAGTCCAATGATGATGATACAGATCAAGAGATGATCCAAATCCAGTGATGATGTCCCATGATGATCTAGATCGAGATGCAGATGACTTGAAGACTCAGAAGACTCGAGATGCAGATGACGAGATGATCCAGTTGATACAGAGAAGAAGACCAGTGCTGAAAATTGTGTCAAAAGAATACCTTCCTAGTTAAGAGGGAGTGTTGATGTATTTGTAACTTCGGAATGCATTCATCTATGTATCTTATGTATTGTAACCCAATATTTATTCTGGGATGTATCTATTATGTATTTGAGTAATGTTTTCATGCCCTGATGTTCCAATCGGGAGAATCAATAATGTAAACAAGTCATGTCAAGTCATAGTGGGTAACCCTCCGATTGTGTAAGGGTTAAAGTCCCCGCAGTTCCGGGGCACTAGGGTTATTAGACTCTCCAAGTAGAGGTCAGCCCTAGTAGGGTTTTAGTCATGCTAGGATTAGTATAAATAGAGATCTGGGATCTCTATTTAGCACACATCACTCACACACTCAAGTGTAGCACATACTTGAGGAAGGAAAGACACTAGGGCTAAACAAGAAGAAGACTATTGCTGTCGGGAGTGAATCTTACTATTTTGGGGTCTTACATCTTGTGATGATTCTATCTCTGAGGAAGTTGTGGGGTTTTCTCCATTTATGGTTTCCCCGATCAAAAACACTGTGTTCATTGTCTCTTGTGTTTTATTGATGTACTTGTTATTCTCTCAGTAAAGATCCTAACATAATGCTAGCTTAATGTTGAAAAACTAACAAGTATGCTTGTGTAGTCCTCCAAATATCCTCATGTTGTGAGGTTGTGTACTTTACTATGTAAAGTAGATATACTATGTGATGTATGTCTAGTCATGGTCAACATGTGCTACAAGTCTCCTTTAGGGATTAGCTACCCCTAGAGTGATTTACTTTAGCATATGACTATATGACCTGGGGAAATACATATGATCATAGGTTTGGAAATGATCTTATGAGTATGATATGATTAATTAATGAAAAAATACATGGACCATGCAGAGATATTTAATATAAGCACATAGATAGAGAGAGAATTTGAATTGTAGTTATGGAAAACTACTTTAGTTAATTAAGGGTTCAACTCCTTAATTTATGCAAATGGTTATTGGAAATAAAAACTAATGGAGATGCACTAGTTCTGTTCAGTTACATTCAGATCAACTCAGTTACATTCAGATCAACTCAGTTACATTTAGTTCAACTCAGTTAGAGTTAGTTAATTAATGGAAGGCGCATATCTTCATGTAGAAGATAATTATGGAGTGCCAGCTTGACACCAGATCACTATGGGGTGCATGATTAAAGATGGATCAATGTTCTAAGTGTTAACAAGTTGTTGCTACATGCAACCATTCTATTTTTGTTGTAAAACCTAATTTGACTTGTTATTAAAGTGCTATGCACTTGGCAAGTTAGATATGGTGCTCCATTATATCTCCTCTCTCTGGTGCTCTCATTGAAAGCAATATGTTATTGTGTTGTAATCATTCTCTTCTACTTATCAATCATACTCTAAGATTGTTTGTTGGGTTTTTTATCCTCTGAATCAGTAGAGGGTTTTCCCAGGGTATATCCTGTGTTCTATGGTTTGATTTATGTCTTTGGATTATTGATGAGATTTATATGCACTGTTATTATGGATTAAATTTTTAAAGTTCAAGTTTCTTCATATTTTTCTCAATCACTAACAGATTCCCTTGGTGGGTCTTTACAAGTGAAATCGCCACAAGGTGCATCTACAAGAATGGTGTATAGGTAACCTAACTGGGCCTATATCAAGTCGAACTATTGGGATTTAAGGATAGACTCTTCTTCTATGTATGGTAATTCAGAGGAAACATCCTTAACGATGGTATGGATAAAATATTTTAAAAATAAATCAAAGAATATCCTATCGTCTAGATTGATTTTGCATAAAATGCGGTGTCTACAACATTCATGGATGTCATCCATGATATGGGTAGCATTTTTTTGGTGAAAAGAAAACAATATTTCAGCTCTAACATATTATCTCACAGGAATCTAAACCAGCTTCAAAAATGCAAAGGCTAGAAATGTGTAGGTGGGGTGTGTGTCATGCGGTTGGTCAAAGCACCACTTGGTCGTAGCTCCATTGAACGTCCTCTAGAGGATGTGTATCCTAACTGAGTCATTAAATATGGAGTTTGAAGAACAACATAGGTGGAAGGACATGATGTTGTTCTGTGGATCTTCCTTGACCTTCCCCTCAAATTTAGGGATATTCAAAGGGAGTTTCATAGGCATCAATAGCCAGGTAGGATCTGATGAATTCGGTCATTGGTCAATGATGCTAGATCAAAAAGGTTAAGTCTATCCATCAATTGCATGCTCGTGGTCTCGAAGGCTCCATGTGGGGGTAGAATCACAAGGGGGTTACCCAGAGGAGGGGTCATGATATGCAAATTTCCTAAACAAGGGTTAATAGAAGAAGCGGTTATAGTAAAAAAAAATCCTTTATATGGGTTCCCCATTACGACATACTCGGTGGTTGGGTTGTCAATGGGATAATTTCTAGACGGGAGTTTCATGGTAAGTGGGTTTCCCATAGGTAGGTTCCCAATAGGTGGGGTGCTTGTGGGTAAAGGTTTGCTACCGAAACTGCCTCTAACCCTTCCTTCGTAAAATGGATCGGGGTTAGTGCCTCTAGATGACAGGATGTGACCATCCATGGGGTTGTGTGGAGGTGAGGGGTCTGATTAGTAGTGATTGGTGTCAAAAAAACTCTCTTGGGAAAAGAAACCAAAGAGAATGA
>LPNX011048995.1:40643-54684 GCA_001517045.1 Pseudotsuga menziesii
AAAGGAGTGATTGCGAAGGTAAATGTCTCCAACACCCCCACTTAAGCTATAGTTAGGAAGAGTTAGAAAACATAGATGCATAAAATGCTAGGGCCCTGGAAACAAAGGCAATAGGTCACCCTGTACAATAAAGCAACTGAAACAATGCTCAAAACAAACTAAGTGAGGAAAAGAGGGAAAACCCAGTGGGAAAAAACACCCCCTCAAGATGAACACTAAAAGTAGTCTGGATCACCCTGATGAACTCACCCCCAACAGTGAACGGAGGTAAGTGAAATTCTTTTCTGAAAATATCTTGGTGAAGATGTCTGCAATCTGCTCATCAGTCCGGCAGTATTGCACAATGATAGTCCTGTCATGCACTAGTTCCCTGATGTAGTGCATGTGAATTTCTACATGTTTGGTCTTATGCCTGGTAACTGGATCCGTGGATATCTTAATAGCACTCTGGTTGTCACAGAAGAGAACAGTGGACAAAGTACTACCAAGATCAAACTCTGAAAGAATGCCTTGCAACCAAACTGCTTGGATGCAAGCATTCACCGCTCCTCGATACTCGGCCTCTGCTGAAGATAGTGCTATGGCAGCATTCTTTTTACTTGACCAGAAAATAGGGCCACCACCAAACATGAATACATATCCGGAAGTTGACTTCTGATTAATAGAATCACCCACCCAATCGGAATCTGTGTATCCAACCAGCTCTAGCTCGGAGTCTGCAGCATAGTGAATGCCGTAGGTCCTGGTTCCCTGAATGTACTGGAGGATCCTCTTGGCTGCCTTCCAATGAAAATCATGAGGCTACTGCATGTATCTTGATACAGCATTCACGGCATAACAAATATCAGTCCTAGAATGTGTCAAGTACAATAATCTACCAATCAGCTGTCGATAGATAGTGCAGTCCATGGGAGGTGTGCTTTTTCCTTCTTCAAGGCTGATCCCTGAAAGGAAAGGGAATGGTGCAGGCCTACATTCAGCCATGTTAAACTTTACTAACAGGTCTGAAATGTATTTTTACCAAGTGACCATAATCCCATCAGAATTTTGCTCGATTTCGAGCCCCAAAAATTGTTTTAGAAGCCCCAAATCACTCATTTCAAAGGCATTGTGGAGAGCAGTTTTGATGGCTGAAATGGAGGAAATTGTGCTACCTGTGATCAGTAAGTCATCAACATATAAAACAATAATAATAATATTACCATCATGCTGCTGTAAATACACATTTGGATCTGATCTACATCTCTGAAAATTTTGCGAGAGAAGGAAGGCATCCATCTTGGAATACCACTGTCTTGGGGCCTGTTTTAACCCGTATAGTGACTTCTTTAGCTTGCAAAACAAAGATGGATCAGTGATGTATCCCTCAGGATGCTTCATGTATATCTCCTCATGAATATCTCCATGCAAAAAGGCTGACTTAACATCAATTTGATTCACCTCCCAGTGCTTGGATGCGGAAATAGCCAAAACAAGGCGGATGGAGTCCATTTTTGCAACCGGTGCAAAGGTCTCATGGAAGTCCACTCCTTGGACCTGAGAGAAACCTTTTGCTACTAGAATTGCCTTATATTTTCAGGTGCTTCCATCAGTAGCAACCTTTTTCTGAAACACCCACTTGCATTGAACCAATTTCCTTCCCAGAGGAAGAGAAACTAGCTCCCAAGTAGTGTTTTTCTGAAGAGAATTCATCTCTTCATCCATGGCAACTTGCCATCTCGGATCCTTCCAAGAATGGTATTAAGATTTTGGATCTGAACTAATCATCAAATATCAAGTTTCAGACAGCAAAATATCATAACAAGAGAGTGCAATACCTGCTCTTTGGAAATCAGATCGGGTTCTCCTTGGATCATCCGGATTTCCAATGTTGTCTCCTGCGGAGGAGAGTGTCTGTCGGGCCCATGTAGGAAGATGAGTTTGCACTTTAGGTTCTGATTCAGTATCTGATGTTTTCTATTCACTGATATCATAAATCAGAGGATCCAAATCAGGGTCATCACCTCCAATTTCATCATCCAAATATTCAGTGGAATAGGAAGAAATTTCAGCTGTTTTCTCCTCCACTAGTTCCACCTCCTGAAGAGGCTCATCGAACTTGACACTTCTCTCAATGATGATCTGTTTGGTATTGATATCCAGCAGCTTGAATCCTTTATATTCATCATTATATCCAATAAACAGACATTCTATGCTCTGCGGTTGCAAAGCCCTTCTTTTATCAAGCGAAATCCGGGCCCATGCAGTGGACCCAAACACCCGTAGGTTCGACACATCTGGCTTGTGTCCAAAGTATGCTTCGAAAGGAGTCTTTCCTTTCATTGATGAATGTGGTACCCTTTTCTGAATGTATTTTGCAGCATGCATGGCTTCAGCCCACAAATTTGCAGAAAGCTTCTTTGACTCCAACATACAAGTGGTCATCTCTTTGAGAGACAGGTTCTTCCTTTCTGCTACTCCATTCTGCTGGGGAGTGTAGGGAATTGAATGTTGGACCTGAATAACAATTTGGGAGAAAATTGACAGCAACTCATTACTAACATACTCCCCTCCATTATCATATCTCAATATCTTGATCTTAATCCCAGAGGCATTTTCGATCAAAGCCTTCAATTCAGAAAATATCTCACATACCTCTGATTTCTTTTTGAGAAAGAAAACCCATGTATACCTGGAAAAATCATCAATAAAGGTAAGGAGGTACCTTGATCCATTCATGGATATGACAGGCATTGATCCACTGATATCAGAATGTATCAGCCCCAATATGCTTCGAGCTCGGTTTGCCTTCCCCCGATTGAACTTGTGCTCAGGGTGCTTTCCAATCACACAGCCTTTGCAGACTCCTGTGGTTGCCTTGATGACTGGGAGACCTTCAACCATGGAATTTTTCTATAATTTCTGCAAATATTTGAAATTAAGATGGCCAAACCTTTCATGCCACAGCCTACTAACCTCATTTCCATGAGTTAGCAAAGTGGTGGGCTTTTCATCCGCAACAAAGTGAGAGAACTCATAGGCTTTTGCATGATGATTTGCATGACCTTTTGCAATGAGTTTCCTGGATGTAATTTCTGTTATCTCAACATCATTTGGGCTGAAAGAGACCCTATTAGAAATTCATGTATGTGTCATTTGATAGACACTAAGGAGATTTGCTGCTAGAGATGGTACATACAACATTAGAAAAAAAACCATTTTCTAGATTTACAGTACCTTGTCCTTTGGAAATGATGGTGGAGTCATATCCCAAGTGGATGGGAATGGCTTTTCTGGTCTCCAAGGATGAAAAATATTCTTCTTCAGCCATCATGTGATTCAAAGCACCACTGTCAATCAGCAGGGATTTGGACTCCGAAGTGCTTACCATGAGGGCATGACCTTTCTCATGTTGTGGTTCCCGATCTTGGTGATCTCTCCTCCGAAAGCTCTCCGAAAGTTTGATGTGATTCCTCTCAAGGAGAGAGGTTGCTTCATCAAGTTTTTTATTCATGCAGACATGTTCAGGTTGAAAACCCTTCCCGCAGTAAGAACACCTGATTCTTTCTTTCCCATTGTACCCTTTTCCTTTGTTCTTCCTTGAACCGGAAGATTCATCATGCTGCTGATTTTCAAATCTAGGTTTTGGAGCATCAAATTTAGTTTTCTGATTTTTCCGCTGCTTTCCTTAACCCTTTACATCTTTGGGCCCCGTGACATGGAGGGCTTGATCACGGGAAGATCGGATGATCCCCATCTGGACAAGCTTGTCATGTTCACTAGTTATGGACTCAATGAAGGCATCGAGTGTAGGCATCTTCCATTTAGGGGTTGTGAGATTCCCTGCACGGAATGTAGAAACAAAAACTGAATAATCAGCCTCGAGTTTGGAGAGGATGGCTAGGATGAGCTGATCATCAACCTTCTCCACTTTGCATTGCTTCAAGAGAAAAACTGTATGCTTCAACTTTGTAAAGAAATCATTCAGAGTCTCGAAATTGGAAGGTTGGAGAGACATGAGTTCATTTTCGAGTTGATAAACTCTCATGTCATCATGCTTTCCATACAGAGATTCCAATTTGTCCCATATTTGTTTCGGTGTCTTCAGATCCGTAAGATGGAAGAGAAGGTCATCGGAAATAGAGAGGCACAAGAAACTGAAGGCTTCATCCTTCTTGTTCAAGAATCTTGATTTTTCTATGGCGGATCCAGGCTCAGGTTCAGTTTCCATGGTGACTCTAAAGAGTCCTTTGGAATACAGTTGATGCTCCATTTTGAGTTTCCATGTGTGGAAATTGTATGGAGTCAATAGAGGTACTGAGGAGGCCATCTGGATTTGCTTGTAGCGAATGCTTCACCTGTAGAAACCTGAAAATCAAAACATAAGGGGAAAAATAAGGACGAATTTGAGCTATTGCTCACATTTCATGGAGAAATCTGTCAAAAATCTTGTTCTTGAGAGATTGATCTTCATCCCATCGCATGCTCTGATACCATATTAATTCTTGCACATGATCTACGAACTAGGAATCAAAATCATCAAAGAATTATTAACAAAATACCCATGAATTGGAAATAACTGGAATACCAAATAGGTTTCCTCTATGTATATTATATGAACAATAAAGGATTACAATTTCCATGCATAGAAATAGCTTAACTCCATGAAGAATTCAAATACCTAAGGGAAAATTCGAATTCAGTGAGTGAGTCTAGCTTAACTGACTCTTTGCCATGCAATCTCACTCACTTAACCACTTGACCAAAACCCTAATTGACTCACCAAACCCTAACTGAAATTGGAGTGCAATAAATGACTGAATCTCAACTGAAGGAGATCAAAAACATGTCATAGCAATCCAATCATCAAGTGCTAGTACTGCATGACTTCAATAAACCCTGATGAGGTTAACTGAAGCTGAAGTGACCATCAGAAGTTGGTGAAGGCACCTTGTTCACTCCAGTTCATTAAAATAATAATAAATAATCATTAAATAATATATTTAATTAATGGAGGCACCTTAACTGACTGTAACTGATTGGTTGAACTGAAAGTAGCCACCAATTAGCAATTAGGTGCATGAATGTCACATAGATCACCCCTGGAGTGCGCCAGTTAGCCTCCTTGACTGTAGGAGAAGGCTAAGTTAGCCTCCTTGACTGTAGGTAGGCGTGGGAGTGATTGGGATGATGGTAATTAATGCTCCTCTGATGTCAATTAAACTTAGGATAGTGGGTTAACTAGGCCAATTTGACCGAAGGAGTGAGTATGAAGGTAAATGTCTCCAACATGAACAATGTCAACTAACTGAAATGAAATTTCAGGATCTTTTTTAACCATTAAAAATTGCATGTGAGATTTATATGTTAAATACTCATAAACATGATTTAAAAATTGAAATTTAAATGCTTAAACATACACACATAAGGAAATAAATAGTATGCAAACCATGAAAATGAAAGATCATAACTGATAATGGAGTTCACCCCTCTTGGGCTACATCTCCGAGCCACTTCCAATGAGAAGGTCGATCTTATTAAGTCTTCAAATATTACATAAATGGGTTTATTGAACCACTTATGTTTTATGTCATTCAAAACTAGAAACAAGAAGCACCACTATGATACTCTTGAAATTTCAAGAAAAAGGAGTATACACTCGACCCGGTTTTCTGGAGGCCTCCTTTGGCACGTAAATCGAGAAACACCTTTCCTACAAATGTACGAACTATATGGATTTCCCACCTCAGGATACATGCCCATTGATGGCATCTACCTTCCTCAATATTAGTTCTCGTACCTTGTCTTGGAAACTGTGAAACAAAATCTATGTGTCTCTATACCTTCTCGTTGCTGAAAACCGTGGTTTATATAGGAATTTTGAGTGGTTTTTGGGCATGGGAAAGAGGGCCACATGCCCAATTTTTGGTAAAAAAATTGGTTTCAAATTCTTAACGGTATCTTGTCATATCCTACCTAATGGATAGGTGGTATTCTAATGGAGAAAAGCATTTGGAATGGGGAGCGGAGATCTTGGGTTCAAACCAGTGGGCCTCCTGCTCTACCCATTTTATGTGGGATATGATATATGCAGTGGAAAATATTTATATAATATGGTGGCGAATAAGTTTTAACATCCGGAAAATGGTTTATATGATATATGATATATGGTTTAACAAATTATGTGGCATGTCTTCATGGTTTCGACCTCAATGTTGGATTATGGCATTGCATATGGTTCCAATGGGTGGGTCTCGATGTTGACCATGGGGTTTTGGGATTATCCCTCGACCCCCCCCCCCCCCCCCCCCCCCTTTCAAACAAAACTTATGTTCAACTTCATATACCAACGAGGAACATATGCAGGGTAGATGGATAGGTGATATTTTTGAAGGATTTGGGAAGTCTTGGAAATCTTGGGTTCGATTCTTGTAGACCCCACAAAATTTTAATAAACCATTACATTAACTTTTTTTCCCCAAATACTCATTTTTTGGCCATTTTTGAACCTTTTTTTCGTAAGTTCAAACCTTGATAACTTTTGCATCTAGAGGTCATCTCTCGTGAAACAAGATTTGATGAAAATTTGTTGACGAGATCTTTACCACTGTAAGATTTATTTTGTAGTTTGAATACTTATTTATTGATCGATCATTGAATATAATCCTAGATAAAACCTTCCCACTATGAATCTTTTAGACCACCAAAAGCATGGAATCATTTAGAAAATAGGTGAGGGTAAATCTCCCTCTCTCTTCCAGTATCTAGACACCTTGCTTTGCTTGGATGCATTTCTTTCATCCCCACATGAAGAAATTCATGTCTCCTCTTCGCGAAGATTTGACATTCTTCTCAAGTATTACATGTTACTGAATTTCATTGAGATATTTAGGAGCAAACTCATCCACATAAGGTTCTTGAACCTGTAGATATTGGTCTACAATAATAGGCGGCTCATATAGTTCCAAGTTTTGGACATTAACAATGGAATACATTTGCATATGAGGAGGTAATTATAACCAGAAAGCATTACTACTGACACAGGGGATTCAACTTGTTGAGCAATATCTTATCATGTTCATTCATAAAGGGTGGTTTTTAATTGTGAAAAATAAGGTCAATATATTGTAGGTATTAGGGGCTATAAAAAGGGGTTTTTACTAAAAATAAGGAATATATTGTAAAAATAAAGGTTTTTTAATTGGAAATATGTATTGGGAGGGGGGTCTCAACAAAAGGTTTTTTGTAAGTAATTATCAATATGTAGTGAAATTAGGGGTATTCGTTATTATCCTATTACAACCGACTTTATGCAAAATTGTAAAAGGTCCATACTTTATAGGATTTAAATTTCTATCTTCACCTTGGAGTCGATATTTGCTGATATGAAGCCATACTTGATCACCAATATAGAAATTATGATATATTCGATGCTTTTCATGCCATTCTTTGTACTTGGCCTGAATTGATTCGAACTGTTCCTGCACTGCTTGATGAATTAATTGGATATGTTGAATACACTTCCGATCCTTATCTACATTGACCTGTCCACATTCCACTCTATCTTTCCCAAAAAAAATGTCTAAATGATACCTTGGCAAGTAACCAAAACATGTCTCAAATGGAGACTTCTGAGTTGAAGAGTGCATAGCTATGTTGTAGGAATGCTTAACATAATGCAACTGTTCATCCCAAAGTTTAGGATGCTTAGCACAATACCCTCTAAGAATATGTACAATGGTTCAGTTTACCACTTTAGTTTTTCCGTCAGTTTGTGGATGAAATGTTGTGCTTTTCTTCAGCTTTGTGTATATAAGTTCCCATAAAGTTGACCAAAATTTCCCAATAAAACATGAATCTCAATCAGAAATAATAGAAGTAGGAATTCCAAAATGGACCCATACATTTTGAAAGAAAAAATGAGTAGTCATCTCATATGTGATCTACATTTTACAAGGCATGAGTATGCACATTTTACTAAATCAATCCACAACAACATATATATAATCATGTTCTTTTCTAGACATAGGTAAGCCTCCTAAAAAATCCATTGAAACCATTTCCCATGGACGAGAAGGAACTGGAAGTGGAGTGTACATGCCTAACTTTCTATTACTTGGTTTACTTATTGCACATAGGACACGAACTTTTACATATTTGGACATTGTATAATTTATATGATAGTTCATTTCTTCACTCTGATAGCCATGCCTTAGTGATTCATATACTTCTTTAAATTCTTCATCCTTAGTATATTGTTCAACATAACTTGCATGTACTAGAGAACTTTGTTGAATGACAATAGAAGCATTCGTTGGAGGTCTAGATAACATATCTACAACCTTGTTCTGAATACCTTTCTTATACTTCATAACCAAATGATTTTTTTGTAGAAAACCCATCCACCTTAAACGCCTTGATTGTTGTAGCTTAGTTTGTGATTGTAAATATTGTAGTGGTTGATGATGAGTATGCATGATTGTTTCTTTACCATTAGGTAATGTTTCCACTTTTTAACACTTTTTACTAATTGTTACAACTCTTTGTCATAGGTAGGATATTTTTTTATTGTTTTAGAGAAATTTTCAGAATGATGTCATATTGGTTTTTATGTTGCATTAAGACCGCCCCCATTGCATAACCAATAGAATAAATTTATATCTCAAATGGTTATTCTAGGTTATGAAGTGCAATTACTAGAGTTGTACCGATTGTTTATTTCAGTGTGTCGAAGGATTTTTTCTCCTTTCTTTCCCACTGAAAGAGTTCGTTCACACTTGTCAAAACATGTAAAGGAGAATCTATGAAGGAGAAGTTCACAATGAACTTCCTCCAGTATTGGGATGCTCCCAAGAAGCCTCTTACATCTATTACATTATTTGGATTAGGCCAGTTGACAATAACATCAACTTTAGAGTGATCAATATTAAATTCACCACCCCCTGCAATGTAACCTAGATAAACTAAATATGTCTTTCCAAACTCACATTTGGATATATTTAGGTACAATTGTTCTCTTACAAGTACGTCCAATACTTGTTTTACATGCTTGGCATGCTCTTCCCAAGTTCGACTGAAAATCAAAATATCATCTAAGTAGACTATAAAAAAGTCATCAACAAAGGGCCTAAACACATCCTTCATCACCCTCATAAATGTTGTATGTAGTAGAGAATAAACGCTAGCTATGTGCAGTTGCACCTACCTTCCGTCTATATGATGGAACAATAGAGTCAATGGATAAATAAGTACCTGCAACAAATTGTTAGAGGCAAATAATGGAGAAACTGCAACAAAATGTCAGAAATCACAGCATGTACATCTAAATAACCTACAAAACAAAACCAAATAGAAAAAATGAGACCATATACCTTCCATCTTGGTTAAAAATGGGGCTACCATGCCCCGGCTCAGGAAGCTACCTCTCTACAAGGTTGGGTGGTATGGAGAAAGGCTCAACATACAAGAGGTTTGGCTAGTGGAGAAAATGGAGGGAAGGGAGTGAATGGCTTTAGAATGATGGTTTCTCAAGGCACTCATCCAGGTGGAGTAACGATAGGAAGAAATGGAGGTGTGTTGATAGTGACCCCCGCCTTCTTATTTATAGCTTTTTCCTCATGTTTTAGGGTTTTAATCCCTTTCTTCCTATTTCTTAGCTCCTTTTGTGGTTTTTAGGCCCTTTTAGGGGTTTTAGCCCCTTTTTTGGATCTTTGGCCCCTTTGTGATATATTTTGGCCCCTTTTATGGGTTTTTATGCCATTTTTGATGTTTTTTGAGCCTTTAAGAGAAAAGCATAGGTTAAAAAAGGGTGTGGGGGTCAACAAGGGTTAGGAAATGGATGTCTTCATGTGGTGTAGGTCGTATAGAGTGAGTTGAGAAATTTTTTTGGTTAGCAAATTTCCCCCTGATGTGTGAGCGCAGGAGCTCATCCTATGGCCGACGAACATCATAGGATCATGGGGAGAGGAGGTGCTTCCTGGTTCAAGACATGGTGGCTTTGGTTTGGTATTAATATTGGTTCCCAACAATGGGTGAGATACAAAGAATACATGACATGTATATGTATGAGGCAAGCATACCCATGATCGTAACAATGTCAAAAAGGGATAAAGCAATCTAGGCTCCTAAACACAAGAGCCAATCATGTACAACTATTGTTACATAATAGTGGCCTCAATGAGAGGCTCAATATAATAATGATTTGAAGAACTGATACATTGGGGCCATGGAATTTTCATGGAATGCAATATCTTCACAACTGATGACCTGCTGGATCTGGAAGTTTACATAACTGTAGGGACTCACAAATGGAGAGTCAGAGTTGCTATGGTACAATATGCTGCATCAATCATGAATCTATACAGAAGCATTGCTCTGGGGGCTTCTATCCACTATCTCCAACGCAACCCAAAAATCATAAGGGACATGAACCTGTCTGGGTCCCTTAATCGACTCATCAATGTGCTAGAGTTAGGTTACAACTGAGGTCTTCAACCAAATACTATGCGGACCAATACCTTGTACAAGTCTGAACGATGCAATGATGAAGCTGAAGTCGAGCACATGAGACACAACCATCCCGAGAGGCACTAAATAATCCTCTCAAGTGGTCCAAGGAAATCATCAATGAGGTTAATGAAATGAGGATACATGGACCTATGGGTCTATCCTCTGGATTAGATTTGTTGTCGTCGATAGAGAGAGATCTGCAACTCACCAAGGAAATGGTGTTTCCTTGACCAACAGTGTGAGGGAGATAACCAAATATGTGAGACAATTTGGGGACTAACACACTGAATGGGGGGAAAAGAGGCAGGGGGAGTATGGGGGACTCAAAATTCATTTGTTCAGAGTATGACGACAGGGCTGACCTAGTAGCAAATGAAACTAACTCAAGGGAGAGGGATCATAACTGTAATACCGGGAATGTGACTACATAGGGGAAATACTTGGGGGGGAGGTGATGTAGACTTTTAATATCCAGGGGATCCAAGGAAGACTCATCACAAAATACTCTAAACAAAGATGAACGAATGGGGGGATGCTATCGAACTGTAACATGTGGGGTGGTGTCTGAAGACGTCATTATGGTACAATATCATGGATTTTTAGCGAGCACAAGAAAATAAATGCTCGATGGTGTTTTCAATTTTAGAGTGTTTGAAAGCATAAAGAAGACTCTAGTGGGGTCTCTTTTTTGTTGATAATCTTATGTGCCTGAAAAAGGTAAAAAGTGTACATAAGAGAGCTTTCCCATCCTTTGAGGGGATGAGATACTTCTTTACTGTTGGTAGTCCAATCAGGTTGGAAAAGGTTAAACCTGTATTGATTGGACGGTCATGCAAATACTTTTACGATCATGAACGAAACCAAGTTTTCTTGGAAATCTTTTCTTTATGAGAAGGATGGAAAATAGCTTAAAGATGACCCACGGTGAGATTTTTTGTATAGTTTGGTCCCCATTCCCAATTATGCAAGGGGAAACATTCTTGGCTTGAGTCTACCAAGGTGGTCCTTTTTCTATGGTATTCTGCACAGTTCGCAAAAGGAGATAAATGAGGCTATGTAGATGCCTTTTCTAATACTTTGACAAGAAGGGAAGGAAGCAAATGCACTCGACGATATTTTCAGTCATTTAGGAGTCAGAAAAGAGCTTAACAAAAACTCCACTATGGTAAACCAAGCCAGGGGGCACTAATGGTGCCCCATGGTGGGGCGATGAAAGCTTGTCAAAGGTGACCAAGTGTGCAGCACAGATGGAGCAAGTGGCTCTTGAACATACCACTACATGCACAGGATGGTTTGCGATAGAGGAACACAAATCAATGTGGCAGAGGCATGAAAACTGATGTGACAAATGCACGTAAATCGAGGTGACCTCCGGGAACAGGTCTGGAGAATCGGTGTAAGTTGTGGTGGATGGACTACACTAGAATACATATGATGCAAGTATAGGTACAAAGATAGTTATATGTAAAGGGCACATAAACTGAGGTAACTTCCAGGAACTGGCCCTAAAAATTACTCACTAAACATGAGACAATGATCTCATTAAAAGATAGAGGATGGAAAACTGAAACCAACGGTGTGAACGACGTCCCAAACAGACTCTAAATGAATTTGTTATGATTGGAATAAAAATAGACATAACAAGGCCTATATATAGGTGGGGACCACATGACATGTGTCATTGTCACTATTCATGGATGAGTTAGAGAAGAGGGCCCCAAACTTCTTTTGTTGATTTCTTCCATTTCGACTGGTGGTTTTCAGATCCGTGACTTGCAGGTAAGAGTTCTTGTAAAACTAATCTTCTTCAGTGGTTTACTTTTTTATTTTCCCACCTAGGACCCTTTGCTAGCCAGCTGGAGCTTCCATGAGCTAGGTCGCTCATTTCGTGGCCAAAGGAGCAACTAGGTCACCCTTTCTGGCCGTATAGGTGTGACCAGGATGCTCTTGTTGGGAAGAAAGGTGCGACTGGGGGTTGTTACTATCTGTCCTGAAAGTGTGACCCAATCACATATGTCTGGCGTAAATGAGTGACTTCGTTGCTGGTTTTGGTCTAACAGGTGCGACCTAGTCCTTGGGTGGGTGATCTTTTGCTAAAAACAGGGTCTAACAATAGTTTTGTGCCTATTTAGGTTGCCAGGTACTGTGTGGAGGGAGCATGATTGCAAAGACCTCTGAGAGGAGGCTCCACGTGATGGAAATGTGTGAGGCACGCTAGCTTGTTGTGGGTTACTAAAGTTTATGTGGATCCCATTGATGAAGAGTTTGCGCTTGTTGCTTGGGACACTAGTAAGATTTTGGGATGTTGGTGGTGAAGTTTTCATCATCTAGGGGAAGCGTGTAGAGATTACGCTACGAGACGTATACTTCTTGACTGGGATCTTGATGTTGGGAGTATTTGGCGATCTGATAACAAAACTCGCTCGCGGGGAGACTCTAGAGGAGCTATGCGAGAGGCACTTCTATGGTACAACGTATGTGCACGGGTCGCACATCTTATTTTGTGATATTGAGGACCTTTGGACATGGGATATTGCAGAAATGGTGCTACGCATCTTGGGCTCGTCAGGGAACCACAATATATCAGGAAGACATCTCCAGATGGTAGAGAGCGCCATGGGGAGCACTTATTATGAATGCACCTAGATGTATTTGCTTGCAGTTTGGCATGCATTGAACCATGCAAAGACATCTAAAGAAGACTTTTGATTTTCCTCCTTCTTGTTTTTTCCCTTCTCTAAGAGAGTAATGATTCTTCATCCACATACGGCAGTGTAGGATAGTGGACCGCGAGAGCCGTGGATGTGTCAATGGTGTGTGATGGGGGCAACATAGTGGGTCACTTCTTCACGCAAGAGCTACTACAGTAGTGGTGACAGCTATCAATAGTTGTTGAGGACTACCCTTATGTTGGGATGGACTATCATGGAGATGAAAAGATGCCCTGACCTCCAGGCCAAGCCTAGGGACAAGCTGGTATGTATACATGATGTTTTTTTGCTTACATTCATACATATAGTACTTTAGCTAGTTGATTCTTAGATGATAATATGCCTAGACTGATGACGTCTTTGTTTGCATGTGTATATGTTGGTCCTCATCCTCCATGGGGTTACTAGAGGCATATGGGTGTGATTGCGGTACCAGACCCAGCCGCGCAGGACCCCTATCGGGAGCGGCAGGATCTGGATGAACTGCGGCCGCATGTAGAGTAGCCATTGGAGGGGGTTTCTGATGATGGCTGGTAGTATGTAGATGATGATCTGATTGCTGCCTGCTTCCAGGCACCTCTGCATTGGATTCCTCTGATGAATATGATCATTATGGTTGCTTAGTATGTCCATGTAGCAGCACGGGGATACATACCTATGCAGAGTGATGCTTCCTCTGGGAAGGAGGATACAGAGTCAAATGAGGATGAGGATGGGTACAGATCTGATTAGTAGCTCATGGGGCTACCCCTAGTGCATTGGTGCACTTAGGGTTTTTTGTATCGCAGTGTATACTCAGCTGAGAAAGCATATGTAGCTTCTCAGTTTGTACTGGACATATT
>LPNX011048995.1:54789-160382 GCA_001517045.1 Pseudotsuga menziesii
ATGCATGTGTATGTATTATGAATGCATGATGTAGTTTTTTTGTGTTTCCTATATGCGATGATGAATGTGCCATTCTAGAAATTCATTAGTCATCTCATATGCTACACTATTGAGGTTTCTGGGAACATGTGTGACTCTGATGGATTCGAATGTTCTAACCAACTTTTTAGTGCACAGGAAATTTCTAAAAAGGTAGGGATCATGTACTTGGTAGCGGTTATTCAACTGGGAGACAAGCAACTAGGAGTCTAAGAAGACATCGATGTGGCCTATACCCAATTGAAAGGTGACGACCAAGAGGCCCATGACACCATCGTATTCATCCTAGTTGTTGTTTGCAATGCCCACACATATTTCGTCGATGTGAATCAACTCATGTGGAGGGGAATAAATAAACCATGCAGCCGAGGTGAGATTTGCAGACCATCTGCTTGCTCCGTCAGTGAATCCAATGTAGTGACACAAGGTAGGATCCATCTAGATTAGACAAGGAAACAAGATGTAAGAATCAGTTCAAAAAAAATGTGTAAAACAAAAAAGGGACAAAATCATGCTATAAGCGACTCATTGGTGATGCTAAGTGTAAAATATCTTGAGGTAGATTCCATTATGGGGGTTCTCCAAGAGTTTTCCATCGGAATCATCAAGAATGTGTGCCCTTTTTCAAGGTAGTGGTGGAAGACACATGGGTCGTACTACATGGAGTCAAACTTTCCTTTCCCCAACTTGTCGTTGGCTTGGTTGTAAACCAGGACCATATCACCTTCGCTGAAAGTGTGTAGGTGGACATGGGAGTCATAATGGGAATTCGACCAGATCTTGGTTGCTTCAATGGCTTGGAGCACAGCTCAACAGTCCTCATGGGTTTGTTCCAATTGGAGGAGGTGTTCTTACAAAGGGGAAGTGTCAAGGAGGAGTTCCATGGTGAGGCAGAGTGATGGGATCTGGCACTCTATGGGGAGTATCGATTTGACGCCATGTACTAGGTATAAAGGGGTGAAGCGAATGATGGTATTCGTAGCTGTACGATAGGCGCATAGGGTGGAGAACAAAATGTGGTGCCAGTTGGTTTCATGGTTTCCTACCATCATTTGGACCATGGTCTTGAGGATTTTATTAACCGCTTCGAATTAGCCATTCCATTGGGGGTTGTAGGAGGATGAAAACTGGTGCTCAAACTTTAACATGGTTGATAGTTCAGCCCCGACAACTTCTTTCAAATGTTTCCCATGGTATGAGACTAGCTATTGGGGGACACTAAAATGTGAAATGACGTGGTTGAATAAAAAACGTGTGGTCGTTTCACTTTTGCAATCAAAAGTGGGCATGGCCTCATCCCACTTGGTGAAGTAATCAATAGCCACAATGATGTATTTATGGCCACTCGCTGAGGTAGGGTTGTTGGTCATGAATTTGATCACCCACTTGTAGAAGGGGCCAATTGTGACCATATGGTGTAACGACATGAGGGGAGTCCTTGATTTTGGAAAAAAGAGCTGACAACTGCGGCAGTGTTTGACTGCCTCGATGCAATCAGAGAAAACATATGGACAGAAATATCCAACATGTAGGATCTTTTGAGCGGTTTCCAATCCTGAGAGGTGGCCACCGAAGGCTCCACTATGAAATTCATTAAGGATGATCTTGGCCTTGTCATGGGTGAGGAAACAACGTAATATGGTGTTAATGCCCTGGTGATACAAAATGTCTCCAATAAGGATATGGCAAGTGGCTTGGTGTCGGATGCACCGCCTATATTTGCGGCTTAAGTGAGCCGCAAAATTATGAGTACATAAATACAGAAGGATTCCCCCATACCACAGATCTTGCATGGAGATGATGAATAAAAACTCCTCTGTAATATTGACTGTGATCGGTGATGGTGCAGGAAATGGGGGAAGATTGGTCATTAGCATAGCTAGTGCTAATTCCTTGGTGCTTTTTGGGGTAACAAATTCCAATTCAAACCCTTGGACGATGACTACCCACTTGGCTATGCAACCTTGCAGTAGGAGGTGCCGCATGGGGTTGGAATCGACCACTACGTGGGTATGTTTCATGATGAAATCGTTGCGCAATTTCTGGACTGAGAAAACAATGGTTAGGGCCATCTTCTCCTTGAGTGGATATTGTGAAGGGGGACTGGTTAGATTGTGAATAATGTAATAAATTATGGGCTCTTGATGAGCATCATCTTCCTGGACCAAAACGCCAATGATAGCAGTTTCGAAAGCCGACACATAGAGGATGAAATCCTGGGTGAAGTCAGGTGCAGAAAGGAGTGGTGCGGAAGCCAGAGCTTGTTTTAGTGCATCAAAAGCATCTTGTGTCTGCTTGTCCCACACAAATGGAATGTTGGAACAAAACAAGTGCAAGAAGCCATGAACTTTTGTTGCGAATTTTGGTACGAAGCGATGAAGGAAGTTGTCCTTGCCTTGGCAACTCTGTAATTGGAGTGAATTCCATGGTGGAGAAAGGTCAAGGATGGCTTAAACCTTAAGAGGGTGGACCGTCATTCCATTGTGGGACACGATGAATCCTAGTAGATGGCCCGAAGGGACACCGAAAACAAACTTGAGGGGGTTCAAGTTGATTTGTACTTATGACTTTGCAAGAATACTTGTCATAAGTCATCTAAGTGTTCAGATGGATTTCATGATCGAGCAATAAGGTCGTCTAGATAGACCAATATTATGTGAAAGAGGTCGTGTAAGAAATATGTCATGGCTCGCTGAAAAGTGGCTTCATCATTATTTAGACCAAAGGGAATCACTTGATAATCAAATGTGCCCCAAGGGGTTGTGAATGTAGTCTTGTAACAATATTCTTTCCTGATATGGATTTGGTTGTATCGGGAAAAACCATCCATGAAGGAAAATACCTCATGTCTGGCGCACGCCTCGATGATTTGGTCAATGAAGGGTGTTGGGAAGTTTTCATTGGGACATGCTGAATTCAGATCGTGAAAGTCTGTATAGACATGGATGGTACCTTTTTTCTTCACGGGGAAAGGATTGGAAACCCATGTTGTGTAAGCAATGGGGTATATGAAACCGATTGAGCACAACTTCTCAATTTATGCTTTGATCGCAGCAGCGTTGGAGGGATGGATCCAATCTGGGAATTTCAGTGTAGGACCAAGCAATGATGTCACAAAACTCTTGGAAAAGTGCTTTGTAGGAAGCAACTTCATGAGAGGAGAAAGATGCCCGCAGGATGATATCTTCAACAATATTTGGTTTAGTTGAGATGTTGACCTTAATGGTTGGTGAGATATTGGCCATGTTCCCTTCTTTGAAAGTATCTGGTGCTGGAATGGGATGTTTGAACCAGTTAATTTTCCCATGAATGAAATCCTTGGTATCAAATAAAAAATGATTAGATGACAACACTGGTTTTTCGGCAATGAAGAATGAGCGGTGGTGTATGTCATCCCAGGGGTATTTAGGAGCAGTTAAGGCTTCAAGTATCTCCTCATCATTGCGGAAGCAATGATGGGACAGATCTGATGGATCATCGGTAATTGTGGAGATAGGAGGGTCTATGGAACTAGACATCATGTAAATAGTCATGGTGTCTGAGGAAGGTGTCGAAGGGTGGATTTGTTCAATAACAGTGATCTCATATTAAAAGGCATGTTTTCAAAGGTTACTTAGGGAAGTTTAAAATTTGGCTAAATCTTGGCAATGGTGAGAATAATGTCCATATAATCCGCAAAGGGTGCATGCATGGTTGTCCTCAAAGACTTTACTTTTACTGTTGGCCCACTCGAGAGAACAACCACAGGGATGTTCTTCATTGTATCCATGGAATCTAAGTGTGTGCAGAGGATGGGAATATCAGGATAATTTTATGTTGCGTTCCCTTGAACATCGCATACAACGCATGGTGGAGTCTGCCGAGGTTTGGTTGTCGCTTTAGCATTTTTTCCCCTAGCCCTATTTGGGTGAGGTAGGGATGGTGCAAGTGCGGAAGGTGGTTTTTGCGGGCCAGGTGGGGGGAGTGACTCCAACGCAATGGGTTGAACAGGAGTCAACATGACTTGGGGCACCGAAGGATGAGCAGGTGGGTTGAGGTACCATATGGTAATCCCTAACGTAAAATTGTGTAAGTTTAAAGTGTCCATCACTGGATTACTTATGATGCCATATGGGGGAAAAAGAAAGGGAATTGTATAGACTGGAAAGGAGCCCCAGTAATTCCCTAGTGGCTACATTTGAGGTTGGGGTTGCGACTGCGGGTGTTGTTGCGGCTCTGGTTTGGGTTTGGGCGGAATGGTGCTAGATGAGAGCATGCAAAAATACACAGTATCACTGGGTGTCAGTGGAGGTAGTACCAAGGGAAAGGAAGTCGTTATGGAGGTGTCAAAGAACAACCCTGGGTCTACGTTCAACATTGAGGGTGTGTTTGTGCTTTTGAAAATAGTATCGATAGTAGGGATAATGTTGTCCGGTGTCGTTGGCCCCTGTAGATCGTAGTAATTCAAGTGGTCCACGGTCACAATATTCCCGTCGTGAGGGAACATCATAAGGTGGAAGATAGTAGATTCCAAGGCTTTCATAGCATACTTGTAGCTACATCGAAGGAGAAGGTTGTAATCCAACTAAGCATTGACAAATTCCATGTCAATTAGGACTATCTTACCTATTGATGAGATGGGGACATGTGGAAGAATTCCTTGGGCTCTGGTGGGGTGGCCATCATAAGCACGCAGTGTAGTGGTGGATGGTTGTAATGTAGGGGACCCAAGATTCTTCCATACCAAGGTTGACATAACACAAGTGGATGTCCCCTTGTCAACAATACACCAATGTACGACCAAATTCTGAATTGATACTGGAATTTGGAAGGAAATGGTTGAAGGCATCCTGGGTTCTCCGTTGTCCACATCAAATGTGATCAATCTGGAGTCAAAGGGATCTGCGACAACAAGGGGGATAATAAATCTTTCCGCTGTGTTGGGAATGTTTTAACTACCTCGAGAGCAGACATGGCCATAGGTGATTGAGACAAATCGTCAACAATGCTATAGTTGACTACCGCTCTTGTGGTGCCGTTATTGGCGAGTCGCCGAAAGGGAAGTCACGGAGGGGTAGGTAGGTGGAGAGGAACGTTAGCAGTGTTGGATGCAGATGCTACTGATGTGTCAATGGTCTCAGTGGCAGACCTGTATTAGTTTCTCCTAGTTTGTAGGTTGACTTCTTCAGTTGTCACTTCTAGCAGATGATGTACCCCTATCTCCGTACGGGGGGGGACGGAGGGAGGTGCGAGAGTAGGTTGAGGAAAAGGTGTACTTGATACCAATCCTTGGAGTGGTAATGGGTTCTAGAGAACCATGGGTGGAGAGACCAATGGTGCTGGATTAGGTTGTGTTTGGGCTGCCGCATTGGTGCCTCGCTGGGATTCGTCTTAGAGATATATTTTGGCGCATCCCATGAAAGGGAATTCATGAGTGTAGTGCCCATAGATGCTACACAGTTCACATGGATGGTTGGTCTGTAATTGAGCATTTCTTCAAGGTGAGTTGGGCTATTGTGGATTTTGCACTGGTGGATTAGCGCCATTGTGGGGAGGGTTTGGTTGTGGGATTCCTCTTTGGGGTTGGTTTTTGCCCTTGTTCCTAGCCTCCCTATTTTTCCTACCTTGCCCTTGTTGGTTATTAGGGGCCAGTTGGTTGGGATGATTTTGCTAAGCAAAAAATTGACCCATGGGTGGTGGTGGAGCTGGAGCAGAGGCTGGGGTGGCTTGTACAGGTGGTTCATAATATGCTGGAGGAGATGGAGGGGCTACAAATCCGATCGTCGGTCCCGAATATGCTTTTTCTAGCCACATCAGTGTGTGGGATTTTTGAGTTGGCGCAGGGTGCATATAAGAGGTGGTGGCTCTGGAATGGGCCATCATCCTATAGTAGTCAGGTACTAGGTGTTGTTGGGAAACATTAGGGGTGTTTCCTAGTTGTGGTGGCATTATAGGGAGTGCTGCATAATACTACTAGCGTTGGGAGATGGAGCCTATGATGCCATCCAAAACATGGGATTCCCCCAGCGCATCGAGGTGGGAGGTGCCAACACAGGGGGTGTCTGGAATAATGGTGTAAAGATATCCACACTAGGCATAGATCAAGACGAATTGTTGAGAATTCAAGATGTCCTCTTCCTCAGTTTGGGGATGTTCGTAGGCAACATCCTTAGCAATGGGAGGTAGTAAGCTTTTCAAAAACCAATCAAGAAATATTCTATTGTCAAGCTCGATCTTGAACAGCCTGCGACATTGCCGCCACTCATGGATGTGGTCAGTTATATGGGTCGCAGTGTTTTGGTGGCATGATAGGAGTATCTCTATGCCCTCATCATAATGGACGGGGAGTTGGAAATACTGTAGGAAAATGAAGGATAAAGAGTTGAATCTTCAGTAGTCAGCTTGCAGAAGCTCAATATACCACTTGGCTCCGGCGCCTACAAGGATCCATTGGAATAGCCTAAGTATATTGGAATCATCTACGATGTCGTTCAATGAGAACCATAGATGAAATGAAATTATGTGGTTTTGGGGGAACTCCCATACCTTCCCTTCAAACTTTGGAATGTCTTATGGGAGTTTGGTTGGCACTGGAGGCCAATGGGCTTGATGAAATATTGGGTCATTGGTTAATCTAGCCAAATCAAGAAATTTGAGGCATGCCATGAATGAGATATTAGACCCAATGTTGGTGTGGGAGGGGTCGGCAATGGCATCGAAGTTTGCATAGCTTGATGTCCTTGCATGACTGGGGGCATCTGAAGTTGACTTCCCGTGATGAGGATAGTCGGGATGGTGGTGGACGGACCACTGCCCCCGAGTATGGAAGGTATTGATGTGGTAATGACAGGGGTTGGTGTGTGTTTTCTTTTAATGGATAGCTGACTTATAATAGTATGTGCATTCCCACTTGGACCACAGATGGGGATGTTGGTGATGATGTGATACATGGACGTGGGTCTGCTGCCACTCACCCCTCAAGAGAAGGGATTCGGGTTTGTGCCAGCCATGGGGCTAGACGGTGCAGTATTCATATTTGGCTCAGATTGGTATGAAACCGAGTCAGATTTAGAAGTTATGTGGCCTTCTGATGGTGAATATGGTTATTGAGGATTGTGTCGACGGTGTTAGTTTAATAGTCCAAATAGAGGGGAACCCCCACGAGATGAGAGGAGGAGTGTG
Source organism: Pseudotsuga menziesii (assembly GCA_001517045.1). Classification (NCBI taxonomy): domain Eukaryota; kingdom Viridiplantae; phylum Streptophyta; class Pinopsida; order Pinales; family Pinaceae; genus Pseudotsuga; species Pseudotsuga menziesii. The sequence goes on from LPNX011048995.1 coordinate 61,990, forward strand.
GTGGATCAATGGTGTCTTTTTGGTAGTAACCAGTAATGAAAATATGGACCCCAATTTAATGGATTCCTAGTGTCTTGTAGGTGGACACTCAGACACCAAGACTACCATAAGACAACACTTGGATTTTTCCTCACAGGTTTTACTAGTCAATCAGAAGGGGTCATTGGACCATTTCGCTTGGCAATTCCTCTTGTTGGCCAGCTACTTTGGGGTTCATTTGGTACTCCTCATAATGATTTTTAGGGCATAGACCAAGCACTTCCCATAGTTTATGGCAATCAGGCACTTATGTCCTTAGATTCCAAAATTTGACTTAAAGTAAATTGATTAATTTTAGAGGTTGGCTCAACGTCATGAACCTAGTTTGGTTGTGTGCACTTTTGTGAATGAGTTCTGTTTATTTTAAATCCTTTTTTCCATTATATGGTAAGAAATCAAGGTTCTGGTTTTTCTGTGAAGTAATGGGCAACCTATAATATGTAAAACAAGTAAAAATGAACATAACTAAAAGTGTTACTTTAAACTGAAACCATGCAAATCTGTAATGTGTCTACCCTAATTTTGTATTCCTCTTTGGCCAAGAAAGAGTGTTGGGATATCAAAACAGTGGGAATAATCCCACCCATAGATCCACAGGTCACTCCTCAAATGCAAGGTTGATCAACAGGGAGGATGTAAACGTCATGATACCCCCGACGGTCTCCACCCCCTCTATATTCCAAGTAACTTGTTTTTAATGTTTTGGAGCAATATGAATGCTAGGTGCCTATTACTACACTTTCTCAACCCTCTGTATTATCTCAGAATACCCCGGAGGGTGATGATTGAGTAGAGGAGGAAGGGTTGGGAAAGGAGGTTAATTTCTACTGAGTTTTAAGAATGATAATGAAATAAACTTACAGAAATTTAACCAAGCATTAAACAGATCTGTATTTTTAAAAATTTAACCACACACACAACCAAATTAAAAAACTACTTGTAGACCAAACATGTTGTTAGATATAGGTGACTGAGCCACACAGACAGTCCGAACATAAGCAACAGGAAACCCGAGAGACATATCTCTCTTTTCGGGTCCAATTTGGTGATGGGGTCATCTCTTTTAGACCAAAATAGGCGAGGGGGTCCCTCTGTTAGGCCCGAAACATGAGACTCATCCTCCAGATGCAAGTCGCTCCTATCGGGGCCAATGTGGTGAGGGGGTCATCGTTTTAGGCCCAAAATAGGAGAGGGGGTCACCCTTTTAGGACCGAAATAGGAGACTTGGCCTATGAATGAAAAAAAATAAAAATCAAAATTGAGAACAACCGATAGTAACTGGCACTATGGTGGAAAAGGTTCGGGTCGGCCTCGAGAAGGCTTGACCAGTAACATAAGTGAAATAAAACTACTAAGCAACTAATCAAAGATCTACAAAAAATATTAAACCCCAGGGATCTAGTGGGATTGACCCAATGGAGTTTCCAAACTGTAGCAAAGAATAAACCCTAGCTACCTGTACTTGCACCTACCTTCTGTCTATAGGACGAAAGGATAGAGTCAATGGATAAAGAAGTACCTGCAACAAATTGTTAGAGGAAAATAATGGAGAACCTGCAACAAAATGTCAGAAATCATAGAATGTACATATAAATAACCTACAAAACAAAAACAAACAGAAAAAATGAGACCATATACCTTCCAACTTGGTTTAAAATGGGGCCACCATGCCCCGAATCAGGAAGCTACCTCTCTACAAGGTTGGGTGGTATGGAGAAACGCTCAACATACCAGAGGTTTGGCTAGTGGAGAAAATGGAGTGAAGAGAGTGAATGGCTTGAAAATGATGGTTTATCAAGGTACTCATCTGGGCAGAGTAACGGTAGGAAGAAATGGAGGAGTGTTGATAGCCACCCCCACCTTCTTATTTATAGCTTTTTCCTTATGATTTAGGGTTTGTAGCCCTTGGTCAGGTTTTTAATCCCTTTTTTCCTATTTCTTAGCTCCTTTTGGGTTTTTTAGGCCCTTTTAGTGTTTTTAGCCCGTTTTTGGGCTCTTTTGCCCCTTTGTGAGCTATTTTGGCCCTTTTTATGGGGTTTTAAGCCCTTTTTTATGTTTTTTGAGCCTTTAAGAGAAAAGCATAGGTTAAACAAGGGTGTGGGGGTCAACAAGGGTTAGGAAATGGATATATTCATATGGTGTAGTCCATATAGAGCGAGTTGAGTAATTTTTTGGGTTTACGTTGTGGGTGCATTACAAATCCCAAAGGGCATTACCATCCATTCATACAATCCTTGTTTAGTGTTGAAAGAAGTCTTGAAAATATCATTGTCATGGATACATATTTGATAATAGCCACTTTATAATTCTAACTTAGTGAAAAACACGTGAAAAATATTCCATTCTTAAGTTGATTTAAAATATCATCAATTCGAGGAAGAGGATACCTTCTTTTCATTGTGATTTTGTTCAATGCCATATAATCAACAGACATACGCCATGTCACATCTTTCTTTGGCACTAAAACAATTGGTCAACCACACAAAGAGGAACTTGGATGAATGTCACCTCTTTCAAGCAATTCATGAACTTGTTTCTTAATCTCTGTATTCCCAATAATGGAGGAGCTATACATACCAATAATAGGAAGAGGTGCATCCTACTGTAAATGAATTTCATGTTGAATTTCCCTTTTAGGAGTTAAGCCTTTAGGTTGTTGAAACAAAATATCATAATTAGATACCAATTTTATCAAGTCCTTTTTAAGTTTTGGATCACAACCTTTAAAGGATTCAGTTTGTTAAACATCTTTTTCTTTCACTATCATAACAACAAAGTTCTTACTTGCATTTCTTAACCTCTTCATTTGATTTGCAAAAACTAAAGAAAGATTAGTTTTCACATGATTTACACAAAATATATATTCAATACCATCCTTAGTGAGATGATACATGTTATCTTCCCTATAAAACATATCCTTCCTATCATACAGATATGGATTACCCAACACAATACCATACATATCCAATGGAACCACATCTAGATATACCTCATCAAAAAATCTATAAGTGATGGAAAACCTAATTCTACAATGTTTTGTAACTTATATTGTGCATTATCACATAACCATCCAAGTGGATATGGTTTTGGATGTAGCTTAGTTTCCAACTATAATTTCTTAACAATTTCTTCTGAAATGCGATTTGCTTGTGATCCACTATAAAAAATAGTATCAAATTTTGTATGTTTGGAGATTACTCTAATATGAAATAACTCACTCCTCTTTCTTTCATCAGTTATAGTTTAATTTCTTGAAAAAAAATAAGAAAGATTTTTACCTTGAATGCTTGTAGCAACCACCTTAGTTTCATCTCCAGAAGCAAATCCCAACTCATGTTGGATTGTTGATGTAGTATTCTTCTTGTATTATTTATTCCGAAACTTCTCAAGATTGAGCTTCGGATGAAGTTTCCAACATTTGGAAGCATCATGACCTTTATTATAACAATAAGTAAAAGTAGGTTTATCTCCTTCCTTCTTCACAATAGTTGTGTGTTTACCTTTCCCCTTACCTTTAAACGTGTTTCCATCAGGTTTTAAAGGTTTCTTGGAAAAGTTCTCTTTGTTATTCTTCCACTTCATCTCTATGTGAGTTGCTTGATCACATACCTCATCAAGGTTAGTCGGATTAAACATTAATATCATATGGTGTAAATAACTATGCAATCATCCTACATACTTGAGAAGAGTTGCTTGGGTGTAGAGAGGTATACTGAGTACCAATGCTCTTTTTTGGAATTCTTGTGTGTAATATTGCACACTTTGTCTCTTACCTTGCCTCATATTTTTCTAGTCCATCATAACTTGTTGCATGTACCCTAATGGATAAAACTGATTTTTTAATGCTAATGTGAACTCATACCAAGAGCAGATGATTTTACCTTTTGTGGCAAGATCCTCTTGAGATATTCTCTCCCTCTAGATGAGAGTAGTCCCTCCAAGTCAAAGAGAAGCCATTCGAATTTTAATCTTATATTCAATAAAATTTTGAATCCTACAATAAAATTCAATTTGTCAGATCTAGTTGTCCAATTTCTCAGCATTAAGTTCTCCATTATAAATAGGTAATTAAAACATAATATCTAGCTTTAATTAAAGCACATTAAAGTCAATTTTTTGCTTTTGCTTTTCAAATGGAGAAGGCATAAAACCATCAAGATAAGACAAACAATATGGTGGAGTTTTAGGAGGTTCCTCACCACCTCCTTTTTTTTTATCTTTACCATGAGATGGACCTCCTTGTTCACCTTTATTCTGATCTCGATAGAGCTCCTCTACCATTATTTTCATTCTCATGAAATATTTTATAAATTCCTCTTAAGATGAGATAGAAGAAGCTGCTTCTTCTCCTTTTGGTGAATCCATTTTCACTCATCTTGAACCAATCTCTAGATCAAGCTCTTGAAGTTATCCTTCATCATGATGTAGCCTGGATATTGTTATCATAAACTCACAATGCAATGGTTAACCAACTCTGTTACCAAACTTGATATGAAATTTCAGGATCTTTTTTAACCATTTAAAATTGCATGTGAGCTTTATATGTTAAATACTCATCAAAAGGATTTAAAGACTGGAATTTAAATTCTTAAAAATACACACATAAGAAAATAAACAATATGAAAACCATGAAAATAAAAGATTGGAATTGATAACGAAGTTCACCCTTACTAGGCTACATCTCCCATCCACTTTCAATGAAAAGGTCGATCTTATTAAGTCTTGAAAGCTTACATAAATGGGTTTCTGGAACCACTTTTGTTTGCTTCCAATCAAAACTAGAAACATACAACACCACTACGATTCTCTCAAAATTTCAATAAAAATGAGTATAAACTCGATGAAGTTTTCTTAATGCCTCTTTTGGCATGCAAATCGAGAAATACCCTTCCTGCAAATGTATGAACTGTATGGATTTCCAACCTTGGGATTCATTCATATTAATGGTCTATACCTACTTCAATATCCATGCTTTTACCTTGTCTTATAAACTGTGCAGCAAAAAATATGTCTCTGTACCTTCTCATCACTGAAAAACGTGGTTTAAATAGAAATTCTAGGTGGTTTGGGCGTGGGAAAGAGGGCCATGCACCCAATTTTTGGTAAACAACCTAGTTTCAAATTCTTAATGGTATCCCTCTATATCCCACCCAATGGGAAAGTGGTGGTCTAATGGAAAAAAAACATTTGGAATGGGAAGAGGAGGTCCCAGGGTCAAACTTGTGGGCCTCCCACTCTACCCATTTTATGTGGGATATGATATATGTGGTGGAAACAATTTATATAATATGGTGGCATATGCGGTTTAACATTTGGCAATGGTTTATATGATATATGATATATGGTTTAACAAATGATGTGGCATGGATTCATGGATTCCACCTCAGTGTTGGCTTATGTTATGGCATATGGATCCAATGGGGGTGTCTCGGTGTTGACCATGGGGTCGAGGGATTATCCCTCGACACCCCAACCCCCTTACCTTTTCAACTAAACTTAAGTTCAACTTCATATACCACTTATTCCCTATAGCTAATAAGGAACATATGCGAGGGGAAGATGGCTAGGAGGAATTTGTGAAGGCTTTGGGAAATATTGGAGGTCTTGGGTTCGATTTGCATAGACTCCACCAAATTTTAATAAACCATTACATTAATTTTTTTTTCCATTTTTGTCAAAGTTTCAAACCTTGATAACTTCTACATCTGGAGGCCATTTCACGCAAAACAAGCGTTGATGAAAAGATGCAGATGATATATTTATCACTATAAGATTTATTTTGTTGTTTGAATACTTCTTTACTGATCAACCATTGAATATTCTCCTATATCACTAATGGTGCAATGAAAATAGTCTAAATAGCTGAATTGTGGCGACTTCCCCTGAATCCCACGAGAGTACCTCAGAGGAGAAATTATGATGGAGTGATGTAATTGTAAAATAGGTCTACGAAAAGGCTCAAAAACACAACTACATCCATGTGTGTAGAAGGAGAGATCTCAACAAAAGTGCTGCTCAAGAAAGCAACACACTCTAAAACTCAACGACAATCATGTGTCATAGTAGGTGAGTGGAAAAAAATGACCAGAAAGACAACAAGAAGAACTACCTAGGAATAAAGAATCACTAACATATGAGGTATGAGAGCATGAAAAAACCTAAATAAATAGATGGAATCCCTCACAAACTATATCCTTTGCAGGGTGATGAAATCCACAGTAAGAAAATAGGGCCTAGAAGACCAAAGTGGCTAAGGGATATCCCCCTACTGAGAGGGATCCTGGGTAAAATATCCCTAGAGGAATGGTAACCAGGCTACCCTGTTCATGGCACGTTTGGAATGGTAAATCCATCGCTTCAACAGTGGGTTGTTGCACCCCTATTAAGGTGTCCCTAAATTGTCACGAGGGCTATGAGTAGGTGTCCTTAAAAACTAAGTGGAGAGTGGAATTCCACTTAGAAGTCTAGAACTACTCTCATGACTTTTCCTTCTAAGGGAAATTACTTCCGACAAATTTTTCATAACCATGCCAAAAAATACTAGGAGATTTTGGTACCCTAAGAGTCAACAACTATGTCTCACATGTGAATATAAAAGCAGTATTATTTGGATTCCTACCCCTAGTGTCCTACATAGATAAAAGATTGGTTTTGTCCCCCAAGTGGGGTTCAATGTATGTTCAGTTAAGTAAATGTTTAGGCTCACTTTGATCTAAGGGACTATGTGGGTGCACAAATGGGGTGAACAATCCTGATATATGCAAAAAAAAAGATGTTTAAAATAAATGTTGAAATAAATAATTAAAACTAAAAAGAAGAAACTCTCCATCAAAGGTGTGAACAATCTTGATTTATGTTGGAAATAAAAGATGTTGAAAATAAATGTTGAAATAAACAACTGAAACTATGATAACTAGCTTATTGTATTGCACAAAAAATTAAGAAGCAACTCTTCATCAAAGGAATTCTCATCTACTGCTAAACTCAATTAGAAATTCAAACCATGCAATAAAAAAATGAAAACAACCAAGAAAGGGTCCTAAAAATTGTCGTAGCTAGAAATCAAACAACCAAACTCAAAATATGGGGGGTCTAAACATAGGGTTTAGAAGTCTATAAGTCAAGATGAGAGTGCTTCTATCTAAGTAATAGAAATCTTATGTGATACATCAGGTCTAAAAATAGAAGCAAGATGAAAAATAGATAAAATTGGGTTAGGGATCTCTTATTGGGAGATTAAGAGCTCTATGGGGTGCACTTATTAGGGAAAAGGAGCACTATGGTGTTAAATTTGTGAACCATTGATGTATAGAAAAATGAGAAAAATAGTGAAGTGCAATTTTGCAGTGGAATTATCAAAGAAAATGTACATTAAAAAAGACAAATTTGAGACAAATATGATCAGAATTGATGAGTTAATTACAACATTACTCTTCCTTCATACATCAATAATACAATGATTATACAATAAATAGAATTTGAATGCCATGGATAGGATTTGAATATACTATCTCAAGTTGACTGGATAGCTAACTAAAACTGACTGAATATCTAACTTAGTGTGTCTAAATCACTACTAGAGGCTCACTAGTCTAACTCCATATGTATAAATCATTCTACAATCAGTAACCTAATGAGGTAGGTGGGAAAGGAAGCCACTCTCCCTTTATGCATGCATAACTAGTGCTAGGATAAAAGAAAGTGATCTAACTGATTGTAACTGGAGGTTCAATCAACATAACCACTTACCTACCGCAACCAACTGATGGAGGCTACTGGTGGCACTCAGAGTGGGATCCTATGATGTAGGGATTGGAACCAATGGAACCAATGTCACCAATGGCACCAGTGGCACCGGTGGCACTAGTGGCACCGATGGAACCAATGACACCAATGGAACTAGTGGAACTGGTAGAACTAGTGGTACCAATGGCACTAGTGGTACCAAAACACCAGTAAGGTGATAAATGGCCTCCTAATATAGGAAATATGATGAAATAGAATATATTGGACAAAGGAGGATTATTAATCCCAACATATGGGATGCCCTTAACTAGACAAAAGGAGTGCTCCAGCAAAAAAATGAGGGAAAAATTTTAAAAATGGCCTAAGTAGGGGGTGAGAAGGGGATCTAATTGAGATGGGGAAGGCCAGATTAACATGATAGAATTCAGATATGGGGACAGAAAAAATGAAATACACTCAAACTAATAGATCTAACCATGAAAAAATTCAACAAGAAAACACGGTTAAACAAAGAGTAAAAAATTCCAAGGAACTGTAGAGATTTCCCCGGTTATGGTCGCCAAATGTATTGTTTGTTCTTTCGCACTCCAACAAGTCAAAATGAAAGTTCTAACATATTAGAGAAGCCATGGTAGAAGGCACACAATATATTTTCTCTTACATAACTAATTTGTGTGTGGAACTAGTATGGTAAATATAGGTAAAAATTAGTAAAATATGAGCTAAACTATGTAGCTAGAAACATGAGCTAAAGTTCACAAGATTATGAGCTGTAAATGAAAGAACTCAAATGTCATTCTTCATTCTAAGTAAACACAATAACACTAAATAATGAACAATAACTGTAAATAGTAAGCCATAAAAGTAGTAAAGCAAACATAGTAAACCACTCACAATCATTCACGCAACTTTCATGAAAGAATAAATTGGTTTCTTTTCATTATTTGGAAATAAATGGGGATTTTACATTTTTTGAGATACCCCGAAAAGTAGGTTTTCCACCTCAAAACTCGCTAGGTTTTGATCTCAATAGGGGTTCCGAGCTCAAGATGGTGGCTAGAGTTTCTGGAGTAAAACTGACAGATTTTTGGTAAGGATAAAATGACTTATGAAACGGGGTCCTTCACCCCTCTTTTATGTAAAACTTCAATGGCGGTAAATTTTCCCTTGGTTTTGGGAAAACCATGGTATTGGCACTAACTTTCATGACTTTCCTGCTCCTTTTTGTTTTTGAACATTTTTTCTCATTTTCATTTTATTTTTATTTTTGGGAATTAGTTATGTGGTAAAAATAGATGTATTTTCCAATATAGTCATGTAAAATTATACTTTTAGGTTGGTAGAGGTCAAACTTTTGAGTAATGAGTGTATGGATGAGATGGCTACGAGAGGTGAGATTAGGTAAACAAATTTTTGGTGTTAAAAGATTTACCCCTGATGTGTAAGAGCAGGAGCCCATCGTATGGCCGATAAACATCATAGGATTAGTATTGTTCAATGGCGGTGAGGAGAAAGGTGGTGTATAACCAGCATGATGCTGAAGTGTAGAGCATGCATTTCGCACGAACTATAAGGGCTAGATCCGAAAGTACAAATTCTCAGCAATGGTTGAGGTACATATAATGTTAAATGGATAAAAGAGGTGGGAATACCTATGGTCACATCTGTTTCTCAAGATATACAAATAATAAGGCCCATGGGAGACCTGAATAATACATGAATAACTATAGTGCACAACATAGGTATCCCATAAGCAATCAGAAATGGACTAAACTAATGGTCCAACAACGAGTGATCTAAAGGACTAAGACTAGAACCAATGACATGCAACATGGATGCATGATCACAACTAATGCTATGAAATGTATGACAAATCGAAGGACTTGGATGACTGGGGATCTGAATGTTAGAGGTATGATATAGTGCAACTAGAACTAAATGTATTGGAAAGCATGAAGGGATTCCAAACACTATCACCAACGCATCTCGAATTCCCCAAGGAACATAATGATAATAGGGTTCCATAATGACTCACCAATGTGCTAGATTCAAGAAACATATGGGGTATTCGACGAAATAATGGTGGCACTAAAACCCTATACAAATATTGCTAGTGTGATGAAGTAGATGACATTGAGCACATGATAGATAACCATCATGTAGGTCAAGAACGACTCTCCTCAAATGGTCCGTTGGAACTCATCTATGATGGTAGTGAGGCTAAGGTACAAGGACCTCTAGGTCTATTCTCTCGAATAGATGTACTAGCATCGACAAAGGGATACCTACAAATACCAAAGAAAAAAATGGTTCCTTGATAGGAGCATGAGGTGTATGATCATAAAGTGACTAGAGCGAGATGTTGTACTCAAACATTTTAGTTGGGTACAAGGGTGAATGAGTAAAGGGAATCAAGCTTCCTTGTTTAGAGTATGAGGACAAGGCTAACCTGGTAGCATATGAAACTGATCTCGAGGGAGTGAAGCATAGATGGAGGCGGGGTAACTACACTAGCTATAACTGCAATGGGATGACCTCAGAGGGGCAAAGACTAATCATGGAAAAAAAGGTTTGCAAAGGTGACTCATTGAAAAATACTCTANGGAGGCGGGGGAACTACACTAGCTATAACTGCAATGGGATGACCTCAGAGGGGCAAAGACTAATCATGGAAAAAAAGGTTTGCAAAGGTGACTCATTGAAAAATACTCTAGACAAAGGGGACTAGGAATGTTGTCAATGCAAGGGACTATATGCGATCTACAAGGGTTCTAAGAAGCACTAATTTGGCCTTCATAATGGTTTAAGGAACTCAAAGAAGGGATCGAACTGTGCTCGAGATGGAACTATCCAATTGATTTTATCGATCGTAGGTCAGTTGATGCTCATCGATGTTTTCAATTTTAGAGAGTATGAAAACAAGAATAAGACTCCAGCAGTGAATTTTTTTGTAAAGTTATACTACAAGGCCCAAAAAAACATAAAATCATGCAATGGAGAACTCTTCTATATGAAAGGGACAGGAGTATTACTTTTTCGTAAATAGTCCATCCATCCCGAAAAAGGGGTAAACTTATACCAAATTAACATTATTTCACCTCCTTTAACGAGTCTGAAAGAAACAAGAGTACTCAAGGATCTTTTCATTGTTTAAGGAGACAAAAAAGTAACAAACTTAATTCATGCTAGGAGTCTGGGGGGGTATTCCAATAAGAGACAATACGAGGAAATGCATGTGGCTTCAACTCAGTATGTCAAACTATACAAAATCCAAATATTAAGGGGATTTGGATGGCATGGATGCCAAATGAAATGGGTTCTACAAAAGCCACCCATGTAAAGGAATGATCTACTTCCGAGCAAGGGAAAATGTTGGTGTGGATGGGCAGGCCACGTGCTTGAGCAATGGGGGATCCTATAGGATCAAGGGAGAAAAATAAGCATTTGAATGAACTTGAAAGAGGTGAATGATGTTCTATATTCCAGTTAAGGGGTAATACTTGTATAAGTGGTCATTACCACAAAGGGGGAGCACAATCACAACCTGTATATGTACAAAAAACAAGGATACCCAAGCATAAATGTGTGTTTAAAATATAAAGAATGCATACAAATACATATATATGGTTACTTAGGTGGTGGCACATAAATCGAGGCAATCCTAGAAAGGGGGCGGTGAAAGGTTTATGATCTTGAGAAAATGTCCCATTAATCATGAAAGGAACAAAATAGTGATTCCAGTGGTGCAAATGGTGTAAAAAATAGATGTAGTCTGACATGTGACCTCATGAAATGGTCGAGATCACAGATTTGAAAAAAAAAACAGGGTTAAGTTCTTGCCCCCATGCTTTGGGCATGGGGTTTGTGATTATGGATCATGGATGCATTGGGGTAGGATATAGGCTCATTAAACAACTAATATAGATGTGATAGGGTGGAGTCGAAAAGAGTGATCATGCCCCCTATTCCAGGGTCGAGGTAGTCGATCATGCCCCCTAGTCTAGAGGCATTAATGGGGTGGATATTCTGTTGTGAAGCGGTGTGGAATCAAACAATTGTTGGAAGGGCAGTGTACAATTAGGCAGATAACCATTTGGGAAATCTAATCCGGTTATATTATGATGGGGGATTCTTGCGCTAGGGTGGATTCCCCTAGTATCGTAGATGAGAATGGAGAGGATGAGTAAGAAAGTCTGGATTCCTTTCCCCATCCTGTAGGCATGATATTTTCTCATCAATTTGGAAGGGTCGAAAACATAGGTGAAAGGGACTCATTTTTGGTGACACACTCATAGTTGCATGGGATGATGAGGAAGGCTCATCAGAGGACGAGATGAAATAAATGGTGTTCATATTACTCGAAGAAGTCATTAGAGGATGAACATGTTTGATAACTGTGACTTTTTTTTATGGGGAGTGTCTGTAAGTTAGCCAGCACAAAGAAGTACTCAAGCATATCTAGGAAATGGTGAGTAGTGGCCATAGAGACCACATACCACATAAGGGTATTTTGTGCAAAGGGAATTTTTTTTAGGTATGGCATTAGCTGGTAAGTGGACTACTGTGAATTTCTCATTAGGATAATCATCCAACATATCCTTGTGGGTATGTAAGATGGGAAACTCATGGAAATTCTGGTTAGTGTGACCTAAAACATCGCATAAAGAACAAGGTGGCAGGGCTTGAGCTAAGGTACTAAAGGGTGGGTTCATGACTTTATTATGATTGGTGTATGGGATGGTGTTTGATGTGTTTCCCCATCATTCTTCTTAGGAGTAGGTTGGGGGTTCTAGGGGCATCCTTTGATGGGATCCGAGGGGATGTAGGAACTAAATGTTTTGACACAGAGACATCGGGGGTTGCTCAGTTAGAAGTATGAAGAGATTAGACTGGTGTAGAAACCACCTATGGATTCTAGGGAGGGCTTAGAGGTGTGAAGTACCAAAATGGAATGCCAAAATTTAAACCCACCAAGTTAATGGTTTCCATAATGGGTGTGCTAACTATGCCTACAAGTGGAAAAAGAAAAGGTATATGTTGAATGGGCGTAGCTCCCGATTGATTGTTTGGTAACTAATTTGGGATAAGGGTCGACATTGGTTGCGACCATGGTTGTGAATGTGATGAATGTTTAGGCACAGGTGCATCGGAGGAGACGGTACAAAGGTGGAAGTAATGTTGTGGTCGTCACAGGGGCCTCCCTAGAAATACCTGACGCAATGGTGGATAATGAGATAGAAGCATTGTTGATGGAATTTCCCATAACAGGGACGATGGTTTTCAGGGTGGAAGGACCCTTGGGTTCATAGTACATTAGTTGGTCGATTTTTACTACCTTCCCTTCATGAGGGAAGATCATGGTCCAAAATATTGTCGAAGTGGTGGATTTCATAGCACATATGTAGCTTCGTCCTAGGATAAGGTTGTGATAAAGTTGGGAATTGACCACTTCAATATCTGTCAAGAAAATCTTGTCAGATAACTTACCAAGTAATAAATGTTGATTTCCCAAGTCAAGGGGTTGACATGAAGATGTGGCATACTGTGTCATTGGTTCATTTGTGACCAACCCTTGGGTCAGCAAAGGGTTTTGCAACACCATAAGTGGTTGGGTTATATGAGGTAGAGGAGGATAAACTAGAGGGCGGTGGTAGTGTCTTAATGGTTATCCTGGTGTGAAATTGAACAGGATTGGGCTATGTGTGGACAATGGTGAGTGTAATGTTCATAGATGTTGTGTAAGGAACAAGGATGGTTAGTTCATGACTGTAGGTTCTTGATTGGTTTGGGTGGTTTATTAGGGTCTTGGTTGGTAGATCAATTGGATCCATTTTTTCCTGGGGTATTAGGAGGTGGTCCATTCCCTCCCTAGCGTTGATTTTTTAAGGTGGTGTCGGTGTTATGGAAACAGGAGGGTCGTTTGGGAAAGGTTAGTAAGGGTTGGTTTCCATGGGTGGATAATACCTTTAAGTGGGGTTCTTATAGGTCTTTCCTAGGTAGGATGAGCCATGGGATTGAGGGGTTGAGGCCGAGGGACATAGGAATGTGTGGTTCTGGAATTGGAGGTTGGTCAAGAAAGATTAGGATGGTAACATAGGATAGGGAAAGGCCCCATCGTTGATGGGGTGGCATTGGATGGATTTCTTTATGTAGGAGTCATCATGGGAGGGATGTGAGAATAAGGTTTAAGTATAGATGTGACTAAACCAATAAAATCATCGGCAACATGTGATTCCCCCAATGGGTCTTTACGAGTAGAATATTGCGATCCGCATCTATAAAAATGGTGTACAAGTAACCTGACTAGGCATACATCAAGTTGAACTATTGGGATTTGAGTATAGTATCTTATTTTGTTTGTGGGAATTTATAGGAAACATCCTTAGCAATGGCAAGGACCAGAGACTTTAAAAACCAATCAAGTAATATCCTATTGTCTAACTTCATTTTTCATAAACTGCGGTGTCTACACCATTCATGGATGTGGTTCATGGTATCGGTATAAGTGTTTTAGTGAAAATTCGACAATATTTTGATGCCAACTTCATATCTTAGAGGCAACTAAAAGAACTGCAAAAATGTAGAGGCTAGCAATGTGAACAGGGGTGTGTGTCGTGCAGCTAGTCAATGTGCCACTTGGTCGCAACACTAGTGAAGTTCCTATGTAGCATTCTAATTGAGTCATAAACTATAGAGTTTGAAGAACACCACAGGTAGAAGGACATGATGTGGTTCTGTGGATCTTCCTCGACCTTCTCCTCGAATTTAGGGATATTTGAAGGGAATGTTGTAGGAATTGATATCCAAGTAGGATCTAATGAATTGGGTCATTGGTCAATTGTGCTAGATAAGGAAGGTTAATGCTAGCCATGAATGGTATGATTGCGAGCATGAAGGATCCATGTGGGGGTATAGTCATGGGAGGGTTCCCTACAGGAGGGTTCTTGACAAGGAAATTTCCTACATGGGGGTTGCTGGAAGAAGGGTTTCTAGTAAAAAAATACCCTATGTATGGATTCCTCACTATGACATGCCTGATGGTCGGGTTGTCAATGGGGGGTTTTATAGAAGGGAGGTTCACGATAAGTAGGTTTCCCACAGGAGGGTTTCCCATAAGAGGGTCCCCAATGGGAGGGTTCCTAATAGGTGGGTTCCAATGGGAGGGTTCCAAGTAAGTGGGTTCCCAATGGGAGGGTTCCTAGTAGGTGGGTTCCTAATAGGTGGGGTGCTTGTAGGTAAAGTTCTGCTATCAGAACTGCCTCCAACCTTTCCTCCATAGTAGGGATTGGGGCTAGTACCTCTAGATGATAGGATGTGACCATCCATAGTGTTGTGTGTGGGTGAGGGATCTAAGTGGTAGTGATCGATCTCAAACACAACTCTCTCTAAAAAAGAAACTAGAGAGAATGAACGATGCCAACTAAGGATGCAACGAAAATAGTATTAAAAACCAAACTATGGTTACTTCCCTTGAATCCCACGAGAGTACCTTGGAGGAGAAATGATGGTGGATTAAATTAATTTTAAAATAGGGCTATGAAAAGGCTAAAAAATCCAACTACGCCCATGTGTGCAAAAGAAGAGATCTCAACAAAATCAATGATTAGGAAAACAACATACTCTTTAACTCTATTGGAATCACGTGTCACAATAGGCGAGTGGAAAAAAATGGCCATAAAGATAACAAGTAACACTACATAGGAATAAAAAGACTCACTAACCTATGAGGTATGAGAGAATCCTAACACCTAACTAAATAGATGGAAGCCCTCACAAACTTTATCCTCTATAGGGTGTTGAAATCCACAGTCAGACAATACGACCTACAAGACCAAAGTGACTAAGGGATATCCCCCTACTGAGAGGGATCCTGGGTAAAAGATCCTTAGAAGAATGATAATTAGGATACCTTGTTCATGGCATGTCTAGACAGGTAAAACCATCACTTTACTCCTTGGTATGTTGCACCCTTGGAAAGGTGGACTGGAAATGCAATGAGGACTCTGGTTAGGTTTCCTTCCAAACTAAGTGGAGAGTGGAATTCCACCTATCCCTATAGAACTAATCTCACGACTTTCCCTCCGAAGTGAAAGGCCTTCAAATTAATTAGTCATATCCATGCCAAAAAATACTAGGGGATTTGTGTACCCTAAGAGTCAACAACTATGTCTTAGATGTGAATGGAAACAAGTGATTATTTGGATGCCTGCTGCCAGTGTCCTACATAGATATAAGATTGTTTTTGGTCCCCAGGTGAGGTTAAATATGTGTTCAATTAAGTAAAATTTTAGGCTCACTTTGATCTTACGGAGTGTGTGGGTGAACAATCCCAATATATGCCAAAAATAAATGTTGAAATAAACAACTAAGACTAAAAATTTACTATGATAACTAGGCTATTGTATTGCACAAAACATTAAGTAGAAACTCCTCATCAAAGGAATGCTCATCTACTGCTAAATTCAATAAAAAAGTCAAACCATGTAATAACAAATAATGAAAACAACCAACAAAGGGTCTTGAAAATTGTCACAACCAACAAGCAAACAACCAAGCTCAACAGGTTGGGGGTCTAAAAAAGGGTTCAAAAGTTTGTAAGTCAATGTTAGTGCGCTTCTGTCTGAGGAATGATAAGCGTTCTGGGGTGTACATTGTGTAAATAGGAAGCAGGATGACAAACGAACAAAATTGGGATATGGTTCTATTATTGGAGGATTAAGGGTGTTGTGGGGTGCACTTAATAGGGAAAAAAGAGCGTTATGGGGCTCTCTTAACTTGAAAAAAGGAGCGCTCCATAACAAAAAGAGGGAAAACAAAGAAAAACAACTCAAGTAGGGGCTAAGAAGGAGGTTTGAGGGATGTGGAAGGCCGGTGTGATAGGACAAAACTCAGTTAGAGGGATAGAAAAACTGGAAAAAATGCTCAAACTAACAGATCCAACCGAACAAAGATTTAACAAGAAAACATGGTCAAAAAAATCCAACAATATGTAGAGATCGACTCGGTTATGGTTGCCAGATATATTGTCTATGCTTTCACATTCCAACAAGTGAAAATGGAGGTTCTACTAACTTAGAGAATCCAAGGTAGAAGACTTACAAGATATTTTCTCTTGCGACACTGAGGTGTGGAAGTAGTGTGGTAAATATAGGTAAAAACTAGTAAAATGAGAGCTAAACTATGCAACTAGAAACATGAGCTAAGGTTCAAAATCTTATGAGCCGTAAATGGAAGAAATCAAACGTAATTAATCACCGTAAATAAATACATTAATAGTAAATAATGAACAACAACTATAAATAGTAAGTCGTAAAAGTAGCAAAGAAAACATAGTAAACCACTCACAACCATTCACGCAGCTTTCATGAAAAATAAATGGATTTATTTTCATTATTTGGAAATAAATGGATTTATTTTCATTATTTGGAAATAAATGCGGCTTTTACATTCGGTTACCTTGAAAAGTAGGGGTCCCTTGCAAATGCGTGATAAATAGTGCTCTTGGTATCCAACATTCAATCGTTCTCCACCTAAAAACTTGCTAGGTTTCGATCTCAATAGGGGTTCCGAGGTCAAGATGGTGGCTAGGGTTTGTGGAGTAAAACTGGCAGAGATTTGGTAAGGATAAAAAAATTATGAAATGGAGTCTTCACCCCTCTTTTTATGGAAAACTTATGGCCGTAAATTTGCAACTGGTTTTGGGAAAACCATGGAATTGGCACTAGGTTTCATTACTTTTCGGCTCTTTTCAGTTTCGAACATTTTTTTCATTTATTTATTTTTTTGAGAAATATTTATGCAAGAAAAAATGCATTTTTCAATATAGTCATGTAACATTAGACTTTTAGGTTGGTGGAGGCTGGACTTTCGGGTAATAAGTGTATGGATGATATGACTAAGAGAGGTGAGCTTAGGTAGACAAATTTTTGGTGTTATATATAACAACATAAATGGGCCTAATGCTTAAGATCATTTGTTTCTTCTTATAAGAGTTTTATACACCAATTTGGTGTCTCAATTTACAATGACCTTAAAAATAGATTATTATTATTTTTATATAAAAATATTAATCAAATTAAAAAAAAAAACTCATTTTTATTAAAAAAAGCATACTCTTCATAAACTCTTAACATATTACATAATATAATATGTTGCTTTACAAAATCTTTGTTATATGGATCACTATTAAAAACCATAAAGCTAGACCCATAAATCTAATATTTCTTATAGTCCTCTTTATTTTCAAAGTCGTCCAATTGAAAAGTGTGAATGTAAATCAAGTGTTGTGAAGTCTGTCCATTGTTTGTTGAACAATAACACTCCTAATTGTTGTAATTATGATGGTTATCCAATGAAAATGTAGTACATCCTTTGAAATCTTTTGTGTCATTTTATTACGTAAATAGGTATTTAGATATTTACGGCCATTAGATATTATCTAATATTTTGGACTTTTTTTAGCATATCAACAAGATTAACCCAAGTGTACAAACGAGATTCATTTCAAGGTATTTGTATCTTGTTATGCTTAAATGCACCTTGATTAAGGTTTAAATAATTTTTAGTTAAGTGATGGTTAAAGAAATGGGTAACAATTTGTTTTTTTGTTTTTTCATATCACTTTTGTTTTTTTGTTTATTAAATAGTATTTGTTTTATGTTTATAGTGATCAGTTTAATGTTTATCTTATACCATAAATGGATTACTATAACGTTCTGGTATGAATAATGGATAAAGAATAAACTAATATTATTTTAATATAAAATTATATATATATTCTCTTTGTTTAATAGCCATCCATCTCAACAAAACTAAGTGGCTGGATGTGCTTATGGAAGTTCATCCACTACTTTACTTTTGGTTGTTCTAGTTTAATTAACATAATGTAATTATTGTAATTATTATGGTTATAGAAGGAAAATGTAGTCCATCCTTTGAAAACTTCTCTACCACTTTATTTATATCACAGATTATCTCACAGACATTGAAAGTATTGTATGTTGAGTAATCTCTTTGTGTTAGACTAAATTATGTAGGTTTAAATAAATTAGTTCCCTACATCTAGTAGGCCACTAGTGAGAAATATTTGTAAACTTGTAAGCCTCAAATCCTGACCAACTTGAGTAGTGTCTTTTATGGTAGAAATTATGTTAGATTGTTGGATTTTTAGAACAAATCACTTTAAACTTAACGCTACATATTTGATACCATCCCTAACTACAAGCACCATCAAAGAAACTCCAACGTTATCTATTATTGATCAATAGCTCCTGGATCACTCGAGCGATATTGGTTTTAATTCTTCTTTCTAAAGTTGAGTAAGTGAGGAAACCTACACAAATATCTGGAAAGTTTGAATCTGCTCCTCCTTGAAAATTTGAGTATTCCTTGTTGTCAAAACACCCCATAAAACCAAAAAAATATACACCTAATACCTTTGATTTTAGATATATCAAACCATGGAAATAAACATTATTCCTCCAAATCTAATGTACAAATAAATGTGGCACGTCTTCTTTTGTCTCTTTAAACAAATAACATATACTAAGGCCATGTATTTGATGTTTCCAAGTGATATCCCAACCACAAGAAAATATGACTCTTGAAAGGATCCTTCACTTTCTAAATATGATGCTGATACCAATAACAATGCTCAACTGGATGATCTTCCACCATCATTACATAATATCCCAAACTAGTTGTATAATGACCTCCAACTTTGTTACCCACCAGGACTAAACTATTGAAGTTTACTCGTAGACAAGTGTTCCCTTATCAAGGTAGATATATATGAAGCCCATTCTCTTTCCTATTTATTAAATCCTGTGTAGACTATCAACACTTATTCTAATATCAATGGTTTTGTTATTTGATATTTGTGATAAATATTGAAAACATTGAGCCAATAAATGACTAATAAGGCTAGGGGAAAGCAGTAATTATCTACCAAAACATACCCATTATAGCATAAACTCATACTCTTATAAAAAAATCCTTTCCCTGCCTTCCAACCCAGTTGGTGTCCCAAGACAATGAAATATATCACAAGTTCCTTTTAATGAATTGAACCACCTTTATATACTTTCTCATCACTTACGATCTGATCTACAAAGAAATAGGTGGTAATTACTTCCTAACTATAATTGATTTCCATATATTCTCTCTTGTGATCACATTCCAAAAAGACTTGACCACCAAGGCATGTATGTCCTCCAAGCCCTCACCGTCTTCTCCTTTTTGTTTCAGAATGGAATGCCGACTAGTCCAATTATAGGCATTCTCTTCCTTTTCACTCCATAAATAATTATAATAAACCCTACGGATCTTCTTTATCAAACTCTTAGGAATGTGAGCCAAAGTATGCCATTAAACTAGTATTGCCCCAAATATTATTTTAGACCTTGGATGAGTCTCCTTGTAATAATTCTCTCTCTTGACCTCTATTTATTGTAATTGAAATACAAATATGTAAATGTGATTATGTACTAGTTCTTCGTAAGAAGCTTGAGGCCAAGGCTTAACCAGTGAACTTTTTTTTAGCATTAGATAGCATTTTTATTTTATAGTAGAAAACATGTGGAAACCAATTCATGGTAACATTGTACATATGATGTAAAGTGAAAATGTTGAATAATAAACAATCCTAAGTGTGGATGTGCAAGGAAATTAATCAAAGGAGATGGTATCCACTGACAAGAAAAGTGAAAGGCTCGGAAACCATAGGAATCTTATTAATGATGACTTTTGAGGCTGAAAAAAACAAATTGTTAGTACTCTATTTTTGGCATAAAGCCAATAATGGTGATTATGGACTTATTTTTACTATAGACGTATAAGTAAAATAAAATTTAATAATCACTTATAATCTAAGGAGAAGTGAACTATCATAAAAACAAATTATTATTATTATATAATGATTACCTAAAATATACTGTTATTAATTTAAAAAAAACATAAAATGATGAATTAATAATGAATAACAATATTATCAATTGATGCTTATTAAAAGACTCATATTAGTTTACTTTAATTGTAATCCTTGGAGGGGCATTAAAGAAAACAAATAGTAATATTAATATTTTCTCCAATAAATATATATATATATATAGAGAGAGAGAGAGAGGCTCAAAACAAACCATCGAGTCTTATTTTATATATTATATATAAAATATAGTATGTTATTACAATATGCATATGGAGAATAAACTAGTAGGATATTGAAATTTGAAAGGGGTTCACTTGGGGTTTTTCCCCTTTGAAGAACCGACTCCATATTATTGGTTTTCTTGTTTTTTTTAATCTTTGCATGGAATCTTCTAGTAAACTCTGAGTGTGAGTTGAGGGTGAAAATACCCTCTCTCAGACTTCATATGAGGAAAGGGAGATTGATTTCTGGAAAGAAGACCTATGTGTTGAACAGTTTTTGAAGGGAAATTATCCTATAACTTTGACGTTGTGGGTTGTGGATTGACATGGGATATTTTCATACAAAGTACAAGTTCTCCCTCATTCCATCACCTTTTTTATTATTTCTTATTGCAGAGTTTTCCTTTAGGTCAAATCGCAACTATCATAGATAAAGTTGTGAGAAATATTTTTTTTAAATTTACATTCATATCACTTGCACGAGTTATTAGGGTTTTTGTTTTGATCAAATGCTTTTGTCAAGCGATATATTTTCATTGTCTAATGTAGAGCATGTCTCTCTTTAAATAGAAGACGACTCCTCGTTGGCTTTTATTGTTGATAAAATTGACTAGTGCAAAGAGCATATCTCTCTTTGAAGAGATTACAACTTTATGATGTTTAGTGCTAAGAATGTCTCTTTCTTTGGAGAGAAGACAACTCTATATTGATATCTATTGTTGGATGAACTAATGAGTGAATAGAGAGACCTCTCTTAGAAAGAGAGTCGACTCATGTTTGTATATGTTTCCTCATGTTAATAATGAAAGGATCGCCCATCAATGCATCTCAGCATGTGATCACTTACCTACGTTCTCCAGATGTCCCGCTCGCATCGTGTGGAACATTATTAATCTCATCCATATGAAATCAGTATTTCTAATTATTTAGTTTAATTTTCTAGGTTTTTGTTATCTGCATTCTTAACACACATTCATAGTTAGGGTCCCATTTTAGTATGACCGGATATTGTTGTTTGGTGAAAAAAGAAAGGAGAGTAGTTCCCATGGGACTAGCAAGCTTAAAATTTGAAACCTTCAATTCCCTAGAAGTATTCAATTCCCTTAGGGCCTATTTTATTCTTCATAGAAGGAAACAACAATTTTTCCTATGCAAAAAAAATCAATTTTGTATTAGGCCCTTTAATAATGAAATTGCTCATTATTTTGCAACTTTGCAATTAAAGGGTTGCTCCAATTTCTGCGTCTCAAATTTTTAGATGTATTAACAACCAAATTTTGTCCATGTACCATGTCATTATCCCTAACACACATATTCATTATTACCACTTTTTATTTCCATGATTTAGATCTGGGCAAAACCCAAAAAATCAAATTCACACATTAAAAGGGCTATTTACAAACTAATACAAAAATGAGAGAAAAAACCAAGAATAAAAAAGTGAAAAGCCAAAAATAAAAATAAAAGCCTTGTCCTTATTCTAAAGCTATCCATTGTTCCTATAAATGAATGGTTAAGGTCCATCACTCAATTCACCAATTTTCCATACATTGTTCAAGTCCCTACTCTGTAAAAATATTCCCGAGATTCTAACTCCCTTCTGTGTTCTATTCTCACCTTATTGGAGACCGTATATGTGACTTGTGGCTAGAGAAGTGTGGACTACTAAGAGACCAAGTAGATCATCCCTCAGACAATTGTAGGGGCTCCTTCTACTTCAACTCAGAGGTGATCCGAGTTCTCTGTAAAATCCATTTTTCATTAATGAAAAGCATTGTTTATTCTTTATATGATGTTGTTTGTGTCTATTTTCTTGATGATGAATGCACAAAAATATTAGCTTAGATTTATTTTAGTCCTTTCCTGTTTGATTAGAGTGTATTTATTCATGTTTTGTTTATTTTGTTTATTTTTCATTTAAATCTCTACTAAGTCTAGCACAATCCTCAATAGGTGCATTTTGGGATGTACTGATGTGAAAACAACAACAACAATTTTTGGAGACCATACTCATGATGATCTCTATCATTCTACGATTATGCTTGCCCAATTTTTTTGGCCTTTGTTTAAATTTTGTTTATCTTTGTTTGACTTTTTATCTATTCGTTTATACTGTATGAGTGATTAGAGTTGTAAAAACAACCTAAATCTAGCCTTTTTTATCTAGTCGAGCTTTTGTTTCACTGTTTTTGAGTTTTTTCTAACCAGGTGCACTTGTCTAACCCTTTTCAGTTTTCTAGGTCACACTTTTTACCTATAAAAGAGAGACCCAGTCCTCAAGGTGAATTTTTCACTAAATTTGCACTTCTTCCTTTTTAAGAAACCTGGATTTCTTTTTCCCCTTGATAAGAGCGACCTACCTCCTTTTTTTTCATTTTTTCAACAATTTTCAGCTTCCAAACCCTCTATTTGACTTATAACCCTTGCA
Organism: Pseudotsuga menziesii; assembly: GCA_001517045.1. Taxonomy (NCBI): domain Eukaryota; kingdom Viridiplantae; phylum Streptophyta; class Pinopsida; order Pinales; family Pinaceae; genus Pseudotsuga; species Pseudotsuga menziesii. The sequence goes on from LPNX011048995.1 coordinate 85,349, forward strand.
AATAGTATTGATTTTTCAATTAAATATTGTTTTCAATTCCGTTTCAGATCTATTTGCAGTCATCTGCTTGTTGTAGTAGTCTTTTTAGTTTTATTTTTAAGTTCTTGTGGAAAAGAAAAACCTTGCATTTTAGTATTTGTTACTACAATAGTTCTATTAAATATTTTATTTGGCTACATGTTTACTATTTTAGTGAGTGATTGCTGAAAAATCGATTTTTTCTTAGCTACATAACATTTTTATGCTTGGAAAATTGAATGCTCCATCATAGCCTTTTTTACATTAAAATGATCTTCTCAAGAAAAGTTTAAACTTGGTATTGGAAATTGTTCATTTATGGCTGAAAACATGAAGTTGGGTAACAATTTTGCTTGTTTTTTACAAACAAAACTACAAAATTTCATGTTTTTGAACTTTAATCCCTTTAAACCATTATCTCCCTTAGGAATTTCTATTCGAACTAAACATAAATGTTTTAGAAAATTGAATTAGCTTCGTACTCCTAATTTTTATTTAATTTATGGACATATCGTGCCATAAATTTGTTGCTCACCAATGTCATATACTTGAAAATTTTAGGTATGGATAGTGAGTGACCTGCATGAGCACTAGTTTTTTCATATATCGTTATTAATTTTAGGGGAAAAAATCTATGCTCATAATCTACACTCGGTGCACTTGTGCATGGACTATATTTTGAGATTTCTTAGACTTCAGAACTATTTTTTATTTTAATTTATCGAAATGGCATTTGTTTAAAAAATGGTGCCTTATTAACACATGTTGGTGAGATTCAATTTTATTTTTAGTGTGACTCTTATTGAAAATACTAAAGGTACCCTTTTTAAGAGGATGGGAGAAGAAAGATCACTCTAAAAAATTCAATTTTTTGGTGTTGTCGTTGTTATGATATTGATTTTTCAATTTAGGTGATTTTCAGAACAATAAAATTCTTAAGGGATAAGGTTTAGAAAAAAAATATTTATAAATAGAAATTCAAAATGAAATGAAACAATTCTTATATCAATGGAAACTAGATTCAAAGATGAATCCATTGGTACAAAGTCCAACTAATAATCTTTAAAATTTGCAGGGGTTTGTCCCTACTGAAGTTGCAGGTTCCAGAAAGATGCATGATATTTTTTTGCAGGTTTTGTTGACCGCAAACTCTCGGTCGAAAAAATATCTTCCAAAATTTCAACCAAGATTTTAGTTAAAAATCATGGACTAGAGTTTTTTTTAAATACTACACTTTGATTGGTTCAAACTCTAGCCCTAGAGTTTTATTAAACTCTCCTCCTAGAGTTGTATTAAATTGTTAGCTAGAGTGTCAACTCTCACAAACTCTCGTCCTAGATTTTTAAGTTTACTTTTTTGTCATGTTTATCTGTGCGTTCTTTTGGTTTTTGCTCTCCATTCTCAAAAGAAGGTTACTCAACTTCGTGTTTTCAACCTTCTCTTAAGCATTTAATTTTTTAGTTAGTTGTTGTACACAACACTAGTGCACAAAAAACATTCCCTAAGTCAAACTATCACTAATTAATGCTGCATGTTGCAAACATAAAATACTAAATATCTAATAATTTACAATAATCACTAAGGAAATATTTTTTATAAATTATGAGGAGATACGACTCCTTAATAAATGTGCCCAAGCTATATTTAAGAGGGTCATTCATTGTAATGTACATTATCAATTATTCACCCTATTTATTATTACTTATAAGAATGTGGGATGAGGATTACTTGTGGGAAGTTTAGATTTATTATGGGATTTAAGAATATTTTATGCTTTATTGGTATCAGAGCACTCATTGCTTTATCTAGCGAATGGTCATCAAATTCAGACCTTGTTTGAGAAATTCATAGTTTCTTTGAGCTACAGGTATTTGACCTTTCCTCTTTTCACTGCATACTCCTTCTATCATCCCCCGCACCCTCCAACCGTGCACAAGCCCCATGCAGCTCTATGCCTTTGCTCCATGCTGAAACTCCTATCTGCATGCTTCCACACCATTTCGTTGTACTTCCTCCCCCATCCTGCCAAGTCATCCATATGTCCTCCCCACTCTATCCCCAGCCTTGTGATCTCCCTCCTCCTCCACATACCTATATCCTCCACCACTGCACCCCCATACACTCCATCACCTTTCTCCCTGCGTGCATTCAAGTCACCAACCCTGGACTTCAACTCTATCCATCCCCCACCACTTTCCCTCCCTAGCTCACACCTCCTCTCTTTATTTCCAGCATGTGCTTTCTCCTCCTCCACACAAATCCACAACAACTCCTCCAGTTGTTGTTCCCTCCACACATTGCTCTGCTTCCTGCCACCCCTCCCCTATGCACTTCCTTCACTCACTCTCTTTCCCACCTTCCTCCCACCTCCATCTATAGTCTCCCATCTGCACTCCCCCCTCGACACTTACCCCTTTTTCACTATACATCTAAAACATAACAATTGTATTCTTAGATAACTGGAATATTCTAGTAGTTGGGACATATATTGAGGCCAAATTATGAGTTGAGCCTCTCCTAGGAGGGAAAACATATAGATTGGAACCAGATGGATAGTTAGTGCACCATCCCCATGTATTACTGAAGATAATGCAAATCGTTGTCTTTGTCCTAAATATGTGGAACATTTATGTTAACATGACCCAAATGAGGTAGCATAGAGACCATTATTATTTGTTATCTTACTAAGAGGTTGTCTACTACGAAGGGGGGAGACCTAGGACAAAAAAAGTTGGATGCAGATTTAGATTTGTTACTATCCTTTCAATGTCACTTGTTGGGTACATATATGACTGATTCCCCTATCATGCTCCAATATTTGGTACACCAAAATCAGCTTCTTGCTTCTTTTTTTAGATGGAGAGGTGATGACCAGAGAGAGGAAAATATTGGAAGAAGATTATACTTGGTGTTTTTATTTTTTGACCATATCAATATCTGTTAGGTTAGTGGGTCTTTTTCCTTCTCTAGGATTGTTGTCTGTTGGCTTTTTTTCCATTTTGATGAGCTCACCTCGCATTAGGTTTTTTTATCTTCTTTTCAATTGTTTTCCATCTTGTTATGCTCACATTCTACACACTCAGTTGCATTAGATATTTTGAGCATTCTCTGATCATAAAAATACGTCTATTTTAATTTATACTCAGTTGGTATTGATCCTTTGAGACACTCTCAAAGGATTTGGGGTGAACACCCTCAGTTTGGTCCTTTATATTCTATAGTTGGTCTCTGGCACCAAAATTTTGCACCATCACCTAATTTTTACTCCTTACAGTTATAGTTTCCTACACATTCACATCCCAGTATCACCATGCTACCATGATTCCCCTTTCTATTGGAGGAATCCTACGGGTAACTCTCCTACAAGAATACCTCTTACAAGAAACCCACCTATGGGAAACCCTTCCACAGGAAACCCTCCCACTAGGATCCCCACCATGTAGAACCCAGCCACCAGGAATCCCCTTATGGTGAACCCTTTCCTATCATATCCTCTTCCCAAAGGTCCCATGATTACAATTTTTTCATTTATGGTTATCCTCAACCTCCACCAATGATCCAATCCTCCATGATCCAACTTGGCCCTCTATGCCTACTCCTATCATACATCCTCAAGATCGAAGGGAATGTTGGCGAATACCCATAAAACCATATAATTTCATTTCACCTATGGTTGTCTTCCCATAGCACTATAGACCATTCCATCAGACTACACCTATTCCATTCCAACCCTAACAAGTGATGCTACTGAGTGGTATATCTACCAACCTCACGGAACTCATATCAACATAATGCCGTTAGCTTCCAGCTTGCTCTAGCTCCTTTATTTTTCCTTCTGATATAAATATGATATAAAAATCCTTCTTTCCTATATTCAGAACTATGCTATCCACATCACCCACCACATTCATGAGTGTTGTAGACATTGGAGTTTATGTAAAAACAAAATTGATGATAGAATATTTTTAGACTAGTTTCTAAAATCCCCACTTATTGTTAATCTGGGAAGAACTCAAAAGGTCATAATTTTAAACTCAACATCTCTATACAAGAATGACATGGTTGCAAAGAGATCATTGATATAATTCCAACGATGTGAATGGAACCTCAAATAGAGTCCAAATGAGGAAGTTACAACACTCTAAAGTTTTGACCAAATAGGAATTTCACTGACAGTTTTGGAAAAAAGAAGGTGCCACGTGAAATCACTGTAAAGGTGCCACATGTCCTATAAGACACTGACATGGAAGTTCCTAGTGATGACATGTGGCAGGAAGATCAGTGATGTGGAATGATAACTGGGCATGACACTAGCATCGGTGTGGACCAATGTACTCATGACACTTGGCACGCTCTGGTTGAAAACTAGACCCCATGTGGCCCTATCAGGAGGCACAGCATGGTGAATGATGGTTGGGTTAAAAATTTTGTTTAGAATTGTCCTTGACCCTGCGACCCTCAATGTGACACTTGAACGAATTTACCGCAAGACCAGAATTGTTCTATGCTAAAGCATATGGGAAATAAAATATTTGAGTTTACAAGGCTTGAAGTTTTGAAAAGGGGGGCGATATAGGATCCTATGTTCTGACCTACAAGATCCCCACCCCACATGGATTATTCCATTTTCCAACAACTGGGAACTCCATGAGCGGCATGCGGGGGGGTCGGTCCCATCTACCCTCCACTCCCATTGCAACGAACTCCCCATGGGCACATGCCAAAACATATTGGCACATGCACATTAAAAACCTTATTTATAAGTTCTTAACTAGGTAACAACATAACATATCGTGGCATGGGATAAACCCACCATATTTGTTCATGGTTCAAATAATTCTTTGGGTTGTATTAAAAAACTAGGTTTTGGTTTGTAATGTATTCCAACGACCCAATATATGTCGACCAAAGTTGTTTGTTGGAGTTGAAACAAAAAATTTGGTTGCAACTAAATCTCATGGATGTTGTAACTCAAGAAGAACCCAACATACATACAACCAACCCCATGGTTGTAGTTACATGCCATTTTAGGCAAGTATGTTGTAACTAAAGAAGATCACATGAAACATGTGAAGGGGGTCCATTCAAGCTATATAAAACCCTCATTTTCCATTCTTTTCAAATCCATTTCTCTGTAGAGAGAGTCCACATTCTGGTGGAGAAAATCATCCATTCCATTATTTGGTGGGAGAGAACTTTGGATTTAAGCTTGTGAGAGATTGGAGAGTGCTTTGAGACTTTCTCCTCCTTATAGCCATTACTGGGAAAGAGAGAGGAAGGTGTTGGTGTAGCTATTGTAAGAATATAGTGGGTGTAATTATACTCATTTTTCATCATCTTCACATTGTAGAGCTACTGGTGAAACCCATTTGAATATTCAAGCAATGATTTCTCTCCATTTTCAGCCACCAAGATATTTATGTATTTCTCCATCATTATTGTTGAGATTATAAACTGACCTCTCCATTTGATAAGCAAGTCCGGAGATGTATTTACCTTTTGGAAAGAACTCCATTATCATATGGTGTCTACTTTTAATGTGTGTTATCTATCTTCCATGTATACGTTACTTCCTATGTGCTTATGAGATTCATTCACATTCTTTTATGCAATTCAATTTATAAGTCATAGAACAATAACACACTAGATCAATTGGTATCAGATAAGGATTCTTTGATGTGTATTGTGATTGTGAATGCTCAAAAGAGTCAAGATTAAATTAGGTGAAGGTACATTAGATCCCTACAGCCCTGATGTTGGATTTGCACGAAGAAGAAATGTGGGAGATGATGATCGCTTGGAAATGGAGAAGAAGGGACAAGCCTCTCAATGGGGAGGAAAGAAGCAGAAATATTTTGACATTGCGAAAGAGAAGATAAATTCATCCCCAACGCCAACCTCTCTATATCTTCAACAACCATCCAAGGTGAAGAAAGTTAGCTTGTAGGACAAGCTACTCTACCTCAGTATTTTATGTATTATTCCCTTTGTTAATGTACAAGTTTATCCTTTTCATGTAATTGGGAATTTTGGGGTTGTAGTACATTTCGTTTGGATGATAATCATGCATGTAAAGGGGTGTGTGATGTGCTTTTTTAATCCCACTAATATAAATTGGGGTTTCGCACACCATTTCCTATTTTAACTCATCCTTGGGGTAGTTTCTTCATGGATTTTGTAAGGGGGTCACATATGTCAAAGGTGTTCCATATCATTTGGAAATTTCAACATGCACACTGGGATTTCCATGAACATTACATCCAAGTGGAGAGAAAATGAAGAGAGGATTAGGAATAAATCCTCTCACTTATATGATGATTGTTAAGGATTTTGGAGGCCCAAAATATTCTTAATGGGAAGGCGTGATCCAGGAGGATATCAGAAGGTCATAATTTTAAAATCAACTTCTCTCAGCAAGAATGACATGGTTGCAAAGAGCTCGTCGATCCAATTCCAACAATGTGAATGACACCTCAAACGGAGTCCGTATGAGGAAATTAGAGCACTTTGAAGTTTTGAACAAACAAGATTTTCACTGATAGTTTTGAAAAAAATAAGTTTCCATGTGGTGCCACTATAAGGGTTCCATGTGGCATGTACAACACTAACCTGGAAGTCCCAGTGATGACACATCACAAGAATATCGATGATGGGGCATGACAACTAGGCATGACACTCGTTATCGATGTGGACCAATGTACTTACGACACTTGGCATGCGATGATTGACAACTCTTCTCCACATGGCCCTAACAAGAGGTGCCACATGGTGAGTGATTGTTGGGTTAAAAATTTGGTTCAAAATTTTCCTCCACAAAACTTGACCCAATGACCTCCAGTGTGACACTCAAACAACTTCATCGCTACACCATAATTTTTCTGCATTAAAGCATACGAGAAAGAAAATATTTTAGTTTACAAGGTTTGAAGTTTTGAAAAGGAAGGGGAGTGAGGTAGCCCATGGTTTGAACCATAGGATCCATGTCCCACATGGATCATTCCCTTGTTGAGTGGTTGCGAACTCCATAAGGACCCTGTGGAGGGGTTGATCCCAACCATCCTCCACTCCCATTGCAACAAACTTCCCATGGGAATGCAACAAAACTTATTGAAACATGCACATTAAAAGAACTTGGTTATAAGTTCTCTAGTGCTTAACAACATAACATATCATGGCATGGGAGCATCCCACCATTTTTGCATGGTTCAAATAAGACTTTGGTTTATATAAAAAAATTGGGTTTTGGTTTGTAATGTATGCCAACAACCCAATATATGCCAACCAAAGTTGTTTGTTGGAGTTGCAACAAAACATTTGGTTGCAACTAACTTTCAAGGATGTTGTAACTAAAGAAGAACCCAACAAATGTGCAAACAACCCCTTGGTTGTAATTACATGTCACTTTAAGCAAGTATGTTTTAACCAAAGAAGACCACATGGAACATGTGAAGGTGGTTCATTCAATCTATATAAACCCCTCATTTTCTATTCTTTTGGCATCTGTTTCTTAATAGAGAGAGCCCACATTCCGGTGGAGAAAATCATCCATTCCATTCTTTGGTGGGAGAGAAATTTGGAGTTAAGCTTGTGAGACCTTGGAGAGTGCTTGGAGAATTTGTCCTCCTTATAGCCATTCACTATACATATGGCTCAAAATTTCCACAAAATATTTCCATGAATAACTTAAAATGGGAATTTTTGTGGATAAATTGATAAACATTTTGAAAAGAAATTATTCTGGCCCCCAATCATTGTAGCTACTGCAACGTAAATGACTATTTGTCTATATAGTGATGAAAGATTTTCTTTATTGCGATGAAGACATACGTTCTCCACTATAGCGACGGAATGCTAAACACTTGCAAATCAATAGTCATCACAGTAACGGTCATTGAATTTTTCTTATTGTTGAAATTCGATCATTGTGCATTTTCGTTGAGAAAGAAACAAAGAAATTATATAAAAGAGGTCATTTAGAAAATAAGGTTTCCTACTGGGTTTGGGTTGAACATATAAAATATCTTAATGAAAAAGGTGATTTTGGTGGTGTACTTAAAACTCATGACTGGCATACATTCATTAAGGTAATTATTTACGTATATATATTCCATTTAGTACATCTTTTCTAGTAATTGTTGTCTCTTATTTGGAAATGAAATAAACAATGATTTTCTTTTTGTTACAATATCTTCTACCTCTATCTCTCCCAGATAGCTTTCACGATGACAGAAAACAAGTTATATATGATCTTGGTAAATACTTGAGGTAAGTAACAATTTATAAGCATGAAAATGTTTGTTCACTTTCTTGCATAAATTATTAACATATTGTGTTTTACATATTGGAACTTTATTATATATGCCTCAATCTTGTTGATCACTGTTATTTTCTTGCATCAGTTATACGTGGATTTTAAGATATTAGGTATTGCAAGAGAGAAATTCCTTGTCTAATGTGTGAAATGCAGAAGTATTTACCTCCAAGATTTTTTAATGCACAAGAACACTATCTCATACACCAAGTTGAGGAGATTTAATTGTGAGGACGTATACACACAAGATCAATGTGGATGATGGAAAGGAATTTGAAGTCATTGAAGGATTTTGTTAGACAGGAGCATGTCCTAAGGGTTATATTGTGTAGGGCTATATGTTATAAAAATCCATGGTGTACATTAATCAGTATGTTCCAAATTTAGCAAAAAATATCAATCTTCCTCGCATTTGTCATGTCAACTCCATCAATAATTTGAAGGGGGGGTCCTTTTTGGGAGGTATTTTTATTGAGCATGCTAATTCATTTACCATGGTTAATACAAGGGCACTTGAACTAGGTACAAAGCCTTATGTTCTTCCAAGTCAACGTGAGAAGGTCTTTTACTCAGAGGTGCCAAGTAAAGAAGTTTGGTCATACATTGTTATATGATCCAAGAGGAAGACCAGTCAAGTATAATCCAGAGGAAGAAGAGAATTTAGAAGAACAAGGTGATGCATATTAAGAGCAGTTGGCCGCTGCGGATGTGTTTGATGAAGAATTTAATCAATATCCAAATGACATAGTAGACAATTTTTTACTCACTGATGCTATTGATTGATGAATTTATGATCATCAATGGTATCATAATCATCATCATAATTACCATCATAACCATATTCATCATGGTTGTCATCGACATAATAATCAACCTCATCCTCAGCCTCATCACCATCAATGTTATAATCATCGTCGTCATCAATATTATCATCATCGCCATCGTCATCAATATTATCATATTCATCATCATGATCATCATGTTCATACTCATTAGAATAATAGAAATCATCATCATCATGGTCATCCTCATTAGAATAATCACAACCATCATCATCTTCATGTTCATACTCATTAGAATAATAACAATCATCATCATGGTCATCCTTCTTAGGTGGAATAACTCCTGAATACTTATTATTTCTCCATAGAATGCCTTTATTTATACATTTACAATGACTCTTGGGTCACACATTCGAGAGTCTCTTCATATTCCTAATATTTACAATAACGTATAATACTGACGGATTATATTACAACAATCCCCCCCTTAATCCGAAGGGGTGTTAGTAAGTCCAAGCATGTTTCTGAATCTTTCAAACTTTTCTTGTCCAAGCGCTTTGGTGAAGATGTCTGCAACTTGATCATTTGTGGAACAATGTCGAAGATGGACAGTCTTGGCCTCTACATTATGTCGAATCAAATGATACTTTGTGTTGATGTGTTTGGTTCGATCATGGAATCTGGGATTCTTAGCCATCTTGATTGCAGAAGTATTGTCGATCAATAATGGAGTGGAGTTCTCTTGTTTTTCTTGCAAATCTTCAAGTATCTTCCTGAGCCATACTATTTCTTTCGTTGCTTCAGCTGCAGCCACATATTCTTCTTCTATTGTTGAATCTGCTGGAAATTACTGTTTGCGTGATCTCCATGAGACAGCTGCTGATCCAAGACTCATAGTGTATCTAGAAGTCGATACTCATGTCTCCTTATCACCATCAAAATCTGAGTCTGAGTACCCAATAAGTTTGAATTCAACCACCTTAGAGTACTTGAGTCCAACGTCTTGAGTCCCCTTCAAGTATCTTAGAACTCTTTTTGCAGCTGACCAATGTCCTTCACAAGGTTTATGCATGAACCTTGAAAGTATTCCAACAACATAAGAAATATCTGGTCTAGTTGTTGTAAGGTAGATAAGTCTTCCTACAAGTTGTCGATACTTGGTTGCATCCTCAAATTCTTTTCCTTTGCTTGATATGAGCTTCATTTTCTGTTCCATTGGAGTAGAGATAGGGTTGCATTCTGTCATGCAAAATTTGTCTAGTAGTTCTCCAACATATTTTTCTGAGATAGGAATATGTACTTAGGATGTTGAGTGACTTCAATTCCTAAGTAATAGTGGAGATGTCCCATATCTGTCATTTCAAAGATATTTTTCAAATCTTTCTTTATGGATGCTATATAGCTCTCATTATTCCCTGTCATCAAAATATCATCTACGTAGACCACAACATAGACAACAGATCTTCCAACTTTCTTTATAAACAGTGCTACATGATTAAGATCAAAATGTTCGAAATTTAACTTCAAAATATGCTCGGTTAATTTTTCATACCATGCGCGAGGCGCTTGTTTTAGGCCATACAAGGATTTGACAAGCTTGCATACATTTTGTTCTTTTCCTCTCACAACAAAGCCTTCTGGCTGAGACATGAAGACATTCTCTTTCAAGTCTCCATTCAAGAAAGCAGTCTTCACATCCATCTAATGAACTTTCCACCCATTCTGAGCAGCTAAAGAGAGTAAGGTATGGATGGTAGCCCATTTTGTTGTAGGAGAAAACGTTTATTCATAGTCAATTCCTTCCTTCTGTGCATAGCCTTTTTCTACAAGCCTCTCTTTGTGCTTGTCAAGTGAGCCATTTGACTTTATTTGTTCTTGTACACCCACTTGCATCCAATTGGTTTGGTTCCAATTGGAGGGTCAACCAGCTTCCAAGTTCCATTCTTCATGAGTGCATCATACTCATTCTGCATAGCTTCTTTCCACTCAACTCGAGTAGAAGCTTCTTCAAAGGAAGTTGGTTCAAAGTTAGCAGATAAATTAAATTCACAATCAAATGATACATCCATGTCATCACCTGAATTATATGCTTCTCCTCCATCTTCATGTCTTTTTGAACTTCTCGTTCCTGTCTTTCCAACTTCATCTGGATGGACACTTTTAAGTGTCTTTGTGGCCCATTCAGGAATCTTCCGTGATGGTCTTGGTTGATCAGCTGGTGGTGCTTCATTTCCTTCAAGGTTGAGTCTTCCAAGTCTCTCAATCACATCATCCAGTTGAATCTCTTGTTTAGGTGAATTAGCAGGAACTTCTTCATGCAGGGGAGTTGGTGCTTCATATGGAAATTCCAAAGGTTGACCTAGAATAGGAATCCCCCCTTCAAGGTTTGGAATTTCATATTCATTTTCAGAATATTTCTTTGGATGAGGATATTTTTCCAAATGATCAAGCTGTCTCTCAATGGACTGGTCATTTTTATTAGTCTCAAGAAAAATGACATCTCTGGAAATAACAAACTTCTTGTTTACCTCATCATATAGACAGTATTCCTTGGAGTTTTCTTCGTACCCCGGGAAAATGCATTTTCTGCTTCGAGCACCAAGCTTGTTTCTTTGATCCTTTGGAATCAAGGCATAACATGTGGAACCAAAAACTCTGAGATGCCTGACTGAAGGGAGATGGCCAAACCAAATTTCATGTGGATTCTTGTTATCAAGAGCATTTGAGGGACTTCTGTTTCTCAAATAGGATGCACATTTCACTGCATCACTCCAAAACATTAGTTTTACATTCTTAAAAAACATCATTGAGCGTACCATATTCATTATGGTTATGTTCATTCTTTCTACTACACCGTTTTGTTGAGGATTATAGGGAACTATAGTCTAATGTGCAATTCCATGTTGGTGAAGATAATCTTCAAAAGAATTTGAAGTGTATTCTTTTCCATTGTCAGTACGAAGTGTACCAATTTTAGATTGTGCTTGTTTTTCTATCAATGAATGAAAGTCCTTGAATGTTTGAAATGCTTTTGATTTTTTCTTTAATGAGTAAATCTAGCACATTCTTGAGTAGTCATCAACAAAGGTCATAAAATACTTATTCCCATTGGCAGAAGGAGTTGGCATTGGGCCACATAAATTAGAATGCACTAATTCTAATTTCCTACTTGCTCTGAAATTAGATTCATGGAATGGAAGCTTACTGTGTTTCCCTAATATACATGCATCACATTTTCTCTTCTCTTTGGGAATGGTGAGAAAACCAAATACACCATTCTTTCTCAACAAACGAAGACTGTTATAATTCAGATAACCAAATATTGCATGCCACAATAAACTTGATGACAAATTACCTTCTCCATGCTGAGAGAGGTAGGCATAGTTTTGAACCCTTGCAGATGAACCCTTTAGCTTCAACACCTTCCCATCTTTGTATCCAGTCATGATGACTTGGTTGTCAGAGGACTTTCTTATTTCTATGATTCCATCAAACATGTGGATGGAATGGCCTTGCTGTCGAATCTGCACCAAGGACGGCAGGCTTCTCTGCAACTCTCGAAGATAAAGAACATTCTTCAACAAGAAATCAGGGAATCCAGGCATCTTCAGCCGAATGGTGCCCATTCCCTTTGGTTTAAGACTTGACTTATCTGCAAAGTAAACTATGCCATTTATTGTTTCATTAAGTTCTTCAAAACAGGATTTTCTAAAAGTCATGTGTGATGTTGCACCAATATCAAGTAGCCAAAATTCTGTGTAAGATGAAAGTGAAGTCATTTCATTAATACCAAGATTACAATGTGCAACAATACAATGAGCAGAATCTGAAGATTTACTAGCATCTTGGTTCTTATTGTCCTCTTTCTTCTGGTTATGTCTGTCTTTGATGGAGTCCCACGAAGCCCAACACTGATCTGCTGTGTGTCCAATCTTTCCACAATGCTTGCACTTCAAATCTGATCTTTTGTTGGAGTTGTTTCTGCCTCCTCTACCTCTGAAGTTTGTTCTTCCTCTGCCTCTCTTGCTGCTTTCTCCTTTGGGATGATCTTTGGATTGGTCTTTGGTGTGGTTCTTTTCTTTTTGAGCAAAGCAAAGTGATTCTCCAGAATGCTCAGTTGTCTTCTTACCAAAATATTTCTCTCTGTCAGCTATCCTCTCTACCAGGGTGTCAAATGTCAGTGATTTCAACTTGTCACTTGCTTCCAATGACTCAAGATAGTTGGAGTGAGAAGGATACAAAGATTTTACAAATGCTGCAAGGGGAAGATCTGGTTTCATACTAGAGGCTTTAATCTTGTGCATGATAGCTTTGATTTCAGAGGCAAGTAACATGGGATCATTGTCTTTTACTTCTAAACTGAATATTTTTAGCATTATTTGAATAAATTCCATTTCAGAGTGTGAATCATACAAATCTTTTAATGTTTTTAGTGCTTCAAAACATGACTTTGCAAGCAATATGTGCTGGCTCACCTCTTCACTGACTGTGGCAGTGATTACCGCTAAAGCTTTCTTGTGTTTTGTTTTCCAAATGGCCTTCTCTTTCTAGGATTCTGGAGGTCCTGGGTCTTTGGTTATGGGCCCTCCAGCTTCTGTCTCTATTGTGGTGCCTTCACAAATACCGTCCCAAAGGTCATTGTAGATGAAGGCAGATTTGATCTTCCTCCACCATTCTAGATAAGTGTCTTTTCCAGTGAGAGTGGCACCAACTACAGATTTTATAGATTGCATCTTCTGTGATTGAATCTTGCAACTAAAACAATAGGAGAAAAAGAAGAAAGAGTAAAGGTGCAGGTCTAAGTCTCTACCACCTTCCTCAAGCTTTACAACAATGTCAATGTCTCTGCTATTGTCATACAAAATTTGAAATACAAGGATACCAACTTCCGTGATGGTGATGGCTTTGATATATTCCTCAATGTCACAACTCGAATACACCATACACATCATTCATAGTAGTCATGGGCTCATACGCAATAGTCACAACATTCACAACTTATACACAACATTCACGGGCCTCTTTCACTCAACACAAATGAAATTTTTTGCAGAATTTACCACTCAAAATCCATGCAAAAAATAGGGTAAAAGATAGGTTTTATGTAGTCCCCAACAATTACATCCAACATAGCAAAAATTGTGCAACTTTTACCTTCACGCAGTTGAAGAATGGTGTGATTTTTCAGCAAGTTCTCTTCAGCCTTTGCAAATCCTTCCACAAATCCTCAACACTTCAATTGATTGAACAACAACCATCGGTTTCACCTTTGCAACACATAGCCAAAATGTTTCATCTCCTCATTACATAGCCACAGTCTGCTTCAGCCTTCAACTCCACGCAGATGTGGGAAGGGGTGGCTCATGGATTTTAAGATAGATTATATATCGTAGCACAAAAACGTAGATGGAGGACGTCTCAGTACACGTGCAAAGGAAGAATGGTGGACTCTCACAAAAAAACGTTGTGAATATTATTTTAGACTGTGGATTTGCAGGAATATGGAGTCTCAATAAAATGAGGATACTCACAACAACAGAGTTGTAGCACACTGTCTGGAAATGAGATGGTGAATATAGAACATAGTTATTTAAACAAATTCATGGTTAGGCAGGTCTGAGCAATAATTCAACCATTTTGGCAGAGTGCAATCAAAACTTGCATAGAATGAGGAAGTAATTAATAACGCAGTAGCTATCAAAATGTAGGATCCAAATGATCTCTCATACCTCAAATTAAAACTGTTGCAGAATAACGCATGTATTGAAGGCACACATGAGAGACTAGTGGTGGTAGACTGACAACTTGCAGGCAGCTTGAAAGGAATTTGGTAGAGGGAAGAATGAAGGTCTGGCAGATAGAATGCCAGGATTGAAACACAGGTAGGAGTTAAGGAGCTCTGACACCACTGTTAGGTGGAATAACTCCCGAATACTTATTATTTCTCCATAGAATGCCTTTATTTATACATTTACAATGACTCTTGGGATCACACATCCGAGAGTCTCTTCATATTCCTAATATTTACAATAACGTATAATCTTGACGGATTATATTCCAACAATCCTCATTAGAATAATCACAACCATCATCATCTTCATCTTTATGATCATCAATGGTATCATAATCATCATCGTCATCATCATCGTCATCTTCATCACCATCATCACCATATCAATCATCATCATCATCGACATCATAATTAACCTAATCCTCATCCTCAACCTCATGATCATCAATGTTATATTCATCATCGTCATCAATGATATCATCATCAATGTTATCATCTTCATCATCATCATCATCATGTTCATACTCATTAGAATAATAGAAATCATCATCGTCATTATCATCCTCATTATAATAATCGCAACCATCATCATATTCATTTTTATGATCATCAATGGTATCATCATCATCATCATCATCATCAACATCATCATCATCATCATCATCACTATCATCACCATCTTCATCATCATCATGATTGACATCATAAGAAAACTTATCCTCATCCTCAGCCTCATCATTGTCAATGTTATAATCATCATCATCATCAATGATATCATCATCATCATTGTCATCAATGTTATCATCTTCATCATCATGATCATCATGTTCATACTTATTAGAATAATAGTAGTCATCATCATCATGTTCATCCTCATTATAGTAATTGCAACCATCATCATCTTCATCTTTATGATCATCAATGAGATAATAATCATCATCATCGTCATCACCATCTTCATCACCATCTTCATCATCATCGTCATCGACATAATAGTCTACCTCATCCTCAGCCTCATCATATTCAATGTTATAATCAATATCATCATCAATGTTATCATCATCATCATCGTCATAAATGTTATAATCTTCATCATCATGATCATCATGTTCATACTCATTAGAAAAATAGCAATCATCATCATCATCATGGCCATCCTCATTAGAATAATCACAACCATCATCATCTTCATGTTTATGCTCATTAGAATAATAGAGATCATCATCATCATGGTCATTCTCATTAGAATAATCACAACCATCATCATCTTCATCTTTATGATTAACAATGGTATCATCATCATCATCATCATCATCATCATCATCATCATCACCATCTTCATCATCATCATCATCGACATCATCGACATCATAATCAACCTCATCCTCATCATCATCAATGTTATCATCATCGTTGTCATCAATGCTATCATCATCATCATCGTCATCATCATTGTTATCATCTTCATCATCATGATCATCATGTTCATACTCATTAGAATAGTCATCATCATGGTCATCCTCATTAGAATAATAACAACCATCATCATCTTCATCTTTATGATCATCAATGGTATCATAATCATCATCATCATCATCATCATCATCACCATCATCATTTCCATCATCACCATCTTCATCATCATCATCATAGACATCATAGACATCATAATCAACCTCATCATCATCATCAATGTTATCATGTTCATCATTATCATCATCATGTTCATACTCATTAGAATAATAGAAATCATCATCATCATGGTCATCCTCATTAGAATAATCGCAACCATCATCATATTCATCTTTATGATCATCAATGGTATCATAATCATCATCGTCATCATCATCACCATCTTGATCATCGTCATCATCGACATCATAATCAACCTCATCCTCATCATCGTCAATGTTATAATCATCATCGTCATCAATGATATCATCATTGTCATCGTCATCAATGTTACCATCTTCATCATCACAATCATCATGTTCATACTCATTAGAATAATAACAATCATCCTCATCATGTTCATCCTCATTATAATAATCGCAACCATCATCATCTTCGTCTTTATGATCATCATCTTCATCACCACCATCATCACCATCTTCATCACCACCACCATCACCATCTTCATTATTGTTATCATCAACATCATAATCGGCCTCATCCTCATCCTCAGCCTCATCGTCGTCAATGTTATAATCATCATTGTCATCAATGATATCATCATCATCATCAATGTTATCATCTTCATCATCATGATCATCATGTTCATACTCATTACAATAATAACAATCATCATCATGTTCATCCTCATTATAATAATCACAACCATCATCATCTTCATCTTTATGATCATCAATGCTATCATAATCATCGCCATCATCATCATCACCCTAATCACCATCATCATCATCATCATCATCATCATCATCGACATCATAATCAAACTCATCCTTATCCTCAGCCTCAACATTGTCAATGTTATAATCATCATCATCGTCGTCATCATCAATGTTATCATCTTCATCATCATGATCATCATGTTCATACTAATTAGAATAATAGAAATCATCATCACCATGTTCATCCTCATTAAAATAATCACAACCATCATCAACTTCATCTTTATGATCATCAATGGTATCATAATCATCATCATCATAATCATCATCATCATCATCATCACCACCATCATCACCAACTTCATCATTGTCATCATCGACATCATAATCAACCTCATCCTCATCCTCTGCCTCATCATCGTCAATGTTATAATCAGCATCATCATCATCATCGTCATCAATGTTATCATCTTCATCATCATGATCATCATGTCCATACTCATTAGAATAATAGCAATCATCATCATCATGGTCATCCTAATGACAAATTTCCTTGGCAAAAATGTTCACATGTACTAGTGATAGATGAGAACCATGACACAATTGATATGGAGAGATATCATACGAACTATGTTCATAATGTACTATCTTTGTTTAGGTGTGCATTAACACATGTAATCCATAATTTGTAACTACCCACTCTAGGATATATTGAATAAACCTAATTATTTAAAAGAAATGGTTTCTATGTTAGAAGACATTTTAATAATAATAATAAGACAAGAACAATTTCTTGTTCAATTTCCTATTTATAAGGGTTGTAATTAATTGAATTTTACACATTTTCAGGATTTAAAGATTTGTAATAAATAAATTGTATTATACAATGAATTTCATCTAACCTTATTACTTACTTATGCTTGTCTCAAGTATTCTTGACAGTGGAATTTATTAAGCATCATCTATGTGTCAAACTTCGAAATGGTCACCATATTACACTCATATGACAATTTTTTTTCAAGAAAGGTTGTATTGATGATGATGATGATGATGGCCATAAAGACAATGATCATGATAATCATGCTGACTACGTAGACAACGATAATTTCACTATCAACACCATCATCATCATCATCACACTAATGATGATGATGATGTCGATGGTGTTGTTTATGACTATGATGACGATGATGACAATGACGATGACAATGACAATGCTTATGATAATGATGATGATGATGAAAATGATTATCATGATGATGATGATGATCAAGATGGTGCTGATGGTGATTATGATGATTATCAATATGGCGGTGATGTTGATTATGAAGATAATCATAAGTATTGATGACGTCAATTTCTGCTACCTTGCCTCCATGTTGCTGGAATAAGTCCCTAGCTTTATCCTTTCCTGAAGGGGTGTAGTGGACTAATTGGATTCAAGGAAAGGTAATAAATCACATTAAAAAAATAAATATTAAAATAATAATAAAAATTAAATCAATAATAAACATTAACATACTAATAAACATTAAAAATAATAAATATAAATAATAATAATAATAAACAAAAAATAAACACTAAAAAACAACAAACAATTAAAACTATCCATCTTACGTCCCCCCTGTCACGACAATGATATTTTGTATCTTTCAATTATCTCACCCACAAACTAGGCCCAAGGTCACAAAGGAGGTTTTTTACCACCTCTTTCACCCATGCGGTCAGTAACTTCATAATTGACCAAGTGGAACCGGGAATACTAGTACCTGGGACTGTCAATGCAACTGTTTCCCCAATGGGATATATGGCTAACAACGACCCATTTGATCTCCTGCCAAAATAACCAGAAGAACCGCCCCTGTTACCACTGGCAGTAAGACCCATAGATTCAGGGCTTGGGGTAATCCCTCTTTCTCTTTTTCCTCAAAGTTTTCCTGAAGAAAGAGGGTCTACACTATCTGTGGACACCACAATCATTCAAAAAGTACCCTTCTTATACCCTCTTTGGAGCCCTACTTCATCTGTGGAATAGTTTTTGTACAACGATTTGGATTTGTTGGAATTGGGATGGTTGGGATCTGGTCCAAGTCCACCTACACTTCCTCCCTTACCAGCCTCAAAAGAAGGGGATGCTTTTAGCCTAAGGGGTTTCATATCTTTTTTCTGTGGCCAAAGGATTTTACAGGGACACCACCTAATTTGGGATATAACAAAAGTGGCAAAGAGACACAAGTCGAAATTCAAGTCGACAACAGGGGTTTATCAAAGATCCCTAGCAAAAAACACAAGAATAAGTGCATCTCCTCAACCAGCGGGTCTCTTAATCTCATCTGTGGTGTCAACATGTCAATAGAGGACGTTGGGGCTATAATAGACTCTGCTTTGGTGGGGAAAATTCATGGGAGAAACCCTAGCTTGGAGGATATGGAAATTTGGGTCAGGAAGAATTGGTCAAGCGTTCTCAACTATGAACCAGAAAAAAATTCCCTTACAAAGGGGTGGTTTGGATTTATATTCAACTGCATAAGTGACGCTGAACAAATTCTTCCCAAAGAGTGGAGCTATGGAGTTGTTCCTATTCTGTTAAAAAAATGGACTCTTGTCTTTGATATGGATAGTGAGAGACTAGAAACTATGCCGGTGTGGGTGCATCTTCTAGGACTCCCCTGGGAATTTTGGAACCCGAACTCGCTTCACGATTTTGGGAGTACACTCAGAGTATTTCTGGAGGCTGATCTTTCTTTTCTGAAGACAAGAAGGAAAATTGTAGCATAAATACTTGTCTCTTTAAACATTCCAACAGATCTCCGAGAGCACATTAATCTTATATGGGATGAATATTTTAGAAAGAAACTTCTGGACTATGAAGGGATCCCCTTCAGATGTCATCGTTTCCATGCAACATGACATATAGAAAAAAAATGTCACCTAGGTTTTTCAAAATCCCCAACACAAAAATATGGCTCCCAAGGGAGGCTGTGGCTCCGAGCCTTGAACAGATCCATTAAGGGATGCATGAAGGACCTCCTCCTCTCTAGGCTATTGATCAAAAATAGTATCCCGAGGCGAATTCTCATCAAATAGTTTTCACAGATCAGGTGCAAGACACTTTTAGACAACAGGATCAGTCGATATTTGAAGGTAATCCTACAAACCCTCCTTTGAATATGAAGTTGAATGATTTACATTTGAATGATTCCCCATTTTTTGTTACAAAATCTCTTTCTACCCCTCCTCATCAGGTTTCACTCCCTTCTTCCCCTCCCCCTGTTACTGTCAAACCACATTTTACTTCCTGCACTTTGCTTGAAATTCTCATGAACTATATCAATACAGGTTACAATTTGAAACACCCGAATGAAATCTAACCCCTATATATTTTAGATAGATTACAATTCTATGAATTCATGAAATAATTTAACTCAATGTAAACACAAGCTCAATCCAATAATTTCTTTGTTTACTTGTACCATTCAATTAGATTCCACAGCTTGAACCTGAAATAAAACTGATCTTATTAACAGAGTACATACCCATACACTGTCACTTCTGCTCAAAGAACAAGTATTTCTAAGATTTTCCCTAGATCAATATACTGCCTTTCTCTTAGGCTCTACAAGCCTCCAATCTATCCAAGCTTCTCGATCTATTCTAAGTTTCTATAAGCTATCCCAAAATCTATTGAGCTACTTCACACCTACAACTTGGGAACCTCTAGAAACTCTTCTTTTGGATGCTATGGCCTCATTCCTACTCCTTGGGACTAGCACTAGGAAATAACACTTTTGTGGGACTATACTAACCTATGCATGAGACCTAAACCTCATACTTACTAAATTTAATCATCCCTATTATGAACCTTACCGTCTGTGCGGGGGAGCGTAAGCGAATTCAGAGCACTATAGGTTATTTGAACCATATCATAAGTAACTATATGAAGCTAATATAAGCATGCATGATATTTTCTCCTATATTCCCTCCATGAATTGCAGTCAGGGTTTTATTGATAGATACATTCAAGGTTTTCTCCTATCTTCCCTCCACCGATTGATTAATATGGATGGTTTTTTACAAAAAATACTTCACCTACTTGCTATCAAGCCTGCTTCTAGGTATAACTCTGAGCTAATGAAAGATTTTGAAGAAATTTAATTCCTGCACTTAATGGAAATAATTCCCTCAAGTATTGCATTATGCATGCAAAAGTAAGATTAAATGCCCGCATCTAGTTAAACATGCCCACGAGGTAATAGATAATTTATCATTGAACCCCAAAATTCCTGAAATGGAGGTGGAAATATACCTGTGGGAAGTGTTGAAATGTCAGCAGATCATTGAAATGCTTGTGAAATGTAAGGGCATGCTCGCATAAGAATGCAATCACCCACACATGAATACTATATGCCCGTGACATGTAAGGACATTTCCACATCATGAATGTATCAAAATTAATCTAGTAAATTCATAAAACATAAGCATGCATCAATGACAACAACACAATGTTGCTTGAATTTATTTCCTTTTCTTTATCTAGCCATATTTCTACCCTTATCAATGCTACTTCCAGGTATAAGTCTGAGCTAGTGAAAGCTTTTGAATACATTTAAATCTCACACTTAATGGACATAATGCTAGCAAGTATTGCATTATGCATGCAAGAGTAAGATAAAATGCCCGTAGCTACTTAAACATGCGCATGGGGTAATAGACAAATTCCTGATGAACCCAAAAATGCCTGAAATAGAGGTGGAAAGATGCCCACGGGAGGTGTTGAAATCTCAGCAAATCAATGATATGCCCTGTGACATGTAAGGACATGTCCACATAATGAATGTATCAACATTCATCTAGTAAATTCATAAAATGTAAGCATGCATCAATGACAACATCACAATGCTTCTTCACTTTATTTCCTTTTCTCAACAGACTGCAAACATTTTTCCAAATCAACTGCTTATCCAATTTGGAGAATTGATGTAAATGTTTCTGCAACTTAAATGTGGGCATATTTAACTAGCTGTGGTCATTTTTAGTGCACCTATGATGCCATGATCAAGAATACAATTGAAACAAATCAAGGACTTATGGAAATTAATCTCCATCCAAGTGGTCATACGATATAGTTGAAGAATATCTTTATAAGATCAAAGTTCCCATAGCTACTTTACTTTAGCTTTACCTTTCACGTGTTTAACTTTATCATTGAAATGCTCGTGACATGTAAGGACATGCCGGCATAATGAATGTATAAACAGTCATCTAGTAAATTCATAAAAGTTAAGCATGCATCAATGACAACATCAAAATGTTGCTTCACTTTATTTTCTTTTCTTTATCTAACAATACCGCTCCCCCTATCAATATGTAGACTAATTTCTCGCCCTAAGACCTTGTTGGTCTATTCATCTGAAGATATTTAATTTGTCTCACATATATTTTTATAATCGATGAAAAGTAATATCTCACAAATGTAGATTTTTGCAAACATATGGTATCTAATTTCTTTCTACATTTTACTTAATCTATTGTTATGGATTCGTACGGGAATTTTTCAACTTTTTGTGCATTTTTGTGGGCATGTTTATGGACCTACATGCATATGTTTGAGGCCCATGGGAATTTTATAAGGTAGTGCAAGAATGTTATCAGTCCAATGGGCATTTTCAAATTGGCTGCGGGAATTTATCCAAAGCAACTGCTTATCCAATTTGGAAAATTGATTTAAATGTATTCTGTAACTTAAATGTATTTACTTGCAGACTGAGTTTATGTAAGTGAATATTCAAATCACCTCCTTCATCCTCATAAATGGAACGCTCTAAACAATAAAGGTTTCAATGCAACATAATTAGGAAACTTATTAATAGGATGACTAACCCCGCCAAAAAAAGACTCGAGCACTCCTACTTGCTCTTGTGGTTCTTTTAATCTTTATGTAACCTATCTGGGTCCTTTAACTAAAATATAAGGAAAAATAGTATCTTTACTTGTGTTAGAATTTGACTATTTGTATTTGATTTATTTGGAATATATGGATCAATATTTGTGGAAGCAAGGTTCTCTACCTCGTCAATGTCTAATGGAGACCCCTTAGGCTTAGGGTACCTTACATCATGATCAAATTTGACTTCTTGACATACAGATATATTATGTAGGGATTGAATGTAAACTTTGGAGGCCTTAGAAGTCTTGTCATATCCCAAATAAATTTAATTCATACTAGAGGGTTCGAACCTGGTTAGTGTTTATAAGGGTAATGATGGAACCCCATCCTCCTTTCTTAGTACCATACTGATCATATAGGATGGGTTCAATTTTGGACTTGTTGTGCTTATTGGTACCCTAAAAGGAATCAAATACATCCTATCCATCCATCAATAGGCCAGTCAAGGTAGATATCATGCACATAAATTGGATAATCCATGTGTAGCTACCACAATGTGTTCCCATCCACTCAACTAATAAGGAACTTCATGCATCTAGCAATTTCCTCAATGGTTCCAAATACTAGTAGGTCAAGTAGATATAATTGTGAGAGAGACCACATTTAATAAGGGGTGCACCACTAGAGAAGATATACACTAGTCTTTAGCAAGTGTGAATAGTGTAGATCTTCCATGTAGGTTTATATAAGTGTCCATGTGTTCTCCACACAAGTCTCAGAATTAATGTTGGTGGGTAACATATGGAGGTTGGTGAGCTGTTTGAGACTAGTTATTTTACACTAGAATTCACAGCAAAGATTGTACTTCAAATCTAGGCATACCTCTAGGCTCTTACAATGATGTTGGTAGGAAACAAGTATTAGAGACTAAATGTCCTCCTCGAAACTGTATAGGATAGAATATATATTTCAAGAACATAGCTTATTACTTATTAGTATCGGATTTATTTAAGTCTTGAGAAATATTATTAGGAATAAAAATGAGAAAATGGCACAGATGCATCCTCAAAGGATTGAGAAACATCCATTAAACACAAATCTCCCACTTTCAATGGAATCCTTCTATAATATCTTACCTCAATTTTCCTACATCATAAAACTTAACAAGTACAATATTTTAGCTCTATGTTATGCTACCTCGGAATATGAAGTTTGAACCATTCCCATCCTAGAAGAAATGCCATTATCATGCTCATCAGTCAATAAATTAAGTTTGAACACTCGATATTTCGTTAGATGGGATAGATTCAGAATGTCTGGCAATGGTAGCATCTCCATTGGATGGCATCAAAGGAATAAACACTATGCTCCAAGTTATGAATCAACCCTCACAAAATCACCTTCTCGGTTTCCAAAGCATAAAAATTCAAAGAACACTTTTTTATTTATATAAAACTTCTCAAATTACCAATTTGGATTTATTTTCTGTTATGAACAAGATTCTATTATGAACAAATTTCATACCATCTCTTTCTCCCATATCTTGAGAGAATTCAAATTTCCTAAACCATTTTGAAATTAGTAATCAAGGTTGGAGATCTTAATATTTGGAAACTCTATTGTCTTTTTCTAGTAAAAGTGTTTTGAAAGTTTTACTAGTAGAAAATGAGAAATTAATGACTAAAAAAATGACTAAAATCAGGTTATAAACGACTATTTTTGAGTCGGTGACTAATAGTAGCAAATTTCCACTATCTTATAGCTAGTCGTATTTCACTAGTAATTAATAGCTTGACTTAGTAGTCATTGATTTAGTCATTGATAGACAATGATTTAGTCATTGATTTAGTCATTTTTTTAGTCATTGATAGTTAATGATTTAGTCATTGATTTAGTCACTGAGTTAGTCATTGATTTAGTCGTTGATTTAGTCATTGATTTAGTCACTGATTTAAACCATTAATGACCAAATATACGACTAAATAAACTACTAGATGTTAACATATTAATGACTAAGCTAAATATGACTAAGATATGGGAAATTAGCTACTAATAGTCGTGTATATGAGAATTTAGTCATTTTTGCAGTCACAAATTTATGATAGGACACAGAGGAATCAAACCACCAACCTCCTTCCTATAATTAGGCACGCTCTCTACCATTGAGATAGCACCCTTTAAGAAGTTGTTATTGCTTGACAATGATGATATTCAAACAAATTTATGATAGATATCAATATACAAACTACATAATTATTACTATTACAACTTACCAGTAACTAGTATTTATGATAAACTAATCCCTAAGATCTATGTACAATTTTCCCTATAAATAAAGCTAATAAAAATACTACAAATACTCTTACCAAAGAGATTTAGTGATGAGTACCTCTTCCCATTCTTCATCACTATGATCCAATCTAACTATTAAAATTCTGCTGAATGAAAATCATTGTCTTCTGTAAATCGTTGATTCTCCTTTATGGAAAACCAAACCATGATCCAATAAAACCTGCCATTATATCTCTTTCTAAATTAGGTGGTAAGAAAAACAAAATACAATTCCAAATGAATCTTATTGCAAGCCCTGGAATATGAATATATATCCTAGATTTCATTTTTCATTATCAGTGGGAGACACCAGTAAATTTTAGATACATGTTTTACAGGCATCTTATGACATGTCAAATTCCAAATTCATCAATATAGAGCAACAATATAGGATTTCTGGTGAAAAATAGGAAACCAATACTCAATCATAATAATGTCTATCAAAGTCAGGGACAAAGTCCATACTATTTAAATATCCAGAGGCTATCCTTGACCACTAACATGATCTTCAGTGAAAAGAGACCAGTAGCCCAGTGATGGAGCATCCATGAAAATATTAAGTATGGGAACACACCAAGAAAGCACAAGAGGAAATTGTGACATCAGAAAAAGAACCACAGGAAACAAAGAGGAAAGCATGATCAAACAAAGTCCATGACAGAAACCAAGCACAACAAGAATTAAAGTGTAGGCATGACAAGAGAAAATCATGGTAGTTCAGGAGTAGAAGTTAAAGCTCATGAAGGGAAAATCAAAGTGAGGATGATAGAATTAGTACAAGAATGATAGAAAATGCACATGAGAAGCATAGCAAGTGTGCATGTTAGTCAGCACACTAAAGGAAGATCAAAGATCACATGAGGG
This sequence comes from Pseudotsuga menziesii, assembly GCA_001517045.1. Classification (NCBI taxonomy): domain Eukaryota; kingdom Viridiplantae; phylum Streptophyta; class Pinopsida; order Pinales; family Pinaceae; genus Pseudotsuga; species Pseudotsuga menziesii. The sequence continues at coordinate 111,684 of LPNX011048995.1, forward strand.
AAGATGAATCATTAGGGGCAGATATGAATCACTATGTGAAACTGAAGAGACAAAAATACACGATGAATCAATGTGTAGGGAACTGAAGAGTTTGAGGACATTGGACAATCAGCCAGTGTAGGGAATAAATAGCATGCCAACCACTAGCATCATATTAGCCAATGATTTAAAAGTTGTTAGTACTAGAAATTTGACTTTAGAGCTGACTGGAGCATTCAAATTTCAAGCACATACTGTATTCTATACATGTATTATATTATGATTAATAAAAACTAGACCTATTCCCTTATGACTGTATTCTGGTTTGTATTGATTTAAAAGGGATCTGTGCATTGAGTTAGCTTAGCATACTTTTGTTCTAAGCCATAAATTCCAGCATCTTGTGCATAAGCTATGTTTGCAAGAAAGTTGGTTGATTGGACAAATTACACCCTTGACTGTGGCACCTGGATGTTTCATTACAGATAGAAGTGGTAATTAATTTATGACAATTGGATAAACTAATAGAATCATACAAAAATAAATATCAATTTGTTACACTTCCATATTTTACCCATATCTCAAATTGGCAACAACGTGACTAGCTTCGACTTAAGCATCTAAGGTACTAGGAGTAGTAATGTTAAAAAAACAACTACTTAAAACATGTGCATCTAACACAATCTCTAGTTCCATAAAATAGACTGCATCTTAATCCATGTCATACAATGTATTCTGACAATTGAAACCATTGTGAATGAGAATGAAAAAACTTAAAAAGTATGTATTGTACACAAAGTCACCAGATTTGGTGAATTTCAAGGTTCAAGTTCGAAATTCGCCAAACTTCAATCAATTACAAATAAACTTGTTGAATTTCACTGAAAATTTAGGTAAACTTCAAGATGAACTTGAATTTGAATAAATTCATTATTAAATCCTAAGTCTGATCTGACTTGCTGCATTCCATTCTTCCTCTAGCCATGGAGCATTCCATTCTCTAAGCTCTCACCTCTCAAAGACCCATTCATTCCTCTAAGCATTCCATTGTTCATCACGCAAAAGAAACACCCCCATCCATTCCTCATACAAATTTATAGACCCAAAGCTGAATCACGCTTCATTCCCTCTCTTCACATACCCAATGTCAAGGCTATAGGCCCATAGGGTTTGACAACACTTGATACAAGTATGAAATTTGAAGGGTTTGACAATGGCCTCTAGTATCTACAAGTCACAAGGTTAAAGACTTCAACAACAACATCTTAGGGCTATAGGCTACAGCCTTAGTCTCAGACCAATGACTAGACCACAAATCATGGTTTTAATTTTAATTTTTTATCAGGGTTTTGCTTAGAGACCAAACCATGGTTTTAGTACTACTCATAACTAGTATCATTTCTTAATAACAACAATCTACAAGGTACATGTTACAACAGTGCCCAAATCAGAGAGAAATTCTACAAGCCATAACCTTCAACAGTGAACAGAGCACAGTCAGCCTTTTGTTACATTTTAATTTTTATATTGAATTTGTAAACTTGTAATTGTAAAATTTCTATAAATTTTAGTGTAGTGACACACATTATAATGTTATACTATTGTCTCAAAGTACTAGTCTTAGGCATTTGCAGTTGTCATTGTTTAATTCTAAAATTTCATTATTGCAAACAAAAATAATTAAAAATGCAAAAGCTTAATCAAATGTTGCCTCAAAAATTAAATGCCAAGGCATAAAAATATGTCAAGAATTGATGGCTACAGAGACCTCATAAATTTTAGAGTGTAGCAAACTGGATGACAAAGTCAGGCTAGAGCGGATCCTCACCCCACCCTTAAGAATACAGAAAAATATAGATAATAACAAAAAATAGTACTTTTAAAGGAATGAAACATAATTAGTCAAAAATATATGCTATAGTACAGACAATTATACACAATTTGAAATTCAAATAGGTGAAACCAAACATCCATGCATCGTCATTTGAAATAAATATATGCTATAGTACAAATAATTACACAATTTGAAATTCAAATAGGTGAACCCAAACATCCATGCATAACCATCTGACATGATATAAACTGTATATAGGACAGAAATTTGAATTTAGTCTTAGAAAGATTAATAAGCAATGTACACACACACTTTTAAATTTTTTTTTAATCAATTTTCCCCCACCATTCACCCCCTTGTAAGGAATGATTTGGAACCCCCAGTAGTAGTTGAGAGGCATGCTCTGGAATCCCCAGTAGTAGTTGAGAGGCATGCCAGCATTCCCCTTTGATAAAAAAACTGGAGATCATCGGCAGTCAAATCAGAAAGATGCTATAAATTATGGGTTGAACTTGACTTAAAATGATCGAAATCACTGGAAATCTGTAGGTTTGAGGAACAAGAGGCAACTTGATGTTGTGAAAATTTTGATAAGGACCAACTGAGATTACTATATTGAAATCTACAACAATCAATAGATGTGAAGCTACCTGTAATTTAGACTGCATAATGTTATAAATGTGGGATTGTATAGTTAGCAGTAGCACTTCTCAAGTATATGGATGCCACTTTTTGTGATCCGGGGACAAATATCACGATGTTAGTGGAAAAAATGACATATCATCATGATGTTAGTAAATGTATGGAATAGAATGCATATATGTTTTTCCAAATCACTAAAGATTTGAGTAAAAAGTTATGCCAACAAACTAAGCAAGGTGAAATGATTGAAAGAACTTTTATAATGAAAATCATACACATTAAATATAGAAGAATTGTAGACATTGAACTTGCTCAAGGAAACTAAGAAACTATTTCAATTATAACGTTTGTATTGGGAAATGGGGTCCTTGATCGATAAAGGACCTCTCAGCTACTTTCAAATTATACTTTCAATGTGACACTCATTTTACATGCAAAAAGATAAATTATAAATGGAGATAATTTAGATGCAAATATATATACAACATATGATGGGTCCATATCAATGCACCAATAAAATATTAAGATGTTTTGAAAGTGCTTATTGGCATAACACATATCTAAGCTAACCACAAATGCTATAAATTTAAAACAAAAACCTCGTAAAACCCTCTAGAACAAACCCTGCTCAAGATTCAATTTAGACAACATAGATAGAAAATGAGAGCCGACAACTTTCTCATATATGTTTGATAGTCCCCAATGGGCTTAAGCAACAATACACAAACACAAAGAGGTGAGTGTTTTTAAGATAGTACCATCATACCATGTAGTTTCTGTTCTTTTCAAGAAAGTTTGTGTATGAAAATTAAGAAATACCATTCCACCTGTCTAGTGCCTTCCATATTATTATCCACCTCAAAGAAAATAGCAAGCTTATCTTGTATATTAGATGTCAAAAATCATTACTCGTAAATGAAAAAAAACTTTCTAACAAATGCATAAATTGAGATTGATATTACTAGAAAATATCTCTACAATGCATGTTAAATTTTAAAATGCACCTCAATAAAAACTGTGAAAGCTTTGATCGGTAAACATAGAAGGAACCAGAACAACTTATAAAATTTAAAGTGTAAAAAGTTAAAATCAACAAGTAGTTAAGAAATCAAGACAAGCTTTGTTGAATGCACAATTGTTTAATGTAAGTATTTGCCTCGATCTCTACTTTCTATGTGAAGAATAGCTCTAAAGCTGTTGAAGCCAAAGTTGGATGCATAAGACTGAACAATTTCTTTATTTTATTTAAGAAGTTCTAAACAACTAGAAGCTATAGATTAAAAGCTAATACTACCTCTAAAGAGTATTAAACTAACCTCTATAATCTGCTCCAACTCTGTTGTATTTGGGGTGCCTTCATATTGTTCAATAATGCGACCAAGTTGTAAACATAATTTGATGATGTTGTCTAGAATTATTGATATAGATCCAATATCCAAAAAAGATTGAGAAATCAATGCTGATAAATATCTGCAGGATCATAGGACAACAACTGCATCAGAATTCATACTTTACCTATCCTTCTAACACTGAACACAAATGAAAAATAGGCTACTTAAATTCTCAATAGAGAAGAAAATAGGGCATAAGATACAAACTATATGGTATCCATGGAAAATGTGAAATGAAACGTCCAAGATAAGAAAGAGAAAGGATAAAACCATACTAACAACAACAAAAGATGAATGAAGTAGGATAGGTAAAACTGATTTATATTATATGAGGAAATTACAGTTTGTGACCCTCGTAGCCCACAGAGATGAACCACAAGATTGGAATGCCTCCAACATATCTCATCCATCTATTACACGCAAAGATTTGGGGACCATTCAAGATACTAGATTCAATATACATGTGAGAAATCCATGTTTCCAATCTGTAGCATAACAGAGAGATTCCCTAAAGAATACGGAAATAGGGAATACATTAGTGTATCTAATGCAAAATCCCTATCAAAGGCATAGACTGCAGTGATGTCAATCTATATTGCTTACATACAATTTATAGACAAAGATTTTGGGAGCAGTCAAAGCTAATAGATTTAATATACATGGGAGAAATCCATTTGCATTTTCCAATCTGTAACATAACATAGAGATTCCCTAAAGAATAAGAATAGAACATTTCTGTGTATCAATTGCAGAATCCTCCCTAACAATGAAACATACAGGAAATGATGCAATATATATTTGTTTATATACAATGTATAGTAAAGGATTTAGAGAGCATCTGAACTTAATAGCTTTAGAACACACAAATCCATTTTCCTTGGATACATTTTTAAAGGAAACTACCCAAGGAGATGAAAGTGGAGCTGACACTCCATCCATTGATCTCAATGAATGGACCAAAAGTGTGTTGACATGATAATTAGTAGGACATGTTTAAATCTGAACCACAGTCCACATAACTATAAAATTACATAAATATTCTTTGGAATAGAATTGAAAAACGACTTAATCATGAGATAATCAAACGGAGGAGTTTTCCCGAGTATTCAAAAGACTTTTTCAGTCTATTCGAGGCAATGGTCTTTCTCTTCTCAAGACCAGCCCTAGAGAAAATGATGAGACTATCAGAATACCAAGACATGATAATTATCAGGACATGTTTAAATCTGAACCACGGTCCATACACTAGTATAAAATGAGAAATTAATGACTAAAAAAATGACTAAAATCAGGCTATAAATGACTACTTTTAAGTCGGTGACTAATAGTAGCAAATTTCCACTATCTTATAGCTAGTCATATTTCACTAGTCATTAATAGCTTGACTTAGTAGTCATTGATTTAGTCATTGATTTAGTCATTGATAGACAATGATTTAGTCATTTATAGTCAATGATTTAGTCATTGTTTTAGTCATTGATAGTTAATGATTTAGTCATTGATTTAGTCATGGATTTAGTCATTGATTTAGTCACTGAGTTAGTCATTGATTTAGTTGTTGATTTAGTCATTGATTTAGTCACTGATTGCAACCATTAATGACCAAATATATGACTAAATAAACTACTAGATGTTAACATATTAATGACTAAGCTAAATACGACTAAGATACGGGAAATTAGCTACTAATAGTCGTATATATGCGAATTTAGTCATTTTTGTAGTCACAAATTTATGATAGGGAACAGGGGAATCGAACCACCAACCTCCTACCTATAATTAGGCAGGCGCTCTACCACTGAGCTAGCACCCTTTAAGAAGTTGTTATTGCTTGACAATGATGATATTCAAACAAATTTATGATAGATATCAATCTACAAACTACATAATTATTACTATTACAACTTACCAGTAACTAGTATTTATGATAAACTAATCCCTGAGAGCTATGTACGATTTTCCCTGTAACTAAAGCTAATAAAAATTAAATATTCATGTTGCAAATATAAAGAGAAATACCCTGCTCCTACAACATTGCGTCTTTAGAGAAACCTTTAAAGGGTTGTATATTTGACTTCTAGGTGATGATACCAGTTATTTGAAAGGAAGGACAACTAGTTAAGCATGAATTAAACTTGAAAAACTTGCAAACTATTAGGTATAACAAAATATATATCAGCTCTGTGTTGAGATGTACAAGATCTGAAACAGATTCCATGATGATTGGACAATAGTTCACGGAGAGAAATAACCATTGATAAGAACTAAACTTTCCTTATAATGTATGGTCGCCTAAAATAAGACTACACTAAAATTTAGATTCTAGTAAGCTTTTGAGATTGACTAAACCTATCAAAAAGGTTGGAGAGACTAGTATTCTACAGTGCTCTTATAATGCACACTTGCATAAAGGAATATTCTTATCAATATTTATGACTTTCAAAATGAAGGAATTTACTTGACCATGAAATGCACATTTATGATGAAGCAAAGGATAGAGAAAATCATGATGAGGTTCATATTCCCCATTTGAAATACCTACAAGAAACTATTTCTTCGTAAGGGTAATAAAGCATGTCTCCATCCTGCTTGAGTGGAATGTGAAAGTGCCCTGCCTTGATTATTTGATTATGAATTAGTTTTAAGTTCCAATTCCCTTTAGTCCCTATGGCATGTTTATGCCTTCCACTCTAACTCCCCATGTGGGGTGCGTTGGTTATTGAATGGAATATAAGAACCTCACTAAGACCTGGGTCTCTTATTTTGGTGTGGAGTTATATTTACATGTACAAAGTTCAAGGTTCATGAAGAATTGTTTAGAACCTACCATTAGTATAGCATTATAACATAGGGTATGTTTCTGCGGGAGGATAGAGGTAGGGCAAATCAGACGGTAAGAGTAAGAGAGGGTCTGACCTAGCTAATTTAGAGAAGAAAAATATAAATCTCGGCTGAATTAGAGATTGAATAGTCTCTTAGTAAGGTGTAATGTGTTGATGAGTGAGTGTAGCACTAAGGCCTTACATTTCTTTTTTCTTAGGCACCGAGTTCGGAAAGTGATGCTAAGAAGTATCCAAGATGGCCAAGGGATATTTGACAATCCCACACGACATTGGTAATGTCCCGATGCAACTTAGGGACATCCCTTGTGCAGTGTTAGATATTAAAAGATAGGCTCATCTGAAAATGGTTATCTCTTGTATTTAGATCCATAAAAATAAGTCTATATCCATAGATAACAAACTTGGAAAAATACAAAGGCTTAAAATGGATGGATAAAAGGAAACAAAAGCTGTAAATGCCATATTAGCAAGAGGTAAAACACAATTATTAAAAGAAAATTACAAATATCCAACAACAAAAGAAGACAAAACTCACCCTTGGCCTCTGAAGGAACCAAAAATGTCCTTCCCTCTGAAGTACTCTAAAATCCTTGCACCTTTGGGACAAAAGGATTATTAGATAGTCCATTAATATTCAATAGTTCATGTCCACTTGTGCTTTCCAAAACATCTTGTCCATTTTTCCACTCCCTCTGCAATTGCCTAGACGATGCCAAATTGGGAGTGGAATAATGGCTTGATCATTCTATAGAACCTTCTGACCTTGCAGATAAAATTCTTGACTGCTTTCTATTCTGAGACTTCCATGAAATTGATATTTCCTTTGACATCCCATTGCATTTATCAGTCTCAACAAGGAGCAAATTTGCTAAATTTTGAGGACTATTTAATACACTATAATCTGAATCAAAATTCAAAGACAATATGTTTGAAATCATACTGTTTTCTACAACATCTGAGCCATTCATATAAACTTATAGAAGGATATTACACACTAGATTCTCCAAGCATTCTAGCTTTCTAGAACTGGCATTAGAATCTCTAGCAATTTCTACTTTCTCGGGAATTTGAAAACCAGTACTTGTACTTCTATCAGTTGCATCTAACATAGACTCATTTTCAAAATTTTGGATAGAGCTTGTACTAGTATTTCCAGCTTCTGAAATTGATCTTTCCTCTAACATAGGCTCATTTTCACAATTTTGGATAGAACATGCACTAGTCTTTTCAGTAGCTGAAACTAATATTTCCTCTGCTTTATGATCATTAACTCCAAAGCTGTCACCGTCACCATTAAGAGTGCAAGTATTTACATAATTTTGATGAACAAAACAATATTTAGAACTATAATCAACAACTGAAAATTGGACTTTTTCCATAAAGGGAGGAACCTCTGCTTCTAAAGAAATAGCTTTAGAGCAACCTTCACCATATGGTTCTGCAAAGTGTTCTTCATAATTGTTTTGATACCTATCATCAAATGGATACCTTTGTAAACAATTCTCAACATGGTTTCCTGAAAGCATTCTACTCCTTTTCTTTAGAGCAACAACATTCACTTCACTGTTGCTTTGAACAACAGAGTTGCTTTGAGGGACAAAGATTGGAAACATATCTTTAGAAAGTCCAAATTGTGAGGACTATTTAATACACTATCATCTGAATCAAAATTCAAAAACAATATGTTTGAAATTATATTGTTTTGTCCAACATTTGAACCATTCATATAAACTTCTGGAAGGATATTACACACTAGATTCTCCAAGCATTCTAGCTTTCCAGAACTGGCATTAGAATCTCTAGCAATTTCTACTTTCTTGGGAATTTGAAAACCAGTACTTGTACTTCTATCGGTTGCATCTAACATAGATTCATTTTCAAAATTTTGGATAGAGATTGTACTAGTATTTCCAGCTTCTGAAACTGATCTTTCCTCTAACATAGGCCCATTTTCACAATTTTGGATAGAACCTGTACTAGTCTTTTTAGTAGTTGAAACTAATCTTTCCTCTGCTTTATGATCAGTAACTCCAAAGCTGTCACCGTTGCCATTAAGGGTGCAAGTATTTACATACTTTTGATGAAGAGAACAATCTTTAGAACTATAATAATCAATTGAAAATTGGAATTTTTCCATAAAAGGAGGCACCTCTGCATCTGAAGAAATAGCTTTAGAGCAACCTTCACCATATGGTTCTGCAAAGTGTTCTTCATAATTGTTTTAATACCTATCCTCAAATGGAGACATTTGTAGACAATTCTCAACATGGTTTCCTGAAATCATTCTACTGCTTTTATTTAGAGAAACAACATTCACTTCACTATTGCTTTGAAAAATAGAGTTGCTTTGAGGGACAGAGATTGGAAAGCTATCTTTAGAAAGTCCAACACAGACAATACCAGATGACACTAAAGCTGCATCTGTTCTTTCACTTCTTGTTGTTTCAATGTGCCCACTACCCAGCTTAGATGAACCCTTGTGTGTCAGAGGACAAATTCTTCAATAGACTTTTAAAACCTTCATGACTCCTACATTTCATAGTAGGATCAACTAAACTGGCATTCTTTCCATGGAAAGCTTCCCCAGCGGTATCTACACGTGAATTTAATTTTATATATGTTCCATACATTGCATTAGGTTTGGAATCAATATGTTTTTTAGATATAAACATTGATGACTACCCACACTTACTGACCAACAGCTTGCCATGATCAGAACTCAACCCTGATGCCGCAGCTTCCACCACCAAGGTAGGGAGATTTAATGTTGGAGACACTGCAAGTGAATGAGATGAAATTTTTTTAGGATTAGAGGAGCCATGAATAATTGAGATCCTCATACTAAATGATTTTTCTTGTGCAGCATGGGAGCCCCTGCAACAACCATTAATGTCTCAATATTCAGTAAGATATGTAATATTCCACCACAAACTCCTAAATCATATGGAAGCTTATGTTCACTAAACTTAATGTGTAATGTTACTCTGCACCAATCGAGGGGATGCTAGAAAAATAAACAAATATTCCATGAAAAGAAACATATTTCATACCAAGATTCACTAGCTAGCAATACAACTGATCTTCTAGCAGCTCCATTGGCAAGGGAAGTCTCAGCATTACCTCCTGTGTTCTAGTTTCACATGGAAATAGGAACAGGTATATATTATTAGGAAATGAAAATGAAGCCATATATAAAGAATATAGAAGACAATCACTGAAGTAAAACATAAGCTGTCTAAAGAAAATACACATTGGCTTCTATACTAATGATTATTTAGGACTGAATCAGAGGCTATTAAATAATCTAATATGGAAGCATAGAAAAAGCTATCTGCACAGATATCAATAACAAATGTTAAAGATAATTGGATGGAAGTACAATATACTAAAATCCTAAAGACACTTACAGGAGCCATTGATTTGCTCAATTTACTTGAAGAAGCTGATCCAAGCAAGGAAACCTCTGCCACTGGTGGAGGTAAACAAAGTCCCCAATGTTGCTATGAAGGATTTGTAAAATCATAGAACTTCTGATTTTTGCTGCTAGAAATATAGGAAATAGAAAATAAAAAATCATAAAAGATAAATGTGAAATATTTTATAAAAACAATTTATCCCAATAAAGAAAACTTTCTAAATTAATTAAGCACTAGAACAGAATTATAGGGGATTAAAGCAGCAAACTCATTCATATCACCCATTTACTTTTGGTAGACGACACATTGATTTCAGTCAATAGTTCTGTTAAAGAGCTGGAAAAGATTAAGGGGCTTCTGAACCTCTATTGCAAGACTACATGAATGGTAATAAATATGAATAAGTCTTGAAAAATGTAAAGCGTATTGGCAGAGTAATTTAAAGACTGGACCAAAATCATATTTCCCATTAATTATTTCAAGAAGTCAAATACCCGGGTTTCATCTTGAAACCATATGATTGACATTTAAATTTTGGTCGTAACTGTCCTGTTGTTCGTATATTAACCTTCATTAATATATTCTAGAGAGCATACAGGAGTATTGGATGTCTATAGCACAGCGACCAAAAGGAATCTTAACCAAATCAGAAAGAAGTGTTTCAGCATCCTTCACATAGGAGGGAGGGCCAAGAAATTCCACTAGTTATAAATGGAACAGGGTAGCCAATTCCAAGTAAGCTGGGAATGGGGTTTAAAACACATACAACACTTTAGCTCAAAATTTGCAACTAAAAGCCTTTAGATATTGCTTTATAATGATGGACACTGCGGTTGAGTTATGAAATCCAAACACTTAAGAGATGCATCCATGGAATATTGGCTTAAAAAAAAACACTCACAGGATGCTTCCATTACAAGGAAAGCCTTTGGTAAATTTTTCCCCTTGGTGGGTAAATAAATGAGGGAATTGAGGAAAAGACAGAATTGGAAAGGACCTGTGGATCAGGATTGAAGGAAATTTCAAATTTCAGAGGCTCTACTAGATAGTTTACATGCTCAGTGGTCTATACTGTCATAGAGAAGCAGACTCGCAATAGGCAAAAAATTCCTAGTCTTGAGGATGGTTGACAGCAGACAATCTTAAGTTTACAAGGTGAGCCAGAGGAATGAGACGATTACATTGACTTTCCCAATCATCAAGGATCCGAGAATTTAAAGTGTTCAAGGATTAAGGGAACAAGGAAATGCGCTCCGTGGGTCAAAATAGGTTATGCTACCAAAGTGGAGGAACTCATGCAAGAGAGAGCATCCTGGAGGACAGTTGTTTGGAATCTATTCAGCCCTTTAGAAAAAAAACACTAATGTGGTTGGTATTAGCTAATAAAGTAATACCAGTGGGCAAATGAGAGATTGGTGCAGACAAGGGTGATGTATCATATGCAAATATGGATCACTTGTTCGTCTTATGCACCTTCTCTAGATCTGTATGACTTGACGTGTCACGGGTTACAGGGGATAGATCAAGATGATATATATAGGCATAGCTTGGTAGATTGTCTAGTACTGGATTGGTGACAAAACTGTAGCAACTTTTCAGGCTCCCATGTTTTGCTTATATATGATATATGGATGTCAAGAAATTTGATGATCTTCCTGGAATAGGTCTTCACAGTTGCCCAGGTAGCACACAGGATTAGAGAGGTAATGGACTGAAAAAGGATTCTAAAAGAAAAACCTTCCAGCTGTTCACTAATGCATTATATTGATAAAGAAAATCCTAGGTCTTTTCAAGAGAGCATGAAAAGGAGTATCAGGTATTTGTGGAAATGATGCTTTGTTTTTTTCAAATCTTCTTTTCATTTGTTGCTACACTATGAAGCTATTAAAGGGGAAAGTAGGGCAAAAGTCTACATTTAGACTGTGGAAAACAGCTAAGAATGGAGGAATTAAACAATTTCAAGGTTATGGAGATTCAAAGTTTATCATAGATTAGGCTAATCATCTGTCCAGCATTGAGAATCCGGGCCTGCATGAACCAAGTTCAAGAGGTCAAAAAATGTTTTGAAACCATAATAATAATCCTTTTTCAACACATTTACCAAGATTTCAACTCAATGGCAAACAAGCTTTCTAAATATACTTTGTTGTTACAGAAGGGTACCTAAACCAAACAAGAATTTAGAAAAGTCACTCTCCTATCTGATTCAGAAAAGACTTAAACTAACAACTCTTCTTTTCATTTGTTTCTAAACTATGAGGCTAGTAAAAGGGCAAGCAGGGTAGAAGTCTACATTCAGATTGTGGAAAATAGCCAAGAATGGAGGGATTAAACAATTTCAAGGTTATGGAGATTCAAAGTTTATCATAGATTGGGCTAATCATCTATCCAGCATCAAGAATCTGGGCCTACATGAACCAAGTTCAAGAGGTCAAAAATTGTTTTGAAACCATAATAATAATCCTTTTTCGACACATTTACCAAGATTTCAACTCAATGGCAGACAAGCTTTCTAAATATACTTTGTTGTTACAGAAGGGTACCTAAACCAAACAAGAATTTAGAAAAGTCATTTCCTATCTGATTCAGAAAAGACTTGTACTAACAACCACTTAATGGAATATTAGCTCAAAGTCATAGCTGAGGGATGTAGACACTGGTTATGCTCGTCTTGTTGTATTGTTGGTTTAGATATTAGGACTCTTTTGATGATTCTGTATTGATGACAAATTGAGTATCCTAGAGAATACATAAGGAATACTTTTAATATTTTTCTTAAATTTCTTTGTTTTTGAATGATGGACAACAAAATAGTATCCAGCACACTTGAGTCCTCACAGGACTAGTCAAATGTATATTTTTATTTATTCCTTGGGAATATCAAATATAGTGATTTTAAAACACATCTCAAAGAACAAAGAAATCATGGATTTGATATAAATCTTGACCCTTCATTGAAGTTTCATGATCTTAGTCAACAATCGTATTTTCATTTAAACAAAAAAACGTGTGTATTCATTCACCTATTTGTCTTAACAAGTAATAAACTTGCATAAATTTAGCAGATCATGTTTTTAGCTACAAGGTTCCCCTATACAATATCTCTATTTGGTATAAGATACACAAAAATACTAGTAATCTTATCATTTGATTATGCAACTTGAGGGTAGAAAGGAAATAACTTCCATAAATAAACAAGTGCATATGTGAGAGCTCCCACATTTACTACCGTAGTTCATAGATGATTTGGCCCTGCTTATTTAGACTGAATTCTGATCGAAACTTTCAGCAATTTTCAAAGATGTGAAACTCAAATCAGTGATTCTCGGCATGGAAGAGCTTGTTGGATATACAGATTTTTGGTTTCTATTAGATCAAGGAATTTATTGTTTTGGTGATATGGCTGTAAACCTGTGTATGGGATTTTGGGACCACATATGGGACAAACTGTTTGAGCTAAAAAAAAGTATTTTGAAAAGGCTTAGAAACAATCCTCTTCTACAGAATGTATTTTTGTTATCTATTAATAAAATTAAGCTTTTTTCACTAGAAAAAGGGAGTTCGCACATTTAAATTCCACACAAATAAAAAGCAACCCTTCCACATTTTAGATAAAACTATAGCCTAGCATGCATCAGCTAAAGCTATGATCAGGAATCAGATAAAATTGACATGGGAATTACAACATGGGAGTCTTTTGTCACAGATACATTTTCTTGCATTTCATGTATGACAAGGTATCCTTTTTATACCAAAAAATATTATTTCAGGTATGACAATGGAGCTACAAGGTTCCCTTTTTCAATTTAAAAACCTTCTTAATTTGCTGCTGTAATTACTAATTTTTGGATTTTTACATCTGATTAGCAATCTTGGTTCACTAAGTTGCATTCAGTTTTGTGCCCAAACTCAATGATTTTTTGCATTGATTTCCATTCATTTTTCAGCCATTAAATCATCTATTAGCTTGCCGGTTTTTCAGCCATTAAATCATCGGTTTTTCATTGATTTCCATGCATTTTTCAGCTATAAAAACATCTATTAGCTCACCGATTTTTCACATATTTTTAGGACAATAATTTGTATTTAAGTATAAAGAATTATTGGTCTTTTTGTTCGATTATTAGTTGACCTCTAAAGTCACTAGGATTTTCCCCAGTGTTTAGCAAGCACTAACCCAAAGAGAAGAATACAGTATCATAATACTTTGTGATAGTGCATTGTTTCCAATGGCCTTGGAACCAGACGGTTTCGAGAGTTAACAGAAAGTTTTAAATAACTTTTGATGTTGTTTTAGAACTCCACATTTTTTAGTATTCTTTTTATGTCCCCTTGATCTATGGGGCAACATTTCCAACCGTCCCCAAGGGCCAAAACCCATCCACCCCATCCCAGAAGCTTGCATCACATAGATTATTTAATATTTATACTAACATAGATTATTTATATTGACAAAGAAAGAAATGTAAGTAGTACAAAATAATACCTATTCCTTCATCTTATCCTGAAAAGTGGATGGTAGCATTTTGGGAAATAATTTGAGAAAAACTGGCAGCAACAATTCCATGAATGGAACTATGATGAAGACTGCAAATGGTACAAGCCTGAAAATATCTGTTGTTGTTCTAGTTAGTTGCTGCCTCTCTCTCCGTGAAAGATTCTTTCCACTTGCAAGCTTCAGTAAAAGCCTGAAATATATTGTAATGTCAGCCCAAAGAAGTTTAGTTCCAATCCGATAATGTTGCACTGCTTCCAATAAATCATGTTTCCACTGATGAAGTTTCCTGTCCCAATCTTCCATGCTTGTGATACAGATCAGAAAAGAAATCAGTTGTGAACAAGTTTACAATGGATTTGCACCAAAGATTGATGTGAGTGTGCAGAAAAAAACAAAGATTGAGGTAACCTCAAAAGTCTAATATGAACACACTGGGCTCACTTTATTGAATGGTTGACATTACTAGATTTCTAAACCTTTGCAAATTAGCAAAAATTTCCAAGACATTAGCAAATTTTCTATAATGTACTAAAATGGACTATATTTGCCACAACTTAAACAGAAAAATAGTATATTAACATTTGTTCTAGATTATTCATGTATAGACATGTTTCTTATTTCATAAGACAGAAAAAATTGCCATCTAAACTAAAAACTTATGTAAAATAGTTTCATTTCCTAGGGTTTTCCTTGATGAGAGACTTCCATGAAACACAAGAATATAAAATCTTCTAAATTATTCTATTTAATTTCTTCCCCCAATTTCCATTACTAAATATGTGATTGATTGGTTGTATTTTAAATCTAAAAGAAGTTAAATGCCATTCAAGTGATAAAACTTGCATGCTCATAGATGCCACCACTTTTAGTGCAGATCCAATTCCAAGCATTGTAGCCCAAAATTTTCTTACGAAGACCTCATCTTTCTTGAGAAATTCCTGCACTTGTTTTTCCTTAGCTTTTACTAAGCTCAACCCTTCTACTGCCTGGTCACATTCTTCTGGTGACGCTTCAATCTTTCTTTGCTTTGAAACTTTCTCTTCATTGTCATCATCTTTATCCTCAGTAGTGCGTTTTTTTGTTGTTGCAGTGGAAGAAGTCCTGGTGAAGTGAGATATCAATCTGACTCCTTTAAATGAGACTCCCTATCCCCTAATAATGAGCAGAGAAGCATCTCTTGGAAGCAACATGTTTGATTGTTTTAGCCACTGTTTCATGGACACATCTAAGATAATGTTTTGTTTCTGACAGTTCTCTCCATCACTAACTTTATCATCTTTCTGGAAGGGGTGATCAGCAGGTAACTGTGAGAGTGACCCCAATATAGACCACTCTACTAAACTCAGAATGTGGGTTTCATCTGAAGAGCAATGTGAGAATCCATAGAGAGAAAAAGGAGCGCTCTTCGATGATTGCACGACTTTTTTTGTAACAATTAGCTGAAGAATTGATATTTTCCCGAAGGCCATTTGTCAATAACTGTATCTGGAAAATCAAAGAACTAGTGTGGAGTGAAAATAACCAAAAACCTGTTGGCATGTCTGACTCTATTGTACCAACACTGAGAAGTTAAGACTTCAAATCCTGAATCTTGGCAGCTGGCTAGCCAGTTCTTATGGACTAACTAGTGAACTAAGTCCATCATTGGTTAATCTAACAACTCTTCTTCAATTGATTGTTTTTCTTGGAAGAGTAATAGGGCATATTCTAGACATTTTGGGAAATCTTCACAAGATTGAGTTTTTGGCTATTAGTAAGAACTCTTTATCAGGTCCAATTCAATGGTCTCTCAACAATTTATACAGTCTCCATACACTTGATTTGAGCTACAATCAGCTTCAAGTCTCTATTCCTGCTGGTTTGACCATGAACCCCAATCTCAAGATCTTGGTATTGGCTCATAATGATATCGTGGGAGAAATTCCCAGTATTGAAATTCAGCTTCTACACATTGATCTCGGTTAGAATATGCTATCAGGTGATTTACCAGTGCTTCCTTCTTCTTTACAATATCTATCTTTGACACACAATGCTCTATCTGGATCTTTTGAGAACATAGCTTCTTTGAGTAGATTGAAGCACTTAGATCTCAGCATGAATCAATTTATTGGTAGTATACCAACATCCCTATTTGGGCTTAACCAGCTGTCAAAAGTTTTCCTGCAACCTAATAGATTATCTGGTAGCCTTACATTTCAAGTTGGATCAATAATTAGTATTGATACTATAGATCTTAGCCACAATAATCTGTCAGGGGAACTCTCTCCTCTTCTGGTGAGTGCTCGGAATATATATTTAAATCACAGCCATTTGACAGGGACAATACCTTTCGAATATGTGAGAAAAATTTATACAGGAAGCATTCAAACTCTTTATCTACAGCATAATTATTTTTTAGCCTTTCCTCTGGCAGCTGGGGTTCCACTTCCAACTGGGTCTCTATGTATTCAATACAATTGCATGGATCAACCAGTTAGGTCACCATGCCCATTGAGCTCAGGAGGCAGAGAAAAGAGGCCCATGTATCAATGCAAGTTTTTTTTAACGTGAATCATTTTCTAGGAGAGAAATATTCCTTTTCGATTATAAATTTTACATGAGTTTGTAGAATTTAAAGAATGATTGGAGTTTCAATATGATTAATGATCCAAGTTTCTAACAATGTTTCCAAAAGAATTGTCCATTGGTCCAAATCCTCTAAAAATCAATCAAAACTAGGAATCAATAAAATCTTGAAGCTTTAACTTCTTCAGTTCAAAAATTTGACCAACTAGAAGAGGATTAAGCTATCATCGAAATCTGTTTTCATCATCTTTCTTCCACGTCTATTAGTGGGTATATTTTCTATTTATAATCTTAAAAGTTGAAGCCCTTCACAATCAAAAGAGGTATTTGTGGACTTTTGTGAATGGAATATAACTTAAATCGTTGTGGTATGTTTGATTTTGGATTATCAATGTATCTTGAGTGTGCTCCATGTTCATTAGATGAGTGGAATTTCCAATCGAATATACAATGCCTTGTATAAGATATGAATATGGTAGATTTGATCGCTTAATAAGTTTGCATAGATTTTTATATCACAAAAAAACAAAGAAATATAACTTTAAAATTATCATTCTAAGACTGTAAAAGCTAATTTGGTTTACAATGAATGGATTACAAAAGCACATCTCATAGGTATCCATATCTCTAGAACTGCTCTTGGAAGAATTCTTTGTATTGGTCATATCTGCTTACTGAACTTTTTAATTTTTCAGAACTCATCATATTTCTATGTACTCTCTCGTTTAGTTCATCTTGAACTAATTATATTTCTATTTCTTTTCTTGCTGATACTTCTTCCCTTCTTCTTCATGCATCCAAGGAATCTAAACATTTTTTTTATGCTTGGTCTACGATTGCTTTGTCTTTTCTTTGTAACCTTAATGATCGAAGTATTCCACTAAGGGTATTGTTTTTCCTACCTCAAATCACTAGAATTCACGTTATATACCTGCAACAAATAGGCAACATGTCTTTTCCATAGCTTCACCTAAACTGGTACCTGCGTTTAATGGAAATCGTCATTGCAGGTCTTCACCACTCAGTCTAGGAGAACTGGCTAGCCAACTGCCAAGATTAAGGATTTGAACTCAAGAAAACCCATCTATATGTTTGCACATTACTCCACTGAATTAATTGCATGGGTCTCTGGAGTCAAAGTTCCATGACTCGAAGAATACAGAACCTGGAAAATCATGCAAGCCATTCTTGATTTCTTTCAGGGCGGCAAGATCTGAATCATGCAGACTTGCATGAAAAAATTCAATGTAACGCAAAAGATGAAGCAGAGTTATAAGAATGGAGAGTGAAATAGCTCTGTTGGACATGTTGGGTTCCACTGAAAACTAATTATGATCTATCAACTGCATTTATGTTTCATGCAAAGCTGTAAATTGCAATAGGATTTAGTAAGTTATTGAGAGATAGGTCCATTATGTAAGCTGAGCTTATATAGGTAGTAATCATAAAAGGAACAGTCTAGAAGAGCATCAATTTCGCAGTAGTGGAAATCTTGTACACAACATTTTTGGTCTACCAACCCTTGGAATTGCTAGTTCCTAAGTTTTATATGTAAACATAGCAATCTTATTATGAACTTAGGTAGGTCTGACCTGCTTTTGAGGCTGCAACTTACAACAACGAGTGATGCAAGACCAAGAGTTGGGAGCTTGCGATGAGAAAGGTTGCTCGCTAGAGCACAGACAGGTAAAGTAGTGGAAAAGATAGCGGAGGCTAGAGTGTATATCAAGTGTTCAAAGTTTCACTTCCAATCACGGTATGAAGGAGTAACCCTCCCTAAAGACCTATCAACACACCCGTCAAAGTGAAGCCGAACCATGTTGTCCTCGTGAAATTGCCTCTCATGCAAAGCTGAACCTGGTCTTTGAAAATTGCGAGATATCCAATAATAGCTTTGATCCTTATGGCCTATTCTAGTGCATCTGCAGGTGTAGCAATCCTCTGTTACTGTAGCTAATTATGATTTAGCCATTTCATCTCCACCACATCCACAACAACTAAAAAAACATGAATAAGAGAAAAATGCAATAATAAAAGAGGGCAAGTAAGTAACCACATCCACAACAACTAAAAAAACATGAATAAAAGAAAAATGAAATAATAAAAGAGGGCAAGTAAGGGGAAACTAAACTAGAGAGGGTAGATCATAACAAGGCAGAATAATCGGAAGAGGGAAAGGAAATCAAAGTAATAGGTAATTAAGAAAAGCATAAACATAGAAGAAAACAAACCTGGAGACTCAACGTGAAGCTCAATACCAATATTTGACAGTTTCAATTTCTGTCCACCGACACCAATCTCATCACCATGTTTAGAATTTCCTGAATTCCAGATCCATTTAGTCTTCTTAGATACGTCTTCAAGCATCTTTTCATATCCAGACAAATTACTTATAAATATGGTGATTCGTATAATGGGACAAGGGTTTCATTTTCGATGGCCACGGGCCCTGGTTTCGGCCTGTTATTGCATATCCTGTAAATTCTTTTCCCTTCCCTATAAATTCTTTGATCCATTCTCAGTTCTTCTTTTCTGTACTGACGCCATTGCCCTCAATAATCCAGAAATTCATTGTATAAAAACCCTCGACCATGATTGGGGCATCCATCGTTATCTTCCGTATATCTTTCTGGTCTGTGGGTTTATAAGTTATTTTGAAATCCTAGCACCCATTTTCAATGTGACTATATTTGAGACAATTAAATCTATTTACTACTTATGAAAATTGTACAGTTATGAGGACCATCTATTAAGAAATATTCAAACTAGATCAATTTTCCCCCGCAGATAGGGATAATGGGATGACAGAAATCAGAAGGGATAACCATTCAAATAGTGACAAATTTTAATTTCGATTATTGTGTTTAAACATGGTAAAAGAATATTGAGAACAGAGCTTGGAACAACATCATAGAAACTCACAGTATTATAACAATCTAGGTCACCTCATCTCCTTTATGTTCAAATTCTGCAACAATGATATTTGGTAAATATTCATCACAAAAAAATTGACAGAATTCACCATGCAATTCAGGAATTATATGTAATAGTGTAATACATGACACAAAATGAAGCAAAATGGTAATGTAGAACCACCATTATATTGATTATATTGATGTTGAGTGGTAAAATGATTTTAAGACATTATGACTTTAAGTATTTTTAATAATATAAATAATATATAGAAATATTAAACAATGTTAATTTTAACTTATGATTACTTTTATTTTTCATTTTTAATGTATTTGGTTTAATAGGGAAATTTTGACTAACCAACAAAAAAGAAAATTCAAAGATATGTCTTCAATAATTTACATAAACCTGATAAATGTGCTCTATGCCAAGATATCTTCTTGAATATACCCCAAGTCAACACCTTATTATATAGTTCTATCCACTGCAACAATTTGGTGGTTTTCCACAAAGGAATACACCACTTACTCTACTTCTTAGTCCTCATTCAAGAACATGGCTGTGTATTGAAGGCTTGTAGTATAATCTCTAGTATGTTTCCATGACAAGACCAAGATATCTTCCTCCTCCTTTAAGTAAATGAAACTCAATTTCAACTTTTCAATAAAAGTGTTTCATTTTTTAGCTTCATGTCCATCTAAACCCAACAAACCATCTTCAATATATCACCCATATTTCCACAAATGAGCTCTAGTTGAGGCTACAAAATAAGAAAAATACACATTGTGTGCATGTTATTATTCCATGTTTTATGGCTATATATATATATATATATATCCCTTGTATATAAGATAATTTCAACCTAACTAAAATTATGTGTCCTATCTAATAAAAATAATTCCACTAGTTCAACAAAAATTGGGCCACACTTCTTTTAAAGGTAAAATGTTTGGCATATTTTATCTATAAAGCATAATAAGTACATCACATAATAATACAAAATCAATCCCAAAGTGTGCAAAATAAATTAATAATACTAAGCGTCTCTACATACAATGCTTGTTCATTTTCCTTGTTCCCTCGAGACATAGTATCAAAAATGAAAAAAAGACAAATGGGGACAAAAAGGGCATACGACCATAAATTAATATCATAAAAGGAATCATATCCAACCCCCTAATCCCAAATCCCCTCACCCCATAACCCTTAAACCTCCTAACCCTGAGTCAGTTAAACCCTAACCCCCTATACCCCTAAGCCTCTAATCCACCTAAATGTAACCCCCTAACCCTAACTAACCCCCATAACCACTAAATCTCATAATGTGACCATAGTGACAATCTATGTATTTTATGCACATATATACTAAGCAACTAGCATAAACAATTAACAACTAACATCCCCCACCCTTAGAGAGGAGTATTGAAGGGATGAAGCCAGCCGTATGTCTCGGGCAATTTTTGCTAAATAGCTACCCCTCAACCCTGGTACCCACTCTATGTGGTGCAGTCGGTCAGGGTGTGCTTCTGGAAGTGCTTTCAAGTTTATGTTGTCAGTTAGTTTAGGACTTTGCGATGTGCATTGGGGTCCAAACAATTTGACCAATCGGCCCATGGGACCTTGGTTCATGGATGAGGTTGGTAAAATATTAAGCAATCCAGTAGGGTTTCATTATTACTGTGAAATGTTCCACCCAAATAGTATTAATTTCAAAGGAATAAGTATTAGCGCCGAGAGAAAGTTCTGTACAATTTTGCCAGAATATTTACTTGTTTGACTTGGCACAAAGTCAGTGCTATGCAGTGCAAATCCTCGAAACATTTCCAATCAAGATAATAATAAAAATAAACTGGACATTCCAAATTGATGTTAATGGTGAGAATCGGTGCTAAATGCTAAACTAAACGATGGAAAACTTGGCTCCTTAGGACGCTGGATACCCAATTCCTCCAAAAACGGTTATGGTCCAATAATAGCATTGGATTTGACAGTATCCGGTCGCAAGTGAAAAAAAACAAACGCTTTTCGATCCGGGGATCTCTATGTGACAAATTGGAGAATGTAATTGAGTAATTGAGTAAATTCTTGTGATATACATTTAATAAATACATACCTAGCCAGAGTTCTTGGGATTAATTGCGGATGCTTTCCCTCCATAGCCTACAGCTCCAGATTTGTAAACATGTCGTGAAGAATCCTACTGCTTTGACTTGACCTTTGAATTCATTGTTGCTCGCCACCAATGATCAAATTTGAAGGGGGCATCTTAATTTCAATTGGAAGGTTATTTATTCTAGGAGCACATGAAAAAATGATATATTTTCAATCAAACGTATTTTGAACACATTAATTTGTCATATATATATCATTAATTTTATAGTTCACTAACATAACAACTATTTTATTGTATTTTTTTCGAGTTGGAGCACATTTCATTATAAAAAAAACTACTTAGACTATGTGATAACCATATTGGGGTATCCGCTCGACCTTATGCATATTGCAAGATGTCGTAACTAAATATAGTCTAAAAGAATAACTAGAACCATGAGAGAATTACGTACTATTAACTATATACAAAATGAAGTCACTAAGCAAAACGAGGATATATATAGCCAAAAAAATAATTTAAGCCAAAGAGAGGGAAACAATCCAAACATAAAAGATGTAAGAATCATGGGGATTGGGCACCTAAGAAATAATACACAACTCATAAAACATTAAAAAAAAAATCCTAGATACCAAGCAAGTTAGCAATGCTAGCATAACCGAGGTTGGGGCATAAAATTATGTTGTTGAACACTTGTCATGAAAGCATACAATATGTATGGGATCGAGGGGCAATGGAATCAATCCTAAGTCAACCGAAGCCTTGCAACACATTGCATGTCTGAGCCTCAACAATCTGCCTTTTAAATTGAACCAAAATACCAAAAGAAGTTTACTAATGGCTATATTTGAGAAAGTTCTAGGTGTGAGTATTTAAGGGCTCGCGGCTCTCAAATTTGCTATGTTTTGTACCAGTCCACGATTCAATGAATCGATAGTCACAGGTAGGAAATTTAATTTATTTAATGAAAACAATTAATGTGTATACCTCTATGTCGAAACTGTTTTCCATGTTGTTGCGGGACTCTACCCTCCTTTTTGTCTTACCAAGAGGCATGATAATTAGGAAGAAGACCTAAAATTATAGACTTTTCCTTCAAAGAATTCATTGCAATCACATTCGTAAGGAGTGATAAGAATAACACAATAATCCAACGTGTCAAATCTCAGTTGATAGTGTCAATTCAATTATTATATGGTAAATTTAATATAATACTTACTTATAGTTGTCTCTTACTCTTTGCATCTTGACACATTTGATATTTTATGGTTGTGTTTGCACCTTGACCTAATTGATATTATAATGCAAGGATGTGCATGCATAATAATCCTTAGTTATGACTATGAGATGAGGATTATAGAGAAGAGGATGTAAACATAGGTAATTTTAATATGTATTTTGGTTGTGACCGTTGAGGACAATTGTTGTGAGAAACCACAAATGTATAAAAGGACGGAGGGATATTACATCATGATCATGCCACCCATCAAATTGAAAGACTATTCTTGAGCCAACAATTGTTTTTTTAATTTTATTAATAACCATTGCGCAGGTGCTTTGGTCCAAATGTTTTTTCTAACTCATTGTTTCTCCATATCGTGTACCCAATGACACATCTCTATAGCATTTCATAAATTGACCTATGTACAGTTTGTGATCTTGGTTACATGCCTTTATTTGTATTTAATTGCATGACATCGAGTGTTGTTTATAGTTGTCACGAGTCCATGATATTCATGCAAGAAATGAATTCTTGTAGAGGAGGACTCATCAAACTGGCCTTTTGAATTTCATTTTGATTAAAAAAGAGTGGACATTGGTAGCGAGGTTCACATCAGTAGTAGGAACAAAGTTTTGAGCTTTTTTTGGGCCTAGTAGTAGACTAGTAGTTTCTATCTATTGTTATAGAAATAGTCATTGACACATTGCCACACTTTAGATTGCAGCCCCATTGGGAGTCAGAGTGACATCTTGATGTCTAGTGCCTCATAGTGATCAATCATAACTAGTCATCTTGCACAGCTAAGCAGTGAGTGCATGATATGAGTGAGTGAGTTATTATAATATATCAAATTTCCAATATTTTGAATGACGATTTGAAATTTATAGCATAGGAATTTCAATATCCCGAGAAATTTATATGGATGGGTAATTTCAAATGTTGCCCTTCTTTTGAAATGTTGACATAAATTATGCCCTTCTTAATTAGAAGGGTAAAATTTAGATTTTTTTTTTTAAGGGAAATTATAACTTTACACTTTTTGGAAGGGCTCGAAAGGGTTCAATTTTCAATGCTGCTCGCCACTCCTTCACACCTACTTAATTCCAAAGAGGAACTTTCACATACCAAGCGATTGTTTTCTCTGAAATTAAGTGGCATGTATAATGTTATTTTCAATGAATTTCAAAGTAGATATCATGAACTCAAGTCCTTTCCATGGATTTGTAAAATAAAACATTAAATTTGTTTTCGGGTGTAAATATAATTATTGTTGTTCTATGATAATAAAAATAATAATATTCATGGATTTGTAAACGGAAAACATTAATGTTTTTTTGGGGTGTAAATATAATTATTGTTCTTCTATGATAATAAAAATAATAATATTGAATTTAAAGTTTCTAGTAATTAATTAGGTTTAAATTTATGTTAATCATTCTAGTAGCTTATGATTTAGAGTCTAAAACTTATCTCCCAATCACTTGAGGTGTTATCTCTTGAGAATAATCTATGGTTTCGATTGGCTAGACCTATTTTGCTAAAGGGATTTTTTGTGTACTTCCATTCCATTTTTGTTGAAGTTATTTCCTCATTTTCAAGAAATAATAATAATATATTTTTAAGATCACACTCAAGCGAGACACCAATTTTGTTGTATGAGACCCCCTTATTTGTGGGACAAGGAACCTCCTCTATGCAACTATTTAATTGCTAAAGTCTACATAGGGGTACATACCCTACCCCCCTCCGAATTTGAACATGTGACCTCCTGGAAGGAAACACATGTTCTTAACAATTAGACCCACTCAAGCTATTACTCTAACAACTAAAGTTGGGGCTTAAAGATTGATATATTCATTCATGATATTTAACTTTTCTATTTTTTTCAAATAAATATAGTGGGCAAATCCACTGGATGTGTCCCCACATTCATGAATGGAATCCCTAATAAACTTATCGACATAGATTAGTGTGACTATTAACCCAAAAGGATTCAACTTACCAGCACATAACTAGACAAATGCCCAACAAGATTGATGACAATCAATTGAACTAATTTTGAGTGTACAGGTTGACAACAATATTGCACTTAGAGAAGATGATTGATGCCAGCAAACACATCCACTAACATCTGGAGTTGTATCTAGAGACCTCATTGGATGTCTCTAGTTGTGCACATCATGAATCAAGAGGGTGGTGACATCAGATGCAAAATTTACCTTGCCAATAATGCATAAAGGAGGTTTAACTTGATAGTGATAAGGAGAGGTCATCACTGCATTATACATATCATATTCTGCAAGGTGAGGACCGTTAGAGATCAAGGAATCGAAATATTTACCTGAAACTTCAAGATGGGGTCGGGCTTCTACCTTTTTACTGCATATGGATATGAGACTAGTTCTGGGTCAGCACCCCAGTTTAATTATAATTGAGTCTTTGACTGGTTAAAATATTGTTCCTGGTGCTTCCACCGATTCAATTATTATTGCTTCCACGTTTAAATGAATTGATCCTGGTGAAGCTACGTCGAGCTAGTTTGACGGTCACAAATCATGATAGTTATATTGAAGTTAGAAAAACACCTCGGTATGGGACTTGGGACTCTTACATTGAAGGATCAACAACTAGCTATGATGCTTCTAGGTATCAATATGGTACTAGTTCTAGTACCTAATTCGTAACTGTAGGAACCTAATTTCCTTTGGCACACTCTTAAGATTTTGCTTCAATGGTGCAGTAGGGATAAAGATGGTCAAGAGAAAATTCGTTCAATTGCTTTGTTGGATCTCTGAAGATCGAGGTGCATGGCACCAATATTACCAATAGAAGGTAGACAATTTACAAAATTTACTAAATTGTAACACTTCATTGTCACAATTGCAATTTTCCGTGACACAATTAAAAATGACTAATTCATATTCTTCTAGTTAGTCATTTTTTATGTCATGACTAAATTAGTCATTTATGTTAGTCATTTTAACTCTATCACTTATTGTCTAGTCATATTTGTTAACTCGTGACTAACTTAGTCGTTAATTTTAGTCGTTTATAGTTGGTTCAATCAAAATTGCTCATATTTAGTAGTAAATCACTTGAAAAACATGTGGTGACTAGAATTTTTAGTCATGTAGTAGCTAATTCCTCATTTTGTACTAGTGATATAACTATAAAATTACATACAAATTCTTTGGAATAGAATTGAAAAACAGCTTAATCATGAGATAATCAAACGGAGGAGTTTTACCAAGTGTTCAAAAGACTTTTCCATCTCTTCAAGGAAATGGTCTTTCTCTTCTTGAGACCAGCCCTAGAGAAAATGATGAGTCTATCAGAATACCATAATATTGTTCCAAAAAAAAAAACAGGAAATCAAAATTTCAAAAGAATTCATATCCAAGTATCTCAACTCTTACCTCAGTAACTTTGTTGAGCTTCTCCCTCACACAGTTTAGCAATTCTGACAAATCTTCATCCCATTTATAGAACTCCAATTCCCTTCCATCTAGAATTTTTTCAGCAACCTGTAAAATTGGCACTATTCAATAAAAGTATACACTATGCAAGGAGGATTTTCAAGTTCAAATAATATTAGAAATTTCAAAATACTTATTAAAATAATTTGCAATTGCCATCTAAACTAAAAAATTATGTAAAATAGTTTCATTTCCTAGGGTTTTCCTTGATGAGAGACTGCCATGAAACACAAGAATAGAAAATCCTCTAAATTATTCTATTTAATTTCTTCCCCCAATTTCCATCACTAAATATGTGATTGATCGATTGTATTTTAAAGCTAAAAGAAGTTAAATTCCATTCAAGTGATAAAACATGCCTGCTCATAGATGCCACCACTTTTAGTGCAGATCCAATTCCAAGCATTGTAGCCCAAACTTTTTTTTACGAAGGCCTCATATTTCTTGAGAAATTCCTGCACTTGTTTTGCCTTGGCTTTTACTAAGCTCAACCCTTCTACTGCCTGGTCACATTCTTCTGGTGATGCTTCAATCTTTCTTTGGTTTGAAACTTTATCTTCATTATCATCCTCTTCATCCTCAGTAGTGCGTTGTTTTGCTGCTGCAGTGGGAGAAGTCTTGGTGAAGTGAGATATCAATCTGACTCCTTTAAATGAGACTCCATGTCCCCTAAGAATGAGCAGAGAAGCATCTCTTGAAGCAACCTGTCTGAGTGTTTTAGCCACTATTTCGTGGACACATTTAAGATAATGTTTCGTTTATGACAGTTCTCTCCATCCCTAACTTTATTAGCTTTCTGAAAGGGGTGATCAACAAGTAACTGTGAGAGCGACCCCAATATAGACCACTCTGCTAAACTCAGAATGTGGGTTTCATCTGAAGAGAAATGTGAGAATCCACAGAGAGAAAAAGGAGCTCTCTTCAATGATTTCAAGACTTTTTTTGTAAAAATTAGCTAACAAATTGATATTTTCCTGAAGGCCATTTTTCAATAACTATATCAGGCAAATAAAAAAACTAGCGTGGAGTGAAAATAACCAAAAACCTTTTGGCATGTCTGAATCTATTGTACCAATGCTGAGAAGTTAAGACGTAAGACAACCAACTAACTTCTTTGAAAAGCCAATGGTTAATAATTGAGACCTTTTCAACATGAAACAACCCATTCCAGACATCAAACCACTTCTGGATAATGCCACTAAATACTATTAGATTCCTATGAATAGCAGAAGCATGTAAAAACAATCATCTGAGAAAGACTAGGAGATAAGTGATAAGCCATGCATCCAATTTGAGAGGTTACATATGTGATTATATATGCAAATTTATATTATGGACATGAAATTTGAGAAATTTCAAAATGTTCACAATTTCAGGATCTCGGTCTCATTAATATGATAATGTATACAAGTGTAATGCATTACTTCAAAATTCAAATGTAATTCAACATGGCAAGCAAGATTCACATATAGAAGTTTACACTTCCTACAAAAGGTTGGCCTTGACTTTGGAGAAGATATAATGCAATTTGGATAACAAGAGGTTATTTTGTGTGATATCATGGTGCTATGGACTATGGAGTATGGGTGTCAAATATACACATTTTTTAAAGCACAGAGTAGAGGATGAACAGTGAAATATGAATAATCAAGATTTAAAAATAAGAGTGAAAAACCTTGATGAAGAACAAAAGCATACTAAAAAATCAAATGAATCCATATAGAGACAAAAGGACAAAGTATATAAAGAAAATATGCAAGTCCAACAAGCTAAAGAGCAAGTAAATGGAGAGTGCATTGTAAATACTAAATAGAGAGTACATGAAAATGCAAGAATGTGTAAATAATCACTACAAATTAAAGTAATGTTCAAAGTGGTATGAACAAGTTTATTTTCATCACCAACACTAAACATAGTGACAGAAATGAACGTCTGATCAAAAAAATTCAGTCTACCTAAGACAAGCAAGGACACTTAGTCATAGTGGAGGGGAAATGTCAGCCCGAAGATAGTAGCTTCTATATATATTATCTTATGGTATAATTTGTCTTTAGTCACTTATACATGTGGCAAATCATGAATGCAATGGTTATTATGGGACAATAATATACTTCATTACTTTGAGTGGGTTTTTAAGTTAAGTCATAAGGCCAATATGAAGATGCCATTAGGATTGGTTAGGAAATATAGATTAGTTGGGCTAATGACTGCTCCCCAACCATCTTGTGATTGTTTAGAATTGAGCTATCATGTCTATTGAAGGAAATGTCATTGCATACTATGCTTAATCTATGCTCATCACATGTGCAATTCCTTATATATAGACTATGAAATGAATGAGAGCTTCAATGGCAATTTGCATTTTTTCTAAATATGTTTGTGATTGCTCTTCCTTCTCCTTTAATTAGGCCATGCGGACCAATATTATTTCTTGATTACAACAGTAACAATAATGATTCCAAACTCATAACTTCAAGTGGACTTGGGTTTAATGTTTGTTGTCATTAATATATGGAGCTTCACTAGGTCTTCTATTCCATGGTAAGTCTTTGTGCCAAATTCTAACTACAACAAGGAAATCAAAAAGTATAGAAGCATTCAAGGTTGTGATAGAAACATTGAGAGTGATGAATGGAGATGAGTCACACATGTGATTTCTATGAAGGAAATGTGTCATAAAAATACTACCTACAACAAAGGAAACAAAATAATATAAAAGTATTTGAGATTGTGATAAAAACGTTGAGAATGATGAATGGAAATGAATCGCTCATGTGATTTGTATACAAATAAATGTGTCATGTTAAGAAACAAACAGATTAAGAAGAAGGATGGATGCAAGATTATTTAGGAAATGTTTGCGAACATATGAAACATTTTGCAGATTTCATTACACACATTTGCATGCTATTAGGCTCAAAGTTGATTGTGTTTTCCTTAAGAAATACATGAGAAGAGAATGTGATGTTATGGAGAAATTGACAATTTAGTATGCAATACAAATGACAAAAATAAGAAGAGAGAAGGCGAGATCAACCTACAATGTCTATAATCAAAATGACGTATTACAATTTGATAAAGAAAATGTGGATACTAGATTAATGCATTCAATCAAATAGTGTCAATTGTATTGCATTTCAATTTTAAGTTGCGAAATATGTCATAGAAGCTATAAAGTATAAAGTTTAAACCAAGGATTCCACTCTTCTAGTCACAAACAAACTTGGAACAAATTTAATTTAGTTCATATTACAAGAGGAGTAGAGTTAAGAAGGAAACACAATGGAAAACATGTTTCTGCTCTTATCCATTTACGATTTACTCAAATGTCAATCTCATGGCCATGTCATTATTAGCAAAGGACGTTTCACAGACTTAAGTTGTAATGTCAATGTAATTTAGTAAGATTGTAACTAAGTAAACATCATAAAGACAATAATCATAAACAAGGAACCTAGATAGCCCACAAGCACCTTTACCAAAGTGAGGGAGGATGTATCATATCAAGTAGAGGACTTGTACCACAAACAACATCCAAATTGGCAAAAAAAATCTAATCCTAAAACCTAAAACCTGTGCTACTAGCACCTGGCTTCTCTCAGGCAGGAAGATATTTGAGCAATAGAGATTTACCATCCATGAGATGCAAATAATGGTGCATTGACCAAGTAGAACTTCCCTAGGTCAGAGATACCAACAATGTCTCATCTCATCTTCAGGAAATTTATAGTTGATAAGTATCCTCCAAGCAATGTTAGATGATGGCCCACTAATTTCAAAAAATGGATCCCACAAGTCCCCCCACCCTAGAAACTTAATTCATAATGCATTTCTGCAATGTAGGATTGTAAGATTAAGGGGCCAAACTTTTCAAAACTAAAAATATGACGAATCAGGCTCAAACTGACAAACCCGACTAAAACAAACACATTTTATACCTGAAAATTCCTTCCTTGTTCAAGAATTGGATTTACCTTGCGAAGAAGACTCTGCTGTTGTGAGAACAGGGCCATGGATAGAGGGTGGGTAAGGATCCGAGGACGCAGCAGTTCAAATCTCATCCCCTGTCACCATCGCATCCACTTCAACACTCGCAGGCTACCTAGGCAAGAGCCCACGTATTGGTCCTCTGCCCATTCCATTAGATGACCTTCTGTAAATATCAACCAATCGCCATTCATTCACATATACATACATCAGGATTCAAATCTCAGCATAAAATTGACAATAAACAAGAATATTAAAAGCAAATGCCTTAAATTTGAAAGAGTTCATAGTTCGATAAAATCACGCACAGAAGGGTAATGGTAAGGCCTGAGAAGGAGCTCAGTGATCGATGTTGATATGTCGGTCATGAATGGATGGACCCCTTCTTCCACGCCCACACCTTCCTCTAATCCTCTTTATGTGATTTAACTCTCTGACGGGTGTAGTGATCGATCATCAGATTTAACATATTAAATAAATTTCATCCTAAATAATCTTTCTTATTATTATATGAATTTGTACAGACCAAGAAGGGAGCCCAAAATAACTCCACTGTACAGTTATAATCTTGCAGCACGTTGCCATAAATTAGGTTCTTTGTTACTTAAATTTATATTCAACCTGTGGAAATAAAATGAAAAGTTGTTTTTGTTAAAAAGGTTTCCTTAGCTAGAAAAGTAGTTATGGAGCCTTTGGATATGAATTTATTTCTCTTTTCAGGCATTACAATTCTCAGAATGCAGACCAAGGATTCCCATTGATTACGATTGATGGAGTCCCCGATGAACATGAGTCTTTTTCCCCTCAGCCTCTCCAACATGTCTGTAGCATTCAACCTTCAAGGCAAGACAAGTGCTAATTTGAGAGGCATTTCATGAATATAGTGTTCAGAGAATTCATAAATGTAAAAAGTAGTTTTGCATACCTAGGAATATTACAATGTCTAGGTTTCCATCTCCATTATGTATATCCTAATTCCAGGTGCCCATTCCCATTGCAATCAAATACGCCGCTCATATAAGGGCATTCTCTAGAAAGATAAAGAGGATATTCATCATCAGTAACCCATTTCCCGGAATATATATCACACTAGACTGGTGGGTTTTCTTTCTTTTTCACTGTATATACTTTACCATAAGTACTGTCAACTATTGCATCGAATTTGGAAATGTTTTGAGATTGATTTACCGATTGAGATTCTTTCTCCACAACATGCTCTAGATACTGACTCTCCAATCGTCCCTTCTTCGAAGCCAAATTCTCACCACTATGCTTCTGCTTTAAACTATTACTATTTTGGTAACCATCACTATCTACACTAGGGTTATTTCCATGCAGCCAGATTTCTAGAGAAATACTCTTTTTATCTCCATAACTTACTATTTCAGGAGAAGGAGATGGAGCCAAACTGTCCACAGCTTGGGAGTAACTCGGATGGAAGCTAAAATTTCTCCTAAGCCTGCGATTCTTCACTGTTTCTTGATCATCATAGGATAAATAAATGACAAACGAGACTGAGCTTGTAGCTACAAGAAGATAAACAATCCTGTTATTTATAATATGCTTCATACATGTATCCAAGTGACCCATGATAGGTTTTCTGGGAATGCCAAAATCATTTATGGCAGCAAGATTCTTCTACAAGAAACATGCAGGCAATTTCAAAGTTTCGTTTCTTCAACTTCTCTGTAAGTTCCAACTTCCCTCTGATGAAGACTGTACGTATAAACACATGCATCAAAGTAGAAAAAGTGCATGACAACTTCATCACAAGATCTATGAATATCCTCTGACCTCTGTTATGAAAATGACACACGGAATGGCAGGAGGAATGGAAGTTAGATAGGACAGTTTAAAGTGACGAAGCGACGTTTCTCAAATCCTAATTTTGATTAGTTACTGGAAAAATAATACCTAGTCTTATGGGATCAGAAATCCTGCCAGAGCCTTGTTGGGAAGGTTATTAACAACCTCATTTGTATTTTGGTTGGCCCGCGGAACAATGAGCTGGAGCAGCGATCAAATTTCAAGGGTGGGTCTTAATTTCAATTGGAAGGGCATTTATTCTCTGAGTCCTTCAAAGATGAAGCGCAATATAAATATTTTTATTCTTCTGAAGAGTAATATAAATAGTTGTACTTTATTTGGTAAGTATAAATTAATTATTTTTTTTTTCAAAACTGCAAAAAAGTAAATATTGTTCATTTAAATTTTTACAATTTTAAAGAATTGAGCATCTTTTAATATCTATACAAAAATATGACATATTTTCAATAAAACTTAATTTAAATGCATTAATTTGACAAATATGTAACACTAATTTTAGAGTAAGTAACATAACAACTATTCTATAGTATTTTTTTCAAGTTGGAGCACGCTTCATTATACAAAAAAAACTATTTAGACTATGCAATAACCATATTGGGGAATTCGCTTGATCTTATGCATAGTGCAAAATGTCCTAACTAGATATAGTCTTAAAGAAAAACTAGAACCATGAGAGAATTACTTACTGTTAACTATGTACAAAAGGAAGCCACTAATCAAAACAAGGCTATAATAAACCTACAACCAATATATACAACCAAAAACTTAATTCAAACTAGAGAGAGGGTAGCAGTCCAATCCCAAGTGATGTAAGAATGATGGGAATGGGAACCTAAG
Organism: Pseudotsuga menziesii; assembly: GCA_001517045.1. Taxonomy (NCBI): domain Eukaryota; kingdom Viridiplantae; phylum Streptophyta; class Pinopsida; order Pinales; family Pinaceae; genus Pseudotsuga; species Pseudotsuga menziesii. Next base: position 145,224 of record LPNX011048995.1, read on the forward strand.
AAAAAATAATACACAACTAAAAAAACATTAAAAAAAATAATGCATACCAAGCAAGTTAGCAATGATATCATCTTTGCGGCTGAGGCATCAAATTTTGTGTTTAACACTTAACGCAAAAAAATACATGTATGGGATGGAGGGGTAATGGAATCAAGCCCAAGTAAATTGAAGCCTTGCAACTCACTGCATGTCTAAGTATCAACAATCTTCCTTTTAAAGTGAACTAGAACACCAAAATAAGTTTATTAATGGCATGCTTTGAGAAAGTTCTAGGTGTGAGTAATTAAGAGCTCAAGGTTCTAAAATTTGTTGTGTTTTGTACCATTCCACAATTCGGTGAATCAAAAGTCATGGGTAGGAAATTTAAGTTATTTAATGAAAACAATTAATTTGTCTACCTCTATTTCGAAACCTTTTTACATGTTGATGTGGGTCACTACCCTCCTTATTGTCTTACCAAAAGGCATGAGAATGAGGAAGAAGATGTAAAATTATGGACTTCACCTTCAAAGAATGCCTTTCATATCACATTGGTAAGGAGTGAAAAGAATATCATGACAATCCAACGTATCAAATATCAGTTGATAGTGTCAATTAAAGACTTATATAGTAAACTTAATATAAGACTTGCTTATAGTTGTCTCTTACTCTTTCCATCTTGACACATTTGATATTTTATGGATGTCTCTGTGCCTTGACCCAATTGATATTATAAGGTGAGGATGTGCATGCATAATAATCCTTAGTCATGTCTATGAGATCAATATTTAAAGAGAAGATGATGTAAAGACAAGTAATTTTTATATGTATTTTGGTGGTGAGCGCCCATGAAAAAAGTTGTGAGAAACCACAAATGTTTGGAAGGACGGAGGGAGATTACATCATGATCATGTCACCCATCAAATTGAAGACTATTCTTAAGGCAAAAATTGTTATTTTAAATTTCTTAATAACCATTGTGGTGCTTTGGTCCAATTTTTTTCTAGCTCATTGTTTTTCTATATCAAGTGCCTAGTGACACCTCCCTATATCAATGCATAAATCGACCTCTGCATAATGTGTGATCCTAGAAGCATGCCATTATTTGTAGTTGCATGCATTGAGTGTTATTTATAGTTGTCGTGTGTCTACGATATTCATGCATGCAATGAAATCTTGTAGAGGAGGGCTCATCAAACTAGCCATTTGAATTTCATTTTGATGAAAAACGAGTGGACATTGGTAGTCAGGTTCACATAAATAGTAGGCACAAATTTTTGGGCTCGTTTCAGGCCTAGTAGTAGACTAGTAGTTGTTCTTTGTTATTACAGTTGTAATCCCTGACACATTGTCACACTTTAGAGTGCAACCCCAAATGACTTGGGATTCAAAGTCACATCTTGGTGGCCAATGCCTCATAGTCGTCAGTGATCATTGGTCATCTTGCACAGCTAAACACTGAGGGCATGACGTGAGTGAGTGAGTGATTATAATTTATGATATAGGAATTTCAACATCTTGAGAAATTTATATGGATGGATAATTTCAAATGTTGCTCTTTTATTGAAATGTTGATATAAATTATGTACTTCTTAATTGGAAGGGTGAAATTAAGATTTTAATTTTTTTTTGAAGGGCAATTTTAATTTTACACTTCTAGGAAGGGCTAGAACCCTTTGGAAGGGCTGGGAAGGGTTCAATTTTGAACGTTGCGCGGGAGTTTACTACTCAAATTAATGATTATTATATATAAAGGAGAGATGTGAAACAACTTATTTCATTCATTTTTGTTATATTACTTTAGAAAAACAATATATTTTTTTAATGGTAAAGAAACAAACTATTCCTTTGTAACAAGATAAATATTCCAAAGCAATAAGTCTTTTATAAACTTACTTTACATGTTTTTAACTTTTTAACTAATAATCAGTGTTTAAGACACACATATCTACACCATGTGTGAATTTATTTTTACGAAGTTGAAGAATAAAACAAAGTTACAAAATCAATCAAGGTTTACACCAGATATATATACACCATGTGTGAATTCGTTTTTACCAAGTTGAATATTTTCTTATAAATGTAAAATGGAACATGAGATTGCATGAGTGATTGATATGAAGAGATTGATGGGTTTGGTCAATATAGTAAACTTATTGAAAATGTAAAAAACTGTATCATATGTTTGTTTATGAATGTAAAATAAAGCAGGGGATTGTATGAGCGATTTATATGGAGAAATTGATGGGTTTGGTCAATATAATAAACATATATTTTTCCATCATTTATTTTATTCTTATATATATAATGAGTAATGGTATATTTTGTAATATTTGTATTTGATATTGTTTGGGAGTTTCAAAAAATTTCACTTATAGACCATAAATTACTGGCATAATATTAGATTGGGTATTTATTTTTAGCTCTAGAGAACTCTATCTCAAAAACTATACCAACCTTGAAGATACAAAACATGAAAAAATTAAAGTGAATGTGCTTTTGAGGGGGATATAATACCTCATCTTCCTAAGACTCTATCCAGACGAACATATCTTATTATGAATCAACAACCCCTTTTCCTAGTTCATCAAACATAGAGTTGTTTTCTATGAAAACATATGCGTAGGAAAGTTTTGTGAAAGGGGTCATAATTTCAGTTATTTAATGAATTGCAACTTTTGGGAAGACAATTGGAAGCCCCCATTTATCCATTACATAACTTTTTAAAGTCCAAAAATTGCAATTTTTCATTGTTGGAGTAACAATAAAAAATGACTAACATAAATGACTAATTCATATTCTTCTAGCTAGTCATTTTTTTATGCCGTGACTAAATTAGTCATTTATGTTAGTCATTTTTAACTCTATCACTTATTATCTAGTCATATTTGTTAATTGGTGACTAAATTAGTTGTGAATTTTAGTCGTTTATAGTTCGGTGAATCAAAATTGCTCATATTTAGTAGTAAATCACTTGAAAAACCAGTGGTGACTAGAATTTTTAGTCACGTAGTAGCTAATTCCTTATTTTGTACTAGTGTTTGGACAATTTATAAATGGAGTGTTTTGTTAACCACAAGACTATAATAAGTAATTACAATCTTGGCTAAAGGAAATTCTATGTTTTTGTGAAAGATATTTAAGGCTAAGCAATGCATATTTAAACAGAGGCTCGCTTTGATCTATGGATTTATGGCTGCTCTTATGTGTACAAGAAGTTACCATAGAATTCCTTAGTTTCCTATATTTGGATATGCCTTTGTTTTATTGTTGATTCAAGGTGTTTTAATGTTTGTTGCTGCTCAAAATGCTCCCAATGTACCCAAAAATTTCACACATTGCTGCATGCACTAGTGGAAAATGAGATATTAGTGACCACGGGACCAAAAAATTTGGTCGCCACAAATTTTTTCAAGAGATAAATGACCAAAATTCATAAATGTAAGTGATCTAACTAAACAGGACAAAGATAAATGACCACTTTTAGTCATGGGATAAAAATCAACTAAAAACGACCAAGAAAAATGACCAAATTTGTTCACATGATATCTAGACTAAAAATGACCACATAACAATTGGTCATTTATTTGATCATTTTTAGTTGTCACTCCAACAATGAAAAAAATTACAAATTTGAAAATGAATTTGTACATTTTACTAAATTCTAACACTACAGCTGAATTCATTTGCAGTGGTCTCTGAATCCATCTGTAGTGTTAGAATTTAGTAAATTCTAACATATATATAATATATATTTACATGTCCCTATATTAAAAAAATTGAATTAATGCAACCGAACTATATGTTAATTTGGACATGACCTTGGCATATAAAAAAACCCACTAAACCTTGGCATATAATTATGGTTTTTATAGGCTAATTCGGACACTACCTTTGCACCTTGGCATATAATTATAGTTTTTATAGGATTTTTACATGACCTTAGCATATAATTATATAATTTTTTATAAGGATCAACAAGACCGCTAGTGGAAAAAACTAAAGCAATAAAACACATGGGTGATATAAACAATGTCGTAATTTGCAAGTTATAATTAACATGCGTTAGGGTGATGTACTATGCATAGAATGGGTGCCATAATGTATCAACCTTGTGCATTACCAGTCCCTGACATGATGAAGACCAGCGTGGGGGAGAATATGGGAGGGTTCATATATAGTTGGCGGTTTCCATATTGGACAACTTGTCTGTGGGTTAATGGAGTTCATTCTACTCATTTCGTGGTAATTGGCAGGAGAGTTTACAAATCCTAGGGTAAGGGTTTATTATTACATAATTTACTGGCCATCAATGGAGAGAATGTTGATGTTAGTTGGTTAATTGGCGGGAGGAGAGTGATATATTCGAGGTTTTCAGGCTTTGAATTTGTTGCTTGGGTTAATATATATCCACCATTGATAGAATTTGTAATGGAGATGAAGACCGCATCACACCGGACGTGGAGGCTTTTGAATAGGCGTGCAAGGACATCCTTAATTGCAGAGTTGAAATCCTCTGGTTCTTCCTAGGTAAGTCAAATTCTTCTAAAAAAAATTTTGGTTCTCAAGGGCTTTGGACAATTGGTACATTTTTCTATAAAGTTACACAGTAAGCATTGAAATAATATTACTATTGATTCGATCTATGGTTAAACTATTAGGCCTTTAGAGATTAATTACTAAATTTTTTGTGGATTCTCTCTTGTATTAAAATATGGAGTAGTGGTTGTGCATGAGCTAGACATTAATAGGAAAAATTCTCTTTTAAGGTGTTCACTTTTCCAGAGGAATTTTGAGCACTAATCCAACACCCATTATATATTATTAAGTGAATTTTTCACTTTCTTTGGCTCTGGCTAAGGCATTAGGGTTTGTGGGAAATATGGTTCAAACCTTTGTCGACAATAGAGGTCTCGATTCTTTCCTCCTATATTTTATATTTTATTTTTTCTCCCACTATTCATGGTAATTCAAAGAAGTTGTTAGCATTGCATCAATCAAAATATAAAATAATGTCAAATTTGGAGAGGCTTAGCTAATAAGTGTAAATCCATAGTACTTAGCCAATAATCATTGCAGGCCTCCAAGGTGTTTGATTTTCTGAAGTCATTCAAATAAATATAACTTGTTCACCCTCCTTTGCATCTGTAGGAGGCTCCTATGTCTTTGAGGACCATGTATTCTCATATATTTTCACATCTTGGCTAACCATTGTCTTCCATAGTGATCGAAGATATATTATATAAGCCTTATAGTATTCATTGTCTCAAACAAGGATGTTGTTCATGATAAAGGGCTCAATCTTATATCTCTTCTCATCGGGATTATGAATATACACAAGAAAACCAAAAACACTAAAGTGTGATACTTATGGTTTCTCGCTAGTAAAATCTTATTTTGGTTTTTTGTCATTCAATATCCCATGAGGACACGTGTTTAGAATGTAGACAATTGTATTTCATGTTTTTGCATAAAGATGCATCGAGACACAAATAGTAAGCTCTACAAAATTTCATTGTACCACCTACTATTTTAGTGGTTTACAGTTAGCACTGCCAAGTGAGAGAGTACCGCAAACAACAACATAGCTTGAGCGAGGCCAAATAGAAGGAGGAAGAATTATAGATAGGCCCTCTCGGCTTCAAGGATCTGTCGATATGTAACCTCCATATGTATCATTAGTAACCTCCACCACGCAGGAGGACTCTAGCCTATGAGGATGCAAAAGAAACTACAATCACGGGGATCAGCCACAAAGATGGACACTAGTTCGATCACAGTAGTTAACTGTAACCATACGATGACTATAAAATGGATCCAGCTGAACTGTTTTTAGGTTTTTGTTAATCCGTTCATCGAATTCTTATTCCCCAAAAAATATAAGAAGTAATAAGCCTATTACACTTATCGGCTTAATTAACATGAAATATGAATACACTTTACACTTACTTTTAAATTTAAGCTTTACATTTAATTTGATACAAGTTTAGAACAGAGGCTGACCTAGCTTCCACAAATATTTGGCATCAAGGGTGGAACAGATATTGGAACAGATACATTACTTCTCTCCGAGTCTTCCACATCATATTCATAAAATGAGATCATCTCGGAACTTGCTACACATGGCAGCTATACTTCCAAGACTCAACATCTTTGTGCCAAATCTTTTCAAGCTAGTCCTCAATGGTGGCAAAATGGGATTTGGAAACTTAAATGTCCTCTCAAGGCAAAAAAAATTTATGTGGTGTTCCTTTGCAAACAGAATCCCAACTTGGGATAGAATGAAGAAACAACTCCCGGAAGGTCCTCGCTAGCGCCCTCTATGCAAAAATTATGAGGAAAGTGTCAATCATCTTTTCCTCTTTTGCACCTTCTCATCTCAGGTCTCATCTCACACACAAACTTTGCTAAATCTTAAACTAGACTGACATGGTCATTCCCTTCAAGATGCATGAAAAGTTTTGTTCTCTTCAAAACGTTTCGATCACATAAAATCTCTCTCTCTCATCCATATCTGTGGAATTTGGCTTGCCTTAAATGCTGCCATCTTTCAAGAAAAATCCTCATCAACTGATGGCAAAAATAAGGCCTAGATATATTATACTTCTTCCCTCAAACCAAAGACTCCCCCACATTGCAGATCATCACCAAGGAATCAATTGACTCACCTTATCCTTGGGTTTTTTTTTATGGAGCCTCTCAAGATTGCTCCTGTGGAGGTGGAGCTACCCTGTTTCTATCTCCTAACCATCATTTTTAGATTCAAATGGGATTAGGGGAAGGAACGAACAATTTTGCAAGCATTAAAACTACTTCTTTGTTTTCCTTTGAAGAAAAAATGTAGAAGGCTTCAAATTTTTAGAGACTCTTTAGTTGTCACTAACTAGGTAAACAAAGCTTGAAGATGAAAAAACATTTCCCTTATCACTCTTTTTGAATAAGTTTGCACAATCATGGCAAATTTTGATTAGAAACTCTGATGTTAAGCCTCTAAAAAAAAAAGGTTTGATGATGGAACTTGGTACATGAAAATTTGTGGAAAGGATGCAGAAGTTTATAATTTCTATCATACACCATTTATAAACACTTAGCAAGCTTTCGATGCCACATGATCTATTTTTTTTTTTGTTGCACCAAGAGAAGCGAGGTGCTATCAGCCCTATGGGGGAGATCTTGTGACGTGAGTCACGTTATGCTAGCCGACATAAAAAAACATTATTTTAACCGACATAAAATAAAAAGTAAAAAAATATATATTGTGGATTCATATATTTATATAGTGTCCATTCAATTCAAAATCAATTCACCAAATAAACTTCAATCTACCACTAGGAAAGGAATAAACTCGGTGAGAAATATAAATGAAAAATATTAAAAAATATTAAAAATATAAATGAGAAATATAAATTACATAAGGACTTAAATAAAATAAAATAAAATAAACTAGCATAAATCCATATATTAGATCATTCTCCGTACTAGATAATGATTATTGAAAATGCTAAAAGATATTCAACCTTCTTAGAAGAATCTAGCCTTTTTTATTTTATATAATTTTTAATTACTTTAAAAATAATTTAAAGTAACTAACTTTCTTTATAATTTACCATAATAATAATAAATCATTTTTTTATAATAAAATTTAGATATATTTTGGTGTGACTTTTGAGTAGAATTTTGATATATTTGAATATGGCTTCTTGATTAGAATAAAGGAGAATAATCCAAATAGCATTGATGAAATCAATGTGTGTTTAACCTAACACTTAAAACAAAAAAGAATATACAGAAAAACATGTCCCCTAATTTATCAAATAATAAAACTAAATGAAAAGTAACTAAAAGATCCATGTTAAATCCAGATTAACTAAACACTAAAGGGATCAAAATGTTTGGGGTGTAATTTTGTATGAACATTTAAAAAATTAAAATTAAAATAACTTACACCTACATAAATTGGATCCCTCTCTATGCTTTCTAGATGCAGGTTTAAGATAGATATATGGTCATATATAAGACAGGTTAAAATAGACTTTTTCAGACAAAGACTGCACATCTCATTTTTAAAACAGATCTGTGTTTTTTCACTGAACAGCCCAGGTTTTTTGTAATTATCGATTGATCAAGACTTTCTTTCTTTTTGAAGCCCAACAATCATAGTTTTTTCTGAGATTTTGAATGGAAAGTTATTGGAACTAAGCAAAGGATGATTGAAGAGTATCAAGGGACCCGTCACAAAAATAGTATGCTTGGGTATTTTTGTATTTTGGCACTTCTTTTTTATATTCTCCTAAAAAACGGACAAAAACTATTTTCCAAAGTTGTCCACTTAATATATGATGTTTAGAATTTAGAATTTATAATAGTTAATTAAATTTAAACTATCCATTTAAATTGATATAGAATGGACAAAAACGAAGAGTCATACAAATATAATTTAAATTGTCAATTTAAAGGAAACCTATAATGTTTTAGGGCTTGGCAATGTTTGAAGTAATTGGAAATGAAACGTTTCGGGGTACTCAACGGTCAGAACTTGAGAATGTACGTGTTTAAACCAAACTAGGCGTTACGTCTGTTTTCTTCACTGGCAGTGTATTTAATGGTTCCACTCCCAGTCGGAAATGAAAATAGAATATCAATAAAGAAGGGCATTGGGTGAAATCATAAACAAAGCGTCATACTCTACGTTGGTTTCAACTCATAATTTAAGGTGCAATGGCTAAACAGATGTTGCTGTTAGAGATGTTGGAGGAGATTCTGCCGGAAATGTTATCGATTACTTCGACTCGACCTCCATACAATCTGTCCTGTTTTACAATAGAAAATTATATTGTAGATTACTGTAAAGCAGATGCATCCCCAGCTGTCGCGGAGAAATGCAAGTCTGCACTGTTAAAAGAGTTCAGAGCCAACATGGATCGTGTTAAATCTAATGTTCAGCCAATCGATGACGCTACTGATACTATGTGGTGGTTACTTTGCGTAATTAGGCGTTGTGATCAAAAGTTGTTTGAAAAGGTGGTCAAATTGTTTTGCGAATATGACGACCTTCGCACGTCAATTACTACAAATTGTTCAACTTATAGTTCGAAGGCTATAAATGAGATGCTGGCAATTTTGATTGGTATGTTCTTAAAAGCTATGGGGAACCGGAGCCTAGTCAGTTCTCCGGCTCAGTTTGGCCTTTCTTTTATTTCAGATTGGCTTGATACGATACTAACACTACTTTCTCCTTCGGGTGAGGACATTTCTCATTATAAAGTATGGTTGGCAGCATTGGAACAAGGGATGGTTGATTTAGGTGAAGCCCTCCCATTGGTTGACCAGAGACGGATTTACTGTATCTGGAGACAGAAATTTGAACAACATTCAACCAGCTACTGCACTGCGCTTCAGTGGTGGACTAGGAAGGTGCGTGATACCATATGCAAATCAGTGGTGGAGTGCGAAAGTGTTTGATGCCATTTGCTAATTATATTAATAAGATTAATATGTTCTGCTAAAGTGTTTGATGCCATTTGCTAATTATATTAATAAGATTAATATGTTCTGAATAAGTTCATAAATATATATTTGACATATTGTTTTAGCAATTTTTGCTAAAGAAAATGTAAATTACTTGTATCTAATAATAATTCAAAAGTTAATATAAAGCTATTGTTATTAATATAAAGTTTTCAAATGGCATTCGACTAAGCCTTGTGTATATTAACTCAACTCTCAACTCCCAACTCTCAATAGAGTTGGATTGTCACATGAGTTGCACATTACCATGCCACTGATTGTACTTATCACATGAGTTCAAAGGAATTTATTAGGAGTTCAGATGAGTTTATTAGGATTTCTATTGTCACATGAACTACACATTACTGTAAAATGCAATGCAGTTAGACTAAACCTTGCGCACATTAGCTCTACTTCCAGCTCCTAGATGGAGTTCAACTCTCACATGGACTACACATTACCATGTTATTAAGTTCAATTATCATATGAGCTATTCCAACAACCACAAAGTGCAGTTATCACATGAGTTATTTTAGATTTTTTTATAATTGTTAATTATGAATTTTGAACGATGCCCATAGAATCAATCTAGACAATACATTTCTCTCATTCTCATCCATTAATGAAAAAGTATAGATGGTAGCCCACCCCAAAATTCTAAGATATATAAACCTATAGGCTTAACATACATTTCTCTCATTCTTATCTATAAATGAAAAAACATAAATGGTAATCCACCCCAAAATTCTAAGATATATAAGCTTATAGGCTTAACAAACCTAATGGATTATAACCTTATGCTCTAATAATCTCTTTAGGACAAATCAAATAATATGCAACTTTACACATGTTCACAATATCAAACACATGTTCACACTATCAAATGAATGAATAAATGTTCACACTATCAAATGAATGAATAAACGTATACATGTTGTCTGCCTAGTTTTCCATTACGCCCATTTACTGTTATGAGATATCAAATTACAGCAGAATTAGTTTAGGCATGTGCTATTGGAGATGGTTTAATGATTTGGATATTTTTCTTTGTGATTCCAATGCTATCATCTTGAAATTCGGAGTTCACATCATCTTGATATTTGGATTATATGAGCCTTTGTCTTAAACTTTTTTTATATTTTTTTTGGTGGTCAAAATGGGTATATTTTCTATTCCTGGAACCGCTTGAGCCTTGGGAATGGACAGAAGATCAATGGCCTCTCCACCATTTTCACCAGTGATATATATATATATATATATATATTCCTTGATATTCTTGGACAGTCTTGGACAGTCTTGTAGGGATCAAGGAAGCTCTCCCGAGTCAATGGCCCCTTCACCATTTTTACCTATGGAAAATAGGTATATTCAATTCAAAAAATACTCACTTTTATTAAAAATAAAAAGTAAACGACATTCTTTGTTAACATATTACATAAAATGCAGCATTACAAAAAACCTCGTTATATGGATTACTATCCAGTCCCCATAATGGTAATATTTTTATAGTCCTCTTTATTTTCAAATTTATCCAATTGAAAAGTATGAATGAAAATCAAGTGTTGTCCAGTGTGTCCATTGTTTCCAAAACAATAACACCTCTAATGGTTGTAATTATGATGGCTCCATCCTTTGAAAATTTCTCTGCCAAATTTATGATGGTTGTAACATAATATAACGATTGTAATTATGATGGTTCTCTAAGGCAAATGTAGTCAATCCTTTGAATGTTTCTTTGCTACTTTATTTTTTTCACAGATTATGTGGCAGATCTTGAAAGTGTTGTATGCTTAGTAAGATCTTGAAAGTAATGTATGCTTAGTAATCACTTTTAGCTGTAAATGAGTACCCTACATCTAGTTGGCCACTAATGAGAAATCTTCGTAAACATGTAAGATTCAAACCCCGTCCGACTTGACTGGTGTCTTTAATGGCAGAAATTCTGTTAAATTGTTGATTCTTTTAAGAACAATTTTCTTTAAACCTGACTCTGATCCTGTTCCTAACAACCACCATCAAAGAAATTCCATCGCTGGCTCTTATTCCGACTTGACTGGTGTCTTTAATGGCAGAAATTCTGTTAAATTGTTGATTCTTTTAAGAACAATTTTCTTTAAACCTGATTCTGATCCTGTTCCTAACAACCACCATCAAAGAAACTCCAGCGCTGGCTCTTATTGATCAATAGTTCCTGGATCACCCCAGAATTTTTTTTTTCTTAATTCTTCCTTGGATCACCCCAGGGATTTTTTTTTCTTAATTCTTCCTTAGATCACCCCAGAGATTATTTTCTTAATTCTTCCTTGGATCACCAGAGATTTTTTTCTTAATTCTTCCTTTTGATGCGAGTAATCTTAATTCTTCCTTGGATCACCCTACAGCTTTTTTTCTTAATTCTTCCTTTTGATGCTGAGTAAGTGAGGAAACCTACGCAAATGTCTGGAAAGTCTGAATGTGTCACTCCTTGAAAATATGAGTATTCCTTCTTGTCAAAACACCCTCCATAGAACCAAAAAAATATACACCTAATAACTTTGACTTTCGATATACTTTAATATACTGAACGAAGGACATAAACATTCTTCCTCCAAATCTGTACAAATAAATATGTTACATTCGCTTTTGTATCTTTACACAAATAACATAAGTATAGTTTAAAAATTCTACAATTTAGTTAGGAATATATGGATATATAGATTTTTGGGGCACATTTTTTAATAAGTCAGGTTATAGTTGTTAAGTTCTGGATTTTGAGTGCTTAGCTGTCAAGTTCTGGAATTTTGATTGTGGGAATCTATTTCTACCATCAAATTTGCAATTAAAACACATATACATTTTGATTTTACAAAATTAAAAACATCACTTTCCAGAAAAAAAAAAATAACCATCCAATTTAAATGGCTGAATTTTTAGACATCTCCAATAACATATACTAAAGCCCTGAATTTGATACTTGCAAATAATATCTCAAAAACCAACCACAGAGCCTTCACTTTCCAAATAGGATAGCTATACCAATACCAATACTCAACTATATGATCTTCCACCATCATTACTTATATGATATATCCCATCTTATATCCCAAAATAGTTGTATTATAACATCCAACTTTGTTACCCCTCCAACTTTGTTACCCACCTGGACTAAACTATTGAACTTTTCCCATAGACTAATGTGTGCCCTTCTCAAGGTAGATATGTAGGAGCCCCATACTCTTGCCCGTAGTTCCAAAGATTTTGTAGACTATCAGCCCTGATTCCAAATATCAATGGGTGTGTGATTTGAGAATTGTGATAAATAGCTCAAACATTGAGTTAAAAAATTATTTATGAGACTATGAAAAAGAAGTAATTCTGTATCATAACCAATCCATTATAACATACAATCCTACTTTGATTAAGTAACCTTTCCCCACCTTCTAAGAAAATTGGTGGCCTAAGAGAATGAGAGCTATCTCAACTGTCTTTTAATGAATTGAACCACCCTTTATACTTCTTCATCACTTAGGATCCAATCTACAAAGAAATAAGTGGCAATTATTTCCTGAGTATAATTATTTTCCCTTGTGATCACATTCCATAAAGATTTGACCACCAACAATCACTTAAGGCACTCCAACTTCCTTCTCCTTTTTGTTTTGAAATGGAATGTCAACTAATCCAATGATACTACCTTCTCAATATTATTTTTAACCTTGGGTGACTCTCCTTGTAATATTTCTCTCTCTTGACCTCTATTTGTTGTAATTGAAATACAAATATGTAAATGTGATTATATACTAGTCACTTGGTGAGGAGCTTAAGGCCAATGCCTTGCCAATGAAATTTTCTACTATTAGATAGCATTTTGATTTTATAGTAGAAAACATGTGTAAGCCAAAGCATGGTAAATGTAAAGTAAACTATATACCATAAATTATATAAATTAAATTCCTATTTAGAATAATAAACTAATGAGACACCATGCAAAATATATGCAAAAACTATACCTCAACGTACTTCTAAAAATGTAAAATCAAACTTCAACCTCTAATTTGAGGTGGGACTATCCTACATGACAAGTGATCAAAATGAAGTTCTATACTAATCTTCAAGTTGAATCTCTATAAAAATATGAAGAAAATATTTACACGGAAATTCTAGTTTATGGAATTAACATTGTCCAGCATGATCATGTAAGCATGGTATTCACTCCTCTCTATGTATTCATTCTTCTCTATGTCTTGACTGTTGATGTCAATTCTCAAGAAAGTCCTAACAAACTGCTTCAATCTAATCACTCTATTTCAAAACAAACCAATTCCGAGCCCTCAAATAATGCAAACCTACTGAATAAAATAGAGGAAATTCTCAAATCAAGCTAGCAAGGTTCTTCCACAATTTGGTATTTTCCAACATAGTTCGAAGAACAAAGTGGGGGACCTCCTATGAATTTTGAATGGTTGATACTTTCAGTAAATAATGAGACTTACAAATCTGACTAATAAATACAGGACTTAAACACTCTGTAATTTTAAAGAGTTCATGCACTCTATGGTAATAAATAAACAACTACAATAGATTTCAAATTACTAAAGGAAAACCCTTCAATTATAAATTCACAACCATACAACAATACTAATCCTCTATCTATGATAATTTGAAACTCTAGAAATCAAAATTAAAAGCAGCATGCAGATGAGTGTCTACGAATGAAGGGACTAACCAGTTGAAAACTCAAGAGAATTGACCATGAACCCATCAAATAGATTTTTATTATAAAGGTCTAGAAAGTCTGAGTACAAAGTTTCATAATGAAGAAACATGATCACACCCATCACCAACCCAATACACTGCACCGCCCCCAATCTTATAGTTTCCTCAGTACATACATCAATAGCATCTTATCCAAAAATTAACTATGGCCATCAGATCGCTAATAACATAACCATTTTCCTATATTTAGCCATTACAATTTACAATTAATTTATGAATGGGCAGATTACATGCTAAGAGGCATGGGATCGTCTTCTAAAAAGATGCTGTGAGTTAACTATATGAGCTGGAGTTCAATAATCGTAAAAGTGATGAGCTTGAATGGATAATCCGGACATGAAGATTAGTTGAATCGAACCCGGAATACCACCACCCAATTCATGAAAACAAAAAAAAAGGAACTCATGAATTGCTATCTTTCATGCGACAGACACAAATGTTGCAAGATCGATCCCGTTGCTGCAAGATCAAACATGTTGCTACAAGATTGGTCACGTGTTACGGAGAGAAATTCCTATGGCTTGGGGTACCACAACAGAGAGCTAGACTCCAGAAATCAATCTTCTCCAATATGCAATAGAAATAAACAATCTAACACTAAAGGATCGAACCTCGTACCTTATTTCGGACGGTTGAAGTAGATCCCCGTTGAGCTTTCCAATCTTCAGCTTGAATTGTTATAGCACGTCCTCAACAACAAGTAAACAATACAAGCATACTATATTTCATGGTGTTAGATCTATTCTAGCATATATAATCAATAATGTAAAAGCATTTGACATATTCCAATGGAAACAATATTCATTCAAATACACGTTACTAGACAGGAAAAGATATTTCTATTAATAAGAATCAGAGATTACAAGTGACAACCTCTGACGGCACGTCTGCGAACCGGAGAAACTGAATCCCCCACTT